>CAUDMG010003670.1:1767500-2132500 GCA_958450375.1 Homarus gammarus | reverse complement strand
TTGACAACACAACATACATACAGTATATTATTTCTCAGTTTTGATCTTTTTTTTTAATTTTTGTATTTATTTATAGTTAGTTACTTAAAATAAGGCCAATTCACTTCATGTAATGGCATCAAATGTTACCAGCTGGTGTAGTGTAAACACTAGTGACGTCACTTGAGCGTCTGTAATTAACCGTCGATAGTTTCAAGAATTAATGCACTCATTTACTGAATATTCTTTGTAAAAAAATAATATTTAAATCAATTATTTATAGGAGATAAATATTATTATGAGTAAATATACCGATACCGGTATGCATTACTGACCACCTCCACGGCTAAAAATAGCCCAATCTCGCGGTCACTTTCCCTTTCTTGTCTCCTCACTGGCAAATGGGAGGGCGTGGGGAGGGGTGTGTGATGATAGCTGTGTTTATTACAGGGGTATAAATCTCTTTTACGGTATGTTAGACAGGTTTATAATACATTTTTATTATTTTAATATACCGGTAATCTTAATTTGAATCCAGCTTGCCAAACGTAAGTTTCAGTATAAAATAATTAGTGGTAAGACCTTGTGAGTGGCTTACGATGTTTTCATCACCACTCTTGACACACTAAACCACAATATTTAAGAGGTAAGAATTTTAAACTTGGTGGTTTAGACGACCCCCTAACTTTGGGCAGATTTTTTTAATGTTCAAATTTCGTCTTATAGGCCGTGATATACGGTAACAGTTTTTTAACTGAAAACGATTCGAAAAACACGTGTACTGTCTAACTGATACGGCAGAGCCCTGGTCGCGGAGGCTTTGTGTTTGCATCGGCCCTTCTTAAGCAGCTTTTAATTTTAGCGTACGTTGAAATTGTGTTTACCGGTATATTCTTATTTTCTTGCTTCTTATTTTCCAGAAATATGACAAGTTTGTTTATAATACAATGTTACGGTACTTTTAATTTACAAGTATTCATTTTTAAAAATACAGGAGACACCAAACAAATACCAGTACTACGGTTATTTGCGTGACTCTCCCGCCCAAAAAGACCAAACAGCTGGTACTCTCTCCCTCAGCCCTACCAAAAATAGCCCAACGACATCTTTCTTGTTTATTCTCTTCCAATTTCTCACTTTAACTGGTATTTTTTACTTCATATTGCCTACATCAGATAAACTACAGTAATTGAGGTTAGACACTGTTATGAATTTGATTACCGGGTCCTGGCAGGTGCCGTTAGAACCACCTGACCCTACCAACAGTGTTGCAAGTCAGACAGCATTTTTTTAATCATCCATGTGCACGAGAAAGGATGGATGGATGAAGGCGGCATACAAATATGGCTTAAAAAAGTCTGGAACTTTAGACCAGGGGGACTGCGCAAAGAAAAAAGTCTTCTTGTGTGGGATATGTTTCGGTCACATCTTGTTGACAGTGTTACTGCTGGGATTAGGAGGGAAAACACTGTTACAGCTGTGATTCCTGGTGGATTAACAAGTCTTGTCCAACCACTGGATGTTTCCATAAACAAACCATTTAAAGATGCTGTAAGAGTGAAGTGGAACAACTGGATGATAGAAGGCGATAAGACATACACAAAGGGAGGCAACATCCAAGCTCCATCACTAGCAACATTATGTGAATGGATTGTAGAGGCCTGGGATGCAATCAGACCAGAAATTGTGGTGAAATCTTTTAAGAAATGTGGAATTTCGAATGCTCTTGATGGAACAGAAGAAGACTTGTTGTGGGATTATGAGCCTAATGAGAGAGTGAATGAGGATGAAGATATTGATGATCCTATGGCTGATGATGGTGTTGATCCATATGACGATGCTGTTCAAGAAGAGGACTGGGAGGAGCTGTTTGGTGCTGCAGATGATGACAAGGAAAATGATTTTGATGGATTTTAATGAAAATATTCAGAGATATGGTATCGTAGTATTTATTCAAGTCAATTAGGATAGAATATTATTGTAATTCAACAGTTTTTTAACTGAAAACCATTCGAAAAGCGATTACGGTAAAATCTTTTGAACGACGAAAGAAAGTGAAAGTCATTGTTTTCGTCACAATTTTATCCCACTTTCCACTGTAATACATACGTCATTTCAGCAAAAATATTACATTTCCATATTTATTTCTGAGAATATATTCATTCAGGCACAGTTAAGGTAAAATATACTTGTGATGTAATATTTTAATGAAAATATTTATAAATAAGGTATCGTATTTTTCTTTTGTTTCAAATTTATTTAACAAAGATTGATGTTTCAAATTTAATTAACAAAAATTTATGTATCTATAAATAAACTTTTAAAAATGAATACTTTATGTTTTACATACTCCTGTGCATACCATACCATGCATTTGGCTACTTTGGGCTTGCTATGATGACGCAAGAGATCTGCCCTGGCAACTGTACCGACACTCACAGCGGGTGGTGCGTTGGTGCGTCGTTTCCATTGTTTACTGGTAGTTACTGGTAAATACTTTTCAACATAACGAAACTATTACCCGTATAGAGGTCGACCCCCAACTTTTTGCCAAAAAAATGGTCTTAAGAACTCGTGCTATACACGGGTATATACGGTAAGAGAAAAACAAAATACATAGCGTTTTAGACCCGCGCGCTCTGTTTACTCCACACTTTGTTTGAAACACGTGTGAAGTTTTTAAGTGTCCTCAGTGAATTCTGATTACTGTTTCTCCAATTTTGTGACTATGGAAAAGAAGAATATCTCTGGGAAGCACTCTGGTGATCGCATTTCCGGTGGTGATCGTAAAAGAAAGGCTATAACACTTGAAGAAAAGCTTGATGTTTCATGACTCCTCAGCCTCAACATCAACCTTCTCCCCCATCAAGTTATATTCATATTTTTTCAAGGTAAAGTGTAACATTTACTGTATGATTTCATTATTAGATATGAATGCAACATTTACTTAGACTGTGCTATCCTTTGTGTTAGGCTAACTACGAAATTTTTTTTCGATTTGGAGTAATCTGCACCTAACCCTATTTTCTCCATAAGCCCTGTTATTTCTATTACATGAATTTCTATAACACGATGTTTTACAAGAACACAACTATCGCGTTATAGTAGAACTACCTGTATGTTTGAAGGTTCTACTCTCAAACGGTGGATACATTATACTGTTAGTCCCACTGACTAATTGTCTTATGGAATTAATCTGGAACCCCGATCAAATATATAAATTTATCTTGCAACTTCAGAAGCCATTCTATTTCACATACATACTCAAGGACTAAGTGGCTACCAAGTAGTACAGTCTCCTCTTTATATTGTAAAATAAATGTAAACTTATTTACAGTAATAGATTATATAATTGTCCAATAACCAATGAATTTGAGACAAAAAGCAAGAAAGACTGTGGATTACCAGTCAACATTTCTGACCCATCACAGCAGACACATACGTTTCATCTAAGGAGGTACAGTATTTAAAAAGGGTGCAATGACCTTTCTGCTTTTAAAGGAAACATAGCTCTTATGGCAGCATCCAATTGTAATTCCCAATTCATAAGGTGGTTCTGATGAGTGGAGTGGCAAGCTGTAAATCATGATCCAGTTGTAGAATCTTGTGGCCATATATTTCATTATTTATTGTATAAATAAATTGTTCTCCAAGAGTGAATGAGTGAAACAAAAAATTTCTTTCTTTTAATCAATGTTAATCCCTTATATAATTCCTTTATTGCTCTGAATCTTCCATCTCTTTAGCATATTCATTAAATGTATATTATTTGAATAAAAAAAGCTATCTCCCACACTTACCTGTGGTGATGGGTTACTCTCCTGTACAGCTTCTTCATGCTCCAAATTAACTTCAGGTTGTGGGCAGTTGGACTCACTTGCAGGATCATCGTCTGGACTATATAACTGTCCTGCAGTGTCTGCTGATGGAGAAAGCATCTCCTGTGGAAAAGACAAAATAAAAATTTAAAACAATCAGTATCAGTCACCATCAATCACCAATATTTTCTAGTATCATTACATTTAAAAATTGAAAACCAAGGAGATGTCTACTAGATATATGTGAAAAGCATTAAATCAGAGTGCTGTAAAAAGTATGAACTGAAGAGAATGTGTTATTGCAGTTTAAGATGAAATATGGGGATATGTTATGGAATATAAGGATGTTAATCCCAGGACACCATGAATTAGGTGGGTTATTATGGAGAGATGGGCTTTGGGAAGACCTGAATAAATGGATTGAAAGCTTCAATATGAGAGATAAAATAACAGTGATGTGAAATATAAAGGTTACAATGGGTGACAAGGAAATCTAAGGGATTTTAAGTAAACATGAAATACCAAGAATGTTTTATAATAGTGCTAATCAGCTGAGATAAGTGCAGTGTATAGTGATGTCTGTTACTGTACATTTAATACTATATTACAATGTGGGGTATACTGTATGTAAGAAAACTAATTACAGCACTGTCCTATTCTCAGCAGATACTTCTGTACACTGCTTGTACTATTCAGCTGACTGAAGTAAGTACAGTAGAATGTCGATTTAAAGCGATTCAACTTAAGATTATTGATTTAAAGCGGAACTTACAATTAAGGGCAATGTTTTAATTTAAAGCGAATCTTTCCTATTTTGTGCATGTTAATCTGGCGCGTCTTATTTAAAATTTTGCGCTAATGTTTCCAACCAGACGCGTCTCTGGGCACACTACGTGGCTGCCTGTCACCCTCTCACACCCTCACGCATCCTCAGTTCTTGCGCTGACGCTCTAGTGAACGGACATATTGTGTGACACTATCTCTTCTACAACGTGCATCAACCATCGCCACTATGTCGAAGAGGCCAGCTACTACATCATTAACTAACCCAAAAGCCAAGAAATCAAGGCAAGCAATTACACTAGAGCAGAAACTCAAGGTGTTGGAAGCACTGCAGCGAGGAAATGGTGCTTCAAGTGCGGGGCGTCAATTTGGACTGTCGGAGAGCTCTGTCTGCACTATAAAGCTCAACGAGAAGAAAATTAGAGCAACCTATGCTTCACCAGATGTTGCCAAGGGTAAATTCCACCTGAAAAACTTCCTCTCACTGGCCCCGTGCTGCAAAACCAGGCCTACGAAATACAGGTTTGGATACTTGAAAAGGAAGGGAAGTCCATCAAAGACAGGAAGTTCATAGCAAGTACAGGCTGGCTGTACAAATTTATCAAAAGGACAGGGCTACGGAATGTGATGCTTTCAGGTGAAGCTGCAACTGCCGATGCAGAGGCAGCTGAGGATATGAAGAAAGTTATGAAGGATATACTGTAGTGTTAGAAAATGGTTACTGTATTCTCCTTGCCAAGTGTAGAAATGTGATGAAACTGGACTGTATTGGAAAGGAATGCCCAAGAAAACCTATCTAATGAAGAGCGAAGAAAAGGCACCAGGGTTCAAGGTCAGCAAGGACAGACTGATGATTCTCCTCATGGAAAACGCATCAGGCACCGCAAGAATGAAGCCACTTGTCATCCACCACTCAGCTAAACCTCGTGCCTTGAAAAACGTGCTCATCCCAAAACTTCCTGTAATTTGGCGATCAAACAAGAAAGTGTGGATGACTTCTGATGTTTTTGATAAGTGGTACATCGGCCATGCCACCCCATTCATCGAAAATGTTAAAACAAAATTGAACCTTAGCAACAAGGCCTTGGTTCTCATGGACAACACATCTAGCCACCCCAAACACCTGTGCAGTGTGAATAAGGACATAAACTTGACCTTCTTCCCTCCAAATGTGACTTCACTTATTCAGCCAATAGATCAAGGTGTTATTGCCTTGTTCAAGAGATATTATCTCAAGTATACCATGATTCAAACTGCTGAAGCTATGAACAAGGACAACAATATGACTGCAGCAACGTTTTGGAAGAGCTACACCATCAAAGATGCCATAACTAACATCACACTTGCGTGGAAAAGTGTGCCAGAAACTGAACTAAATGGAGTGTGGCGTAATCTGTGGCCTGAGGTAGTCCATGATTTCAAGGGCTTTGATGAAGGCAAGGACGTGAAAGACATTCTGAGGCTCGTTAAGGAAGTAAGAGGTGATTCAAAATTTCAAGAAATCCAAGAAGAGGATGTGAATGAACTGCTTTTCAGCATGGAGGATCTTCTCACTTCTGAAAAAGTCTTGGAGATGGTAGAGATGGCGAAAAAACACGAGGGAGAAGAGGAAGCAACAGATAAGCCCCAAACAGCGAGAAAGGAACTGACATTTCTAAGCAGAGGGAGTTCATGCAGCACATCACTTCTGCCACCCAGTCTGCACTGCAACATGACCCTGATATGGAACGCGGTATGCAAGTGGTGGAGGCGTTGAATCGGGCTGCATCTACCTACTCTCAGTTGCTAGATCAGATGGTTATGGCCCAGCAACAGAAGAAAATTACCTCAATCTTCCGTCCATTATCCTCATCAAGTGAGTTTGTTATGAAACTGTGTGTTAAGAAATTGAGTGTTTATTGCTTGGAAAAATAGACATTAAATTTTGGGCGTATGATATGTAATAATTATGTGGCAGAAATTCAATAATTTAATGAATGTTTTCCATTCCTTCAGCTCCTGGGGTAGCTGGCCTATCTACGTCTGGGCAGACACGACCGTCATCTAGTGCTTCCTGCATGTCAGATGCATCCACAGCCATACCACTAGACAGTGATGTGGATGTTGAGCTGGTTGAGTAGGGCTCTGCATCTTCAGAGAATGCAGGGCTGTGGAGTCGGAGTCGGAGGAAATTTCGGCTTGTGGAGTCGGAGGAAATTTCGGCTTGTGGAGTCGGAGTCGGAGTCGGTAAAATTGTCCAGACTCCGACTCCGACTGAAGCTATTCTGTTCCTAAGAACAAATATATGAACTCAGGCATATTCATTGCAGTGATTCCACTGATCCCACTAATTTTCTTAAATTATTAAAAGAATTTATTTCCATTTTATAAGCATTATTATGAATTTATTGTAGCAGGCACAGTATAGCACTATAATTTTGGACGATAGTCTCTTCTTTACCATTTGAAATTTTGAATTATATCAAATTTTGTTTCGTTGAAAACTGCACAGAGGCTCTCAGCTACAACCTGTTTTTGGTGAGATTAAGGCAAATTTAATTTAATAACTTAATCATGTAAGGTTTATCCATTTTCCTTAATAAGGTATTCATTTCTTTAATGTACATAAATATATAACTTTACTTTAAAAGGAATTGTAGGATCATCATTTAGATCCACATCAGATTATGAGCTTAAACAAAATTCATATGCTGAGATCGAACTTTTAGATATACATGTAAATGGTGTTTTCTAGTTAATATCTTGAATTCTTAATAAATTTATTTTTCTTTTGATTGAAACTTTGAAAGTCAAGCCTATCATCTTTTTGTAGTTCTTAAATATCGTCCAGATCATTAATAAAGCTGTAGCAGTATAGCCACGGTGTTTTACTTTTTACCTACGCAGGTTACAACATACAAATTACAATTAGGATGGTAGAAATAGTTGCTACAAATAGGCCAAGGAGTCGGAGTCGGAAGCATAAAAATTTGAGGAGTCGGAGTCGAAGGTTTTGTCTTCGACTCCACAGCCATGAGAGAATGAATTGTCAAACTACAGGTGGGTGAAAATCTATTTTTGATAGCATAAAGTAATTAAAAATTAAGTTGAGAGGAAAGTGAAAGTGCTTGGTGAGTCAGACGAGAGGAGGGTGGAGCGCAGCGCCAGCGAAACCACTCACTCACATCAGCTGATTGCTAGTAAACAGACCATTTTGCATCCTGTAATTTTAGCTGTGTTGATTTATGAGTGTTTGTTTTAGCATAATACTACAGCCTGTACAAAAACATGTTTTATTTATTCTAGGAGATGCATTTGGGTATACTCTCAGTCAGAGCATGAGGAGGGCCAGTGGTGCCAGGTAGCAGGTGGTACAATACAGTGCAGTCCTATGCAGTATCAGTACCGTCCAGCTCTCAACTAGACTGCAGGGAGTGCTTGCTGCATATATATCATTATACCATATATTTTTCTCATATTTACTAGTTAATAAAAGTCTTTTTCAGTATTTTGTGTTTCTCTCAAGTTCCAAATTAAATTATTCCATTGAAACAACACTTCAATTTAGTGCGAATTCGGTTTAAAGCGACCTCTCTTGGAACATATCTCGCGTTATATCGACGTTCTACTGTAACACATTTTCCTCATTATTATCATGGAACAGTTTTTAATGCAGTTAACCTTAATACACTCCTTTTCTGTTTTTCTTGATTATTTCCAATTTTCATTACATTATAATCCTTACTAAGCATAACCAAGAATGAAGAAAGTTGTGAAAAATGACTAACTGTTTAATAATTATTATCAGATGTAAAGAAACATCACTCAAACAATGAGTGCACTGGTCAATATTTTTCTTTTGGCAACTGTAAACACTGATTTAATCAACTAAACTTTAACAGTTAGCTCACTATTCAACAGCATTTTAAAAGAATAGTTCATGCATTATACAATATATGTGCTGTACATTTTAAACCTGAATAAGTTTCTAAATACAAATGTTATAGTTTTCTCATAAGAAATAATTTTGAGTATAAAATTGTGTGCATTAAGCAAATTAGGAACCACAACTCAATAGGCCATGGATTGGCAATTTGTGGGTAAAAAATACACTGACTTGATGAGATTTATGGTGTCTAGGTTTCATAGACTGGATGAGGTTAAATACTACCAGGTTCAAGAAAAGAAAGAGATGTACAGTATCTGCAACTGAAGCTAAATATATTATAGTACTGTAATGTAATCCTCTATACACTGGACTTTAACACACCAGAATTCGTTTTTTTAGACACTCTGAGGTGCTCTGGACTGCCCTTCTATTAAGTCCGGAAAATTCAGCATCAGTCTGGACGGTTTGTATGTTCATACATGCCGTTGAACGTCTGTGAGTGGGTGTTGCACGGCACGTGTCTCAGTCTGCATCCTGCCCTCATTCATATCATATCAGTGCACCACACCTATCTATACCAATTTACATGACTTTTTATTCATTCATATCATATCAGTGCACCACACCTATCAATACAAATTTACATGACTTTTTATTCATTCATATCATATCAGTGCACCACACCTATCTATACCAATTTACATGACTTTTTATGTAAAGTACTGTACTTATTGTCTTTTAGGGGATACTTGAGGGTTTTAAGAAATGCATAAAATTATGCAGAGTACAGTAATATCTCTGTAAGTTGAAATCCCTTTTAACCAGAACTTTCCAATAGTCGGAACTGAAATTGGCTCAGAATATTTCCGGAAAGATTCTCAATTCTGGGTTTGGGAACCAATTCCGTGATTGAAAATAAGGCGCATTTTCCGAAAATTCAAAGAAAAATCTGGAAAATCTAAAAATATTTACATTTCTGGGTGGGGGAACAAAATTTCTGGGCATTCCAATAGATTGCATCATGCTTCAACCCATCCCCACATGCAAGGTGCATGGGACCATGGGTGGCCTAGCTGTTTGGAATGCTTAGTTCATATTCTGCTGCCATTATAAAAGGTTATTTCCTCACTAGTTACTGTTTTTGTATGAAATTTGTGTTGTAGTGCTGTACATTACTGTACCAGAAAAAAATCAGCCAAGAATACAGTGTTTAAGAACATAAAAAGTGATTACAGTTTCGTATACTATACTGTACATTCAGTATGACTATTTTCTTTTGTTTACTATACTATTCTCCCAACTCTACCAACTATTTAGAACTCTTTAACTATCTCACTTCTTGCCACGAGTTGTTGCTATCCACACACCCCCAACACCGCACTCCTCTACCTACGGGATTTCAATGTACATCACAGAAAGTGGCTTGGCTTGCAAGGGATGACCCAGGTGGAGCTGAGGCGCTCTCTTTTTCCTTATTTAATGATCTGGAACAGATAATTAAACACTCTACACGCATTCCTGATCGACACAATCAACTTACTAACATTCTTAATCTTTATTTTACCTCTAACCCCTCATACTATTCATACTCAATTTCTGCCGCCTTAGGGCCTTCTGATCAAAATCTTATTTCTATTATATCAAATTGGGCACGACCACCTACCCCACTCCCCTCTAAATGCCAACTAAAGCACTATCGGAGGGCAAACTGGCAATCTTTGCGAGAATTCTTCTCCGACTTTCCTTGGGTGAATGTTGCTTTTTCCACTCGCGACACCTCAGTATATACTGACAGCATTGCTGGGGTTATACAGGGTGGTATGAGTGCATTTATCCCATTTTCTACCAAAACTTTCACTTTACAATCATGGTTTGATCGCTCCTGTTCTCTTGCATGCAGGGTGAGAGATAGGGCATATCAAGCTATGAAACTATCTCCTTCTTCTACTACCCACTCCTCTTATCATTACTTCTGGGAATCGTTGTAAGGCTATTCTTTGTAGGGCCAAGCGGAACTTTATGAAAAGAAAAACCGCTGTCCTGACTAACTCTTCTTCTAGTCCTTTACCAAAAAATCTGTAATAACTTCTGCACTCCCATTTTTCCTCCTCTCTTCCAACCTGATAACTCTATAGCCAACTATCCCACCTGATAAAGCCAATCTCTTTGGCACCTTATTGACCTCTAACTTCACCTTAGATGATTCCAACTGTATCCCTCCTACTGAACCTAGGCACTTTCCTATAATTTCCACTCATAGGGTTGCTGGTGTGTTATCCAGGTTGAATGTGAGTAAGGCGCATGGACCGGAAGAAATACCCTCTTGTGTTCTGAAGTTCTGGCCCCTGTCCTTGCTTGCCTCATTTGCCTTTGCCTCAAAACTCAAACTTTTCCTTCTTCTTGGAAGCATGCCTCGGTTCAGCCCATCCCAAAGAAGGGTGACCATTCCAATCCCTCTAACTATCGCCCCATTGCCCTAACTTCATCCCTCTTTAAGATTTTCGAAACTATCTTAAACTCTCATTTTCTCCGTCACCTTGAACGCCATTGTCTTTCGCCGGATCGCAAGTATGGCAGTTGTTGTCGAGGGATCGATCTCTCGCTCTTTCTCTACCAATAATGGTGTTCCACAGGGTTCTGTTCTTTCACCTACTCTCTTCCTTCTTTTCATCAGTGATTTACTTCACATAACGACTAATTCTATCCATTCTTACGCTGATGATTCCACTCTTCTTCACATTTTCCCCTTCCCCCTAACTCTCAAACTAGATCTCTTTCCAGAGCTGATATCATTACATCTGTCAATGCAGATTTCTGCAGCATCTCCAAATGGGAGGTAGAAACTTGGTTAAATTCAATACTGTAGTAATAAAACTCAGTATTTACCAGTTACACTTTCCAAATTAGATGATCTCCAACCAATCACATTTCAGGACACAATCATTCTGCCAAATTCTAAAATAGATGTACTAGGCCTCACCATTTCCTCTAATATGTCATGGAAGCCACACGTCAACAACAATGCTAAAGCTGCCTCTTGAAAGTTGGGAATGCCATAGCTACTTCACTCCTGAGCAGTTGAGGGAGTTGAAGGGTAGTCAGCACTGACAACACCTGTCTCCCTCACCTTCCCGCCCATAACGTTAGCTTTATATTTATATTTTATTAGGCATTTTATAAAAAAATAGTTGAATGAATAAATAAATAAGATACAAATTTATAATACATCATACACATATTTGAAAAAAAAAATATATATAAATATTTTTTTAAAGACACCAGACTAAAGGTGATGTAATCTACACAAGTCAGAAATAAAGATTTTTTTTTGGGGGGGGGGGGGGGCAACTAGTCACTCAACGAAAGAAATACCATTTGCTGTTTACAATATTCAGAGTCTTGGAATGACAGTGATATTGCTAGATAAAGGCTTGTAAAAGTATTAGGCATATGCTACCGCACTAGATCACACCATCAGACAGATGGTTCGTATGATTATATACCATCATCTTCAATAGAACAATGTCATTATCTCTCTCACACACACACACACACTTACTACAGGTAGCAGTGAACCGATGATTCTGCTAATTCCACAGCGAATAAAAACAGCAGTTTGTGTTGCATGAAATCAGTGTCATTAGAAAGAAGTCTGTTTAGCATCGGTTACATACAACTGGATTAATTACCCGAAAGGGATTAAACGTTTCAAGATAATATTAGTATAAATTAATGATAAATAGACAACCTCATAAACAGCCTGCACACAGCTGTGCCCGATGCAGGATGTTCTTTAACATACTTACCGATTTTTTCTTATGTTTAATTGTCTAAACATAAATTCATATAGGTTGGCCCATTGCTCTGTCCATTTTAAATTAAAATTAACAGTATATACCAGCAGAAAGGTATAATATAATACGAAACAACAGAGCCCAACCATTAATTAAGCAACGGGGAACTAAGTAACCAATCACCGATCACTTTTACATTCATTCATAATTTTTACTACTTAGTATAGTAAACAAACGGCCGTGAGTTGCCAGCTGTCTCCAGCAGTGTTCGAAGAATCTTGAAAGAGACTGTAATTTTCTGTGAGCTAGAACTAGTTACCCAATATCCCATTGAAATAATGGATTCGGTTAACGAAACACTCTGTGGAAAGAATTGTGTTCGTTAACCAAGGGACCACTATATACAGTCAATCCTCATATTACGCGGTTAATGTAACCCGCAGGGTACCGCGGAAAGTGAGAAACGCGTAAAGTGAATAACATAACATATGGGATTAATTGAAATGGAGTCCGGGCCGATCCCCAAACTCCACTTTTTGACGACACACAACTATGTTGTAGTAAAAATATTATCTTAACTTTATGATGGCATGCACACACAATTAATAATTAAGAGAAATATCAATAATATTAGGTTTTTTAACACTTACATTAGTAGAAAAGATGGCTGGGCACACGGGGATGGGCGGTTAGTTCCGAGGCAGAGGGCAGATTATTGGCCCTCACCTGTATCACTTGTATCACTATCCACCACAGAGGCTTGCAGGGCCTCTTTGTCAAACCCCCCAAAGTTCATATAAGTCCATATCCTCACTATAATTATCACTATCACTGACTTGGGCCGGCTGTAGTGGGTGGCGGGTGAAGAACTGGTAATGTTTTGATGACTGGGCGACCTTGTGCGCACCATTTTCGCGCCTCTTACACAACATGGCGGATGGCGGGAGGTTTGGATCCAAAAATGGCGCGGCTTGCCAGCCGCTCTCCGCGTAATGGGGTTCACGACCGCGGAATGTGAGAATGTTAGGTTCTGGCAAGGCACCGCGTTAACGGTGAAACGCGGAATGCGGGACCGAGTAATATGAGGATTGACTGTATATGTGTGTGTATATATATATATATATATATATATATATATATATATATATATATATATATATATATATATATATATATATATATAGATCTTGATAAAATCACACGGGAGAATGGAAACAACGGAGTACCTATATAGATATATATAGATATATATAGATAGACCCCGACTTACGACGGGGTTAGGGACCCAAATCCAGGTCGTAAGTCCGACATGGTCGTAAGTCCGACATAGATAAAAAAAAAAAAAAAAAAAAAAAAAAAAAAAAATTTTTTTTTTTTTTTTTTTTAATAAATAATCTACAATGAAATACAGTACAGTAAAAGTAATGAATAATGAGGAATGGATACAGTACAGTGAAAGTAATAAATAATAAGGAATGGTTACAGTGTGACTGAGCACTTACCTTTAATGTAGTCAGCTGAATGCACATGGGGCCCCCATAATTTTCTAATTATGCATGGAGACTACATTAACTGGAAACATTTCGGTATAGAAAATGCGTGTCATTTGGAAGGAAGAAAAAAAAAAAAAAAAAAAAAAAAAAAAAAAAAAAATATTTTTTTTTAATCTATATCTGAGGCGGTCGTAAGTCCCGACGGTCGTAAGTCGTAGCAGTCGTAAGTCGGGGTCTGTCTGTATATATATATATATGTATATATATATATATATATATATATATATATATACACATATATATGTATATATATATATATACACATATATACAGTGGTAGCGGAAAGTTTGGGCGCAAAATTACAGGCGCCCAAACTTTCCGTTATTATCAAAACATACGATAAATACCAATTTCCGCCCTAACTTTTCGCTATATTTCAATGCTAGGGTTTGTACCGCTATTTAGGCGAGACAATACACACGACTTGGCAACTCTGATTAGTCGGTGCAGTGTGTAAACTTCTCTCACGCGGACTAGTCGTTTTTTGGCGTTTTTTTCTGTGCTTGTGCCTCAATATCTCTGTAATGGGAAGTGGTAAAGAGCTGGGAAGAGACACAATTGTTGCTATTATAACCCTCTATAAGGAGGGTTATAAGTGTAAAGATATAGCCACTCGTGTGGGAATAGGAGTGCGGCAAGTTCAAAAGTGGATCAAGAAATTTAGAGACGGCGGAGGTGAGGATATTCCTACACCCAAGCCTCGCTCTGGTAGGCCAAGGAAAATACAAAATCGTACTTCCAAGGTTATAAAGAGGCAGTTGGATAAAAATCCAACACTCACAGCTCGAAAACTGAAGGAAAATAACCCTGCACTGCTCCAGGACGTGTCTGCAAGATGTATTTCTGATCATTTACTCAAAGATTTACAATATCGCAGTTGTTGTGCTAAAGTTCTTCCCCTCTTAAGTGCAAAAAATGTACGGGATCGCATTGCTTTTAGCAAGAAATATAAGGATTGGACCCTAGAAGACTGGGAACAAGTCTTGTGGAGTGATGAGTCAACGTTTGTGGTGTCGTCTGGCTGCAGGTCCAAGCGTGTCAGGCGTCCCAAAGGATCGGACCCAAATGACCCCCGCTACACAGCTAAAGTTGTAAAGCATGCTCCAAGTGTTATGGTGTGGGGATGCTTTGCATTTGGTAGAGTTGGCAATTTAGTATTTTTTGAAAAAAATGAGAATGTAAATCAGCACAGTTATTTCGAGTTATTGTGTGATAACCTGCCTGAAAGCTTTGAAAAGTGTAACGCTAGCTGGTTTTTGCAAGATGGAGCTCCTGCTCACACAGCTCAATCTATTATCCAATGGTTAGAGGACTGTGGTGTAGATTACTTCAAAAAGTGGCCTGGGAATTCACCAGACCTAAATCCCATAGAGCACGTGTGGCATAGCATTAAAAAGAGCTTCAGGATCGTGGCGCTTCGACAGTAGCGAAGCTAAAAATAGAAATACAGGATATTTGGGATAATATCATTCCCCAACACGTAGAAAAACTGGCAAGATGCATCACACAACGTTTGGAGAAGGTCATCAAGCTTAGAGGAAAATCGCTTGGCAAATAAGGTACGTCATGAGCCCTTTAAATGTCTATTTAAATGTCACAATTGTTTACATTCGTCTTGCGCCCAAACTTTCCGCTACCACTGTATGTATATATGCTGATAACCACCAGGAAAGAAGAAAACACGAAGTTCCCAAGCGCTTTCGTGTAATTCACATCTTCAGGGGTGAGTACAGACTAGATAGAGTAATGCAGAACAAGATGAATATATACAGAGGAGGGTGAGACCAGGTCCACAATGGTCAGGTAATGACCCTACTAATCTTTAAATGGCACACAACGGTTGGTGGTTGGGTCAGATGGGACAGTGACCCGCCCTCTCACCTGATCACAAATCTTCTTAATTACAAAGTTGTCCAGCTTGTACAAGCCGTTACTCAAATTCATGTTGAATGCTTCGGTATGTTTAATAAGACTAGATTCTATGATGTTCCTACTATCAATTGAATTACACGGTAATATTGAGGAGGCATTATCCCAGTCAATGCAATGCTTGTTATCCCTCAAATGAACAAACAGAGCATTGGATTCCTGGCCTGTCCTGACACTGTATTTGTGTTGTTTAATTCTAGTTACAAGATCTTTACCTGTCTGGCCTAAGTAAAACATATTACATTCCTTGCAAGGAACTTTATAAATGCAACCAATTGTGTTGTTGGGGGAGTTCTTGATTAACATTTGTTTAACAGTGCATGAGTTTTTAAATGCCACATTGACGTTCCAAGATTTTAGCTGTGCCGGAATGTGTGAGAAATTTTTGTGAAATGGTAATATTAAGATATTCTTATGGTCATGGGTGGGCTTGGGATCAGTTCTATAAAAAGTTTTCTTAGTAATGTTTAAGCATTTGTCTATGAAAGATCTAGGGTATTTAAGGTTTGAGCCAATATTATATATATATTTGTATTCCTCATCGATGAATTCCGGACTGCAAATTCTCAAGGCACGTAAAAACATTGTTGTAAATACTGACTGTTTGACTTTATTATGGTGGGCAGAATAATAATGAATGTATGAACACACATTGGTTGGTTTTCTATAAATACTGAACTTAAAAGTGTTACCTATTCTGTGTATCAGACAGTCTAGGAATGGCAATTTACAGTCTTGCTCTAATTCCACAGTGAATTTGATCGAGGGGGCTAAGTTGTTAAGTTGTGGTAGGAAAACTTTTAGGTCCTCATTACATGGCCAGAGACATAATACATCATCAACATATCTAAACCAGACTGCTGAGGGTGGTAAAATATTACTTAATAGTTTCTTTTCAAAGAATTCCATATATAGGTTGCTTAATACAGGTGAGAGTGGATTACCCATTGCCATACCAAATTTTTGAGCATAATATTCCCCATTGAATTCGAATTTGCAATCCTTATATATATATATATATATATATATATATATATATATATATATATATATATATATATATATATATATATATATATATATATATATATATATATATATATATATATACAGTCAATTGAACCCGTGGAGACCCGCGTAAAACGAGAAACGCGTAAATGAAATAACAGAACATATGGGATTACAGTGGTCCCTCGGTTAACGAGCACAATCCGTTCCAGCAGGTTGCTCGTTAACCGAAACCATTGTTTCAATGGGTTTTTGGGTAATTGGTTCCAGCTCACCGAAAATTGCCTAAACTCAACAAAAATGGTAGAAAAGTTCACTTACTTTGAGGTGTGTATGTAGAAGGCTCCTGGATGATGATGATGATGATGTGCATTTGAAGTGGGAGGTGGAGGAGGAGAAGGGAGAAGAGAAGGAAGTGGAGGTGGAGGAGAAGCATTTTACTGCTTCTTGGAAGGTGAGTCACCTTCCATGAAAATGTCAGGAACCTCTGGACTGACAGATTCTCCACCATGAACATCCTCTCTCCTTCTTGAAGTGGAAGGCTGGGGGATAGCATCTTGTTCCCTCTGCCTTTTACTGAAGAAAGTGTCAATTGTGGTCTGAGGGGCATCTGTCCTCCCCACCATTAACTTATGTTTAAAGGAGACCACTGAGTCCTCAACATGACACAAAGTTAGTTCAGTTTTTTCCACTTCTGGGTGCTTTGAAGCCAGTTCCCTGAACTTCTCCCAGTAGTAAATCACATCTTTCAACTGTTTAGCTGACATATGGTCATCACTTTCAATTTCCTCCTCACCACTGTCAGCCTCTACATGTAACATCTCATCCAGTTGCTTCAAGTCATCAGGAGTAAGTTCCTCCTCATGAGACATCACAAGCTCTTCGACATCATCCTCCTCCACTTCAAGGCCCAATGACTGACCAATGGACACAATGTCTTGGTCCAACTCTGTTTCGTCCTCAAATCCCTCAAAATCATGGACTTCTGATGGCCACAGTGCTTTCCATGAAGAATTGAGGGTTCTAGTGGAGACTTCTTGCCATGATGACACAATCAATTTTACAGCCTCCAGGATGTTGAATTGTGTCTTCCAGAACTGTTTCAGTGTTAGTTCAGGATCATTGGAAGTTGCCTGATGACACCTTCTAAACATTTTCTTCATGTACAACTTCTTGAAGTTTCTGATCACATTCTGGTCCATTGGCTGTATGATTGATGTAGTGTTTGGAGGCAAAAACAACACTTTCACAAAGTCAAATTGATACTCCAAATTGCTGGCAAGGTCAGGGTCATGACCAGGAGCATTATCCATGAGGGGAAGAGCCTTTAAAGGGAGTTTATTGGTGGTTAGGTAGCTCTTGACAGAAGGGCAAAACACATCAACAGCCCATTCATTAAAGAGCTGTCTTGTCACCCATGCCTTACAGTTGGACTTCCAATAAACTCCAAGCTTTGTTCTTACCACTTTCTGTTGCTTGAACACCCTGGGGTTTTCAGAGTGGTAGACAAGCATAGGCTTCAGTCGGAAATCCCCTGAAGCATTGGCACCAAGCAATAGAGTGAGACGGCCTTTCATGGGTTTATGCCCAGGTAAAGAGGCTTCATCTTTGGTGATGAATGTTCTTTAGGGCATCTTTCTCCAGAACAGCCCAGTTTCGTCCACATTGAACACTTGCTGTAGAAGATAATTTTCTTCTTCCATCAGTTTTTTAAATTCATCTAAAAACTTTGCTGCCCCTTCTTTATCAGCACTAGCAGCTTCACCATGCCTAACAACACTGAAAATGTCACTTCTTTTTTTAAATTTTTCGAACCAGCCTTTACTGGCCCGAAAATCTTCAAATTCTGTGCCTGAAGAACCAGGTTGATCTGCCTTTAAATGTTCGTAAATCTCCCTGGCTCTTTCACAAATGAATTCAGTAGAAACTGAATCACCTTTCATCTGTTTTTCCCTAATCCAGATGATAAGTAACCTCTCAGTTTCTGCGATTAAGGATCTACTTTTAAACACTCTTGTAGATTTGTCTCTCACTTTCACTTCTTTAAATTTGTCTTTCTGTGCAAGAATTGTCGACACAGTTGATGTCGACATGCCATATTCTTTGCTAAGCACATTTGTTCTAATGCCTTGTTCATGTTTTTTAATGATTTCCTGCTTGGTTTGGATTAAAATAGCTTTTCTTGATCTCTTAGGCCCCATGCTGGATTCAAACACTGTCAACACGTGTTTTTCAAAGTTAAACTTGTTGTAAATAAAGAATATTTTCTTTAAAATAACACTGCACTGCGCTATATATTGTCAATATGTAAAATAAATTTCAAAATGACCAATAATTTGCTTGGAAACACAGAAAAAAAGCGTTTAGTTGAAGAGAGTCTCAAGCAAGATGTTACCTCCAGTGAAAACAGAGAGACTAACGCCTGTTTGCTGTGTTAAGAGGCTGGATGCTGCGCATTAAACTAGTCACTGTACCTTCAATTATGTTCAATAACTGTTAAAATGACTAAAAAATTGAATATTAAACTTTTAAAATTATTGAATAGTATAAACTTCTCGAAATATACGAAAATAGTAAGGAATTTAAGCCCTAGAGCCGATTTATGTATTGGCGCACTAATACTACAGCTGGTTGACCGGCCAGTGCAAGCGAAAACATGTTGAGGTTGGCTCGTAAGAAACTCGTTAACCGAGGGGTTGCTCGTTAACCGAATTTAAGAATCTTATGGGAGGCAGCTCGTTAACTGAAATTTCGTTAACCGAGGGACCGCTGTAATTAAAATAGAGACTGGGCCAACCCCCAAACTCCACTTTTTGCCGACACAATACGTACATTGTAGTAAAAATAACATCTTAATTATATGATGGTATGAACACATAATTAATAATTAAGAGAAATATCAATAATATTAGGTTTTTTAACACTTACGTTAGTAGAAAAGCTGTCGGCACACGTGGATGGCGGCTGGTTCCAAGGCAGAGGGCAGATTAGTTGCCCTCCGGTGAATCACTTTCACTACTCGCAAAGGTTTGCAGGGCCTCCCAGATAAACCTCTCAAAGTTCATATCCTCACTGTCAATATCACTATCACTGACTTGGGCTGGCTGTGGTTGTGGTGGGTTGCGGGCGAGGAAGTCCTCAATACTACGTTGACGACTAGCATTGATGTTGTCGAGATAGATCTGGATATACGGCTCCATAACTTTCGTCAGATGGTTATTAGACGCTTCATACCGATGCTTGTCTGGGTCGTTGTCAAGGATGAGCTTAATTTTCTCCCCCAACTCGATGATTTCCTTCACACAATCATGGCTTGGTCCAGATAATTCAATGTTTTTCTCTGGTGGTGGAGGTCCCACGGAAGCCATTGTGAGTTGTGAGGGGAATAGCGGGCAGAAGAGAGAACTGTATACGTGGACTGAGAACAATGAGACAGGCCCTGCTAGGTCAGCGACTTCTACCCTCTGGGTGGCAGGGCACGTCATGTTACATTAGACCAATCACAGCTAGCGGCGGAGGGAATGCGTGGGTGGTAAGGATGTGTGGCCCAATCACAGTCCGATACGTTATGACGTCACCGATAACGCAACAGCGACATACTGCACAACCTTACTTGCGCCGCTTCCCCCCGCTTGTGGTCCAGCATGGGCCGCTTGAATACAAAATGGCACGGCGTGTCTGGACCTCCAGCCACTCTCCACGTAAATTACCAAATTTACCATGTAATCAAAGCATTTCAATTCTGGCAAGGCACCGCGTAAATGACCAAAGGCGTTAACCAAAACCGCGTATATCCAGACTATACTGTATATATGTACAGCTACTCCTCGACTTACGACATACTCGACCTACGACCACCAGGACATACGACTGCCTCAGTCGTACCAAAATTTTGTCAAATTACGTATTTTCGAATCCTAACGTTAGTGATTGCACAGTGTACTGACAAAATTTTTGTTTGTAATTCACTTTAAAAAGGCTGGCAAGCTTAAAAGTGAGAGTTTTGTGGTGCTGAGAAGAAAAAGAGACACCCATATTAGATTTTCTATGTATTATTTAAGCATTTTCGACTTACGACCAATTTGACTTACAACCTGGATTTGGGTCCGTAACCCCGTCGTAAGTTGGGGAGGAGCTGTATATATAAAATACACACTTACAAATGCATCGCTTCATGAGATGACTCGTATCTCTATCATAAGCAAGTTCTGGTAAGTAGAGCAGGCATACCAACACTTCAGCAAATATTTAATTAGTCAGATAAACAAAATTATAAATAATGAATTAGTGCATGTTCAGTGTGGATGTAAATCATCTAACTTCTTTAATATGGAACTAAATAATTAAGTTTTAATTCATAAAATAACTCATTCATAATGATTAAACAAACTTTTTCTTTTACACGGAATGATCAAACTAAAATAAAATACATGTTGTGAATTATAATTAATTATCCATATTTTTTTTTATTAATTGACAAATATGCTGACTTAAGTATTGTTATATAGAAATGTAACAAATACTTCACCTATTTGATATTTGTTAATGTTAGCAATGATAATTAGAAAGCCTACAAGGCACTGTATGGTTTACACTACAGTAGTACCCCGATTTACGCGGTCTATTGAACCCACAGGGTACCGCGGAAAGTGAAAACAGCGTAAAGTGAACAACAGAACATATGGGATTAATTCCAATAGAGACTGGCCCGACCCCCAAACTCCACTTTTTCCGACACAATACCTATGTTGTAGTAAAAATAACATCTAAATTTTATGATGGTATGCTCACACAATTAATATTTAAGAGAAATACAGTCGCCAGGTTAATGTCCATTCAAATAATGGACTCAAATCCCCCCCCCCCCCCCCCCAGCTCACTGGCCCCTACCTCTCTGATTAATGTGTGGGTGAAAACACTAGATTTTAACGTTTAGTAATAAATAATACCTCAGACTAAAGTTAGGATAATATAATTGACATTTCTGGATTCCTTGCAGGTCAGGGAATATTTTGAAAGTAAACTTCATATATTTTGCACAAAAGATAAAATATTTGCTTTGTGTAAACCAAATTATTACTTTAGATCTAAAATTCGTATGTCTAATGCAAAATCCATGATATTTATATTCAAAATGATCATCATATTGTAAAAATTCCAGCAATGTAAATTATATTCTGGTCGAGTAATTTGTATGAATTTTATGAGCTAAAACAAATATCTTCAGTTCATAAAAAAAAAAAAATATTCTTCACAACACTATCTGTCAATCAAAGTACCCCACCTTGCCTCCTCCCTCCACACTCACGCCAGCTGGGTCGGTCGGTCCCAACCCTCCCCCCTACCTTCCCTCCCTACCAGATAAATGTGTGGGTGAAAACTCTAGATTTTAACGTTTAGTAATAAATAATACCCCAGACTAAAGTTAGGATAATATAATTGACATTTCTGGATTCCTTGCAGGTCAGGGAATATTTTGAATGTAAACTTCATATATTTTGCACAAAAGATAAAATATTTGCTTTGTGTAAACCAAATTATTACTTTAGATCTAAAATTTGTATGTCTAATGCAAAATCCATGATGTTTATATTCAAAATGATCATCATATTGTAAGAATTCCAGCAATGTAAATTATATTCTGGCCGGGTAATTTGTATGAATTTTATGAGCTAAAAAAAAAAAAAAAAAAAAAAATTATACTTCACCGTGTATACGAGTAGATGCACCGCGGAAAGTGAGTCTGGTTCTGGCAAGGTACAGCGTAAATGAGAAATTGCGGAAAGTGAAACCGTGTAAAGCGGGGTAATACTGTACATGTCAGACATAAGTATTTCTAAAGCTTGCTTGAAGTGTAGATCAGAATTATATTTCTGACCTGATTGATGCGAGTGATAAAGGTGCGAGCAGTATTCCATACACCACGCACCAGATCCTCTGGGATGATGCTCACCAGTTCATCTGGCAATGCACCAACAAGGTCAACAGGAAGCTCTCTTGATTCTGGGATTTGGTCTGTGGCTGCCCCTTGACCTTCACCAGATTCACCGCTATCTCTGATCCTTGATGTATGGCCAAGTTCTTTATGCTGTAAAAATATTTTTTTCTAAACTAAGAGGAAGTAAAGGTCCAAATAATTTTTCAAGAACCAAAAACAAGCCTACGCAAAACATCACTGTCACCCACAAGTATATGCATAATACATATTTAGTATGCATAAAATGTGTTTTATTTATTGCTGTAAAGTAGTTATATGATTAAAATGTGTTTCCGTACTTGTTATTTTAGATTCGCTAACAAATATAATCTAACTAGACCAACTAGGAAGAGACCTCTCCCTTATAACACTGATGTACAGTAAAAGGAAAAAATTGCTTCATTATGCATATAACATTTATATATATGGATTTTTAGGAATGGAACCCATAATAATAACAAGGACCTACTGTGGTGCTATATGAGTTGTACTGTAGTATAAATGCATTTTTATCATTGTCAATTACAAGTAACTATCTCACCACACTTACCTGAGCTGAGCTTGGTTGTTCACAAACAACACCTTGCATGTCTTCTGACCCAGAGACCCATGTTGTTTTGTTTTGCTCTTCTTCTTGTAACTGATCATCATGGTCAGTATTGCCAGCACTCACTTGTTGGACAGTGTATGTTAAGTTTGTTCTTAAAGCTTCAGTAGGTATTTCCATAAATGGTTTTGTTTCTGTAGGAGGATGTGGCATTGGTGTCTTGTTGCTTTCAAGCTCTAAATATCCTGAAGTTTCAATTTGAGATCGAAACTTACAATCATGGGTGGTAGAATTTCTGGTTGGGAATACTTCAATGATTGTCCTTGAATGGCTACCTTCCTGGCTAGCATTTGAAGAAGCTGATGCCCCTCCACTGTCAGTTAAACACTCTCTCTGGTCATCTTGAGATTCGGAGGCAACTGCAGTAGTACGATCATCTTCATCTGCTGTGAGAAAGTCGGGAGAATCAGGTCGGTCAGCTTCTGAAAAAACAACAGGTGCATTTTCAGGTGAATCAAGCAGAGTAGCTTCTGCAAGACCTATGAAATGGTAAAGTGCAACATGGTGGAGGTCAGTTAAGTTGTTACTGCATAATATAATAAAAGGAAAATAAGTAAGATCTGTGAGAAATGATAAAAGTTTTAAGCATGGTGAACATGTGCAAGCCTTCTCTGATGGACTCGAGGAACTCCTTGGTAAGTTGACCAGTATTATAGAAAGCCCTGGCTAAGGCTGCTACATGATATTAAACTTAAGATGAGATTAGAAAGTTGTCTTTAACTGAACTTACAGGCAATAATTTAATGTGCGATTGGTGCAAATGAAACATGATCCTGTCCCCACGAGCTCTGTTAATGAGTGCTACAGTATATCCTCCAGGTCATCAAAAGTTCCCCCAAACATCTTGAGGATAACCCAGGATGACAACTTATTCAACTTCAAATTTGTTTTTGGAATAAAATCCCCATCCCAGGTAAGACATGCAGTCACACTGAAATTACCTCAAGTTTGAGGAAAAGTACACTTTGCCACATTATGCTGTTCTGTATTCCTTTAACCCATCTTCTGGAAATAAGTTACACTAAATCCCTATCTTTTGCAAACTATTAAAGTCTAAGCTCTACCAGTCTAAAAAAAAAAAAGTCAGACCAGCTTTGCAGGCACAGCTAATGTTCGAATATACATTCCAAACACACAGTATTCTTGAAGGCATACTGACAACCATGATTTACTGACAAGTAACTTTCTCCGTAGGATGGTCTAACATTTCTCCCATTACAGTACAGTATATCATTATTAAGCTTACTCTTAAATTCAGACTAGGTGTTACCCCTAGACTTTCTTTACTCCTAAGATATTTTGGCACTAAAATCAAGTTCAGAAAGACAGTCATCCCTATTAAGGAAAAAATCCAACTAGACTATCTGGCAGACTCGAAATGACTTTAGAGTTATTCTTAATTTCTAAGAGCTCTTGTAAACAGGGTGCCCATTTATGCCATTTAATGTATGGTCACACTACAGTCCCTACACTCCAATTCTTAGATTGAACCTCATTCATAATAGCTATCATTTGAATTTTATTTAACTGAAGTTTACATATAACAAAGGTGTAAAAATCCTTTTGATCAGTGGTTCTCAACCTTGTTTGCCCCATGCACCCCTTTCACCATATGTCAGAATGTCATTCCCCCCCTCCTTTCCAAGTTTGTCTGCCTCAAAAAGTGCATTCCAAATAATATGCATATAATACTGAAAATCCTTTCTTTTTTTCCATATTAGTACAAATACATTTACAATTTTACATGGATTGTTTTTATAGTGGAGTTTTACAAATTAAATGCCAATTGAAAATGTTGATGGATTTATAAAACTTGAATAAAAGTAAAATAGTTTTTTTATATTTATAATGAATTACTTAACAGACCAAACTGAAGCATAATGCAATAAACAAAAAGTTCAATAGAATACCAGGATATTGTAAATTTGTAATTAATTTTATTCAGATGAAGATTACAGTCAATGAGAAACCAGTGATTGTTTTTTCTTCGCCAATTCTGGGATATGCGGAGGAGTGCTTGAAAGGGCACAACGCAGGTCATTTTCTACCTCTAATCTACTACGTTGCTTCGTTTTAATTTGCAACAGAGTTGAAAAGCCTGACTCACAAAGATATGTCGACACAAACGGAAGCAATGCACGGATAGCTCTTTCTGCCACTTTTGGGTAGGAATCGCACATCAAGGGCCAAAATTCTGTGATTGATTTCTCATCGAACATATCTCTTGCTCCCGAATCAGTTTTCAGCTCCAGAAATTCATCTTGACAATCATCAGGAACTTTTTCAACTGACAATTTGAATGGATTTCGCACTAAATGCAACTCATCATCACTGAGTTCAGGAAAATATCGGCTGAATTCATTTTCCAGTGTTGTCAAATGCTGCAAAATTTCATTTTTTGCAAATTGTGGAAGCACCTTGTCTTCACCACCAACAACAAGAACGGATGACATTTTCTCAAACATTGCAACATTTTTTATATTGACCTTTCTCTTCCAATTTTTCAGCTTGCTCATGAAAGCTTTCAAGGCATCCATGAATTTTATGATGTTTGTATTCCTTCCTTGCATCTGAAGATTCAGTTTATCCAGCTGCTCAAAAATATCAACCAAATAGGCAAGGCGCATGATCCATTCCTCATCATCCAACCAGGCAAAAAATTCCATCTTACCCTGAACTTCAAAAAATAATTTGAGCTCATCTCTAAGCTCAAATATTCGCTCAGTTACATTTCCTCTTGACAGCCATCGAACATTTGTGTGGAAAAGAAGCAAATAATGGGCTGCATCCATGTCGGTACATAACTGCTTGAAAAGTCGTGAGTTGAGAGCTCCTCCTTTGACAAAATTCACAATTTGAATTGTTTGATCCAAAACCTTCCCTAGCGGAGCTGGAAGTGTTTTTGAGGCCAGTGCCTGACGATGGATCATACAATGAATGCCTTTCACTTTTGGAGCTCGCTTTTTCACACAAACTTGAAATCCTGATTTTGTCCCCAACATAGCTGGTGCTCCATCTGTACAGCACCCACAGATATTATCCCACAAAAGATTTTCTGATTCAAAGAAAGATGAAACCTTTTCCAAAATATCCGAGGCCTTGGTGGTTGTTTCAAGAGGAGAACAAAAGAGAAACTCCTCTTTAAATGAACCTGAGTGAACATACCTTGCTAACACCATCAACTAGGAACACGATGCCACATCAGTCGATTCATCAAGTTGAATTGAAAATAAGCCAAATGCTGAAGACTTGATCTCCTGCACAACTTGATCCTTGATGTCAATGGCCATATCGCTGATCCTCCTTTGAACAGTACTGTTTGATAGTGGAACCGCTGCAAGTTTTTTCTCCAATCCATTTCCCAACACAATTTCCACCATCTTGAGAGAGCAAGGTTTGATCAAATTTTCCCCAATTGTATGTGGTTTTTTCTGCTTTGCTATCTCCAGTGCTACGACATAAGAAGCTGCAGTAACCTTTTGGTTTGTTTCTTTGAATGCCCCTGTTGAATCCAGCTTCATCTTTTTGAGAGCATTCCCATGACGTTCAAAAAAGTTTTGGTCCTTGTCCTTGTGTTGAGGATGAACATTCTGCAAATGTCGCTTCAACTTTGTTGGTTTCATAGAATCATTTGTCAAGGCTTTACTACAAATAACACAGTGAGGCCTTTCTTCTCCATTGATGATGATGGATGTGAATCCATATTCAATATATGAATGATCGTACCCTCTTTTTTTGACACTCATGATGGGCTCCAAATTCTGTAAATAAAAACAAGAAAAAGTCAAAACTATAAATGGATATTTTCACAGATAAAAAAGTGAAATATTTATCTTTATTTTTTATTTAATCAGCAACATGGCTGGCATTAAGAAGTAAATAATGCCAGTGACGCACAAAAAGAATATGTGTAAAATGCACAAATATGGGAGATTATGGTCCATGTTAACACCACAAAAACTAGAGAAGCACAGTCACCAATGTGAGTGCGAAACCAACAAAATACTCACAAAAAGTGGCAAAAAACACAGGAGCTAACGGAGAGAAAACCCGGCTTGACCTCTCAGTAGCGCGGATCATTGAAGACTGCTCAGAACTGCAAGCATTGAAGTATGAGTCACACGTCATCTGCGAGAGTGGGGGGCCCGGCAGGGGTGCAGCGGCGTCGCTTCACCGAGGGGTAAGGGGGTTGTAGGGGTATCGAGATATAATGTTGTCTAGCACTCAGGATGGATGGAAACTCTAAGGTGGTTTTCTTGTATAATATAAGTTATATGATAGACAGTCTGGTGCTGGAGGTGCCGTGTGGTGAGGGGCTGCTCAGTAGAGACGTTCGGTGAGTAGCGTGTTGTAGGAGGTAGATGTGCAGGAGCTTCGTTAGAGAAGATGCTGCCTGTTGCTGGCCTCCTGGTTGAATGAATGCTCACAGCGTGGAACTTGCTGGAGGAGGTGTTGCTTGTTCAGGAAGATGGGCAGAATGAGAGCTGGTTGGTGAGGAAGCTCAGAGAAGGACAGCTGGTGGGCAGCCATGCTCGCTGGTGGGAGCGAGGACCGCCAGGCAGGCGAGGAGAAGCGAGGGGCCGCCAGGCAGCGGCGGAGGAGGAGGTGTTGCTTGTTGTAGAATTGAGGCCGGAATCAATCTCAATGGAGAGACAGAACTTATATACCCAGCAGCCGTGAGTCACCTATGAGTCACGTTGGGAAAACCCGAGAAATAACCGGTCTTTGGCTCGGTTGCTAGGATACGGCGGCGCATCTGGTGACGCCGCTCGTTTGGTTGCTAAGGAAAGCGTCGCAGGTGGGATGCAGCTACGCAGTTTGTAGGGGAGACGTCCACTACAGGGTGTAGGGGGTGGGGGTACTCGTGACAGGAGGCTAGGTCTAGGACTCTAAGCAAAGCGTAAGCTTTCGTAAGGGTACTTGCAGACGTACCACTCGGTGGCGCCTATATCTTTCCTTTGTGGCAGCCCTGTCTATGGGTAATCTATTTTGATCCTTACGGTTCAGGAGCTTGTGGTGAACGGTTTGATAGGCTGCTTGCAGCAGGTAACCGATGCATACTGAATTTTGTGCCGCCCTGAGGAGCTCAAAGGCAATAAAAAGATCAACATTCTAACAATTTGAGTTTGCTAATCTGTGGTCCCAATTCCCCCCCCCCCCCCTTGAAAACCTGAAATCCCCCCCTGGGGGGAATTCCCCCCTGGTTGAGAAACCCTGCTTATGATCCTTATGTCCGAAAGTTGGGAATACTTTTAAAGCTGAAATGTTTCTGACCATAAGGTGCAAGTGATTTCAGATTCCTTCAAATATGGAAACCCATAACGTGACACAGTCTACCTAAGATAATCTCTAAGGTACAGTCTCGTTCAAGATTCTTCGAACACTGCTGGAGACAGCTGGCAACTCAAGGCCGTTTGTTTACTATACTACATAGCAAAAATTATGAATGAATGTAAAAGTGATCGGTGATTGGTTACTTAGTTCCCCGTTGCTTAATAAATGGTTGGGCTTTGTTGTTTCGTATTATATTATATCTTTCTGCTGGTATATACTGTTAATTTGATTTTAAAATGGACAGAGCAATGGGCCAACCTTTATGAATTTATGTTTAGACAATTAAACATAAGTAAAAATGGGTAAGTATGTTAAAGAACACCCTGCATCGGGCACAGCTGTGTGCAGGCTGTTTATGAGGTTGCCTGTTTATCATTAATTTATACTAATATTATCTTCAAACGTTTAATCCCTTTCAGGTAAATTATCCAGTTGTATGTAACCGATGCAAAAAAGATTTTTCTAAAGACGCTGATTTTAAGCAACACAAACTGCTGTTTTAATTCGCTGTGGAATTAAGCAGAATCATCGATTCACTGCTACCTGTAGTGTGTGTGTGTGCCTTAACCTATGTGTGTCAATGCTTGTCTGTAAAAGCAGTTGTATAAATGAAACAGTATTATTAAGTTTTAAGTATATTTAATGAAATTATTTACAGTGACCCCTCGTTTAACGAACACCTCGGTTAACGTAATTTCGATTAATAAACTGCCTTCCATAAGGATCTTCAATTCGGTTAACGAAAAAAAAATTCGGTTAACGAAGTTCTTACGAACCGACCTCAACATGTTTTCGCTTGCACTGACCGGGCAACCAGCTTTAGTATCAGTCCGCCAATACATTAATCGGTTCTAGAGCTTAAATTCCTTACTATTTTAGTAAATATCAAGAAGTTTATACTATTCAATAATTTTAAAAGTTTAATAATCAATTTTTTAGTCATTTTAACAATTATTGAACATAATTGAAGGTAAAGTGACTAGTTTAATGCGCGGCATCCAGCCTCTTAACACAGCAAACAGGAGTTAGTCTCTCTCTGTTTTCAGTGGAGGTAACATCTTGCTTGAGACTCTCTTCAACTAAACGTTTTTTTTCTGTTTCCAAGCAAATTATTGGTCATTTTGAAATATATTTTACATATTGACAATATATAATGCAGTGCAGTGTTGATTTAAAGAAAATAATCTTGAATTACACCAAGAGAGCTAAAATTTTATGGGTGAAATGGCGCCATGGGGTGACTTCTCTTCCACCCCAATGCCTTCTCTTCTTCCTTCTCTTCCACCCCCATTCTAAATCCCACCATCATCATCATCATCCAGGAGCCTTCTACATACACACCTCAAAGTAAGTGAACTTTTCTACCATTTTTGTTGAATTTAGAAAATTTTTGGTGAGCTGGAACCAATTACCCAAAAACCCATTGAAACAATGGTTTCGGTTAACGATCTTTTCGGTTAACGAACGACCTTCTGGAACGGATTGAGTTCGTTAACGGAGGGGTCACTGTATTTTACCTTCCCTGTGAGGCATTAAAAATATAAATCTATATATAATGCTTTATTTATTCATCTATTTATTTTGTTTCAATTATATGTCATGGAATGGATACTACACAGTTTCTACGAAATGAAAAAGTTTCCAATGCGATCCTGTGGTGAAACAGTTTAAAAACAAGGATTTTTTTTGCAGGCAAACAATCAATAATCGAAAGAAATGACATTTAAAATATATAATAAGCTAAGTCTACTCAGATGACAATCGCAAGGACAGTTGAAAGATCTACAGCGATACAATACACATGCTACGGCATTAGCTATACCTTCAGTACAAGATTTCACTAATTGATGTAATATTTTTTATAATTAATAAAATCGGCTAGGGACCCCGTTGAAATCGACTCTCTTCACGAGCGCGTGCGTATGTTTCCATGCAAGTGTGCGTGAGTGTTGGAGCATCATTTTAAGTTAGGAAATAATTATGATGTAACGTTGGAACAGTTTGGTATTTTAGCAAGGATTTTTTCCCATTTCCTATAAATAAATGGAGATAAAAATATATACAAATACAATTATTACAATAAACGTTTACCAAGAATACATAAATATATTGTGAACGGCATGACATGAACTTATTAAATATGAGATTGAGATTGAAATATGATATATCAACTTCCTCGCCACAAGTGCCTGGAAGACCCGGATCGGACAGCTGGGATCGAACCATTACATACTTTATTGTATTAATTGTGTCGTTATACAGTTGTTTCTTTGTCTCCGTCTCCCTCTCTGATTTTTTCCATGGTATATATGCTAACTATTTCACATGCAATATATTTAACATATATTATACTGTACTCTTTCATAGTAATTATAAGTATAATGTTATGATTTGTTTGACTTAAATCATCCTGAATACATACCCGGTATTGCATAAGTGAGAATATTAGAAGAGGATTGTCTTATTTACTTTTATTATACAATTTGACATATATTCATAAAAATTGTATTTATTTCAGCTAAAATGGAAAAAATTAAAATCGATGTGCATTCAGTATGTGACGTTGATTAAATAGGGAAATTATTTTTGACACATTAATATTTAGTCAAGCCACCTTCATTCTCGATTACTTGCTGCAGCCTGTTGGGAACAGAGGCGGGGTGGTGGTTGTGTATCAGTTGCGGTTTCCGCCTCAGGGCCTCCCACTCACGGTGTGTATGCTCCTGTAGCTGCACCCTGGTTCTCTCTTCAGTTGGCTCCCACATGTTCACAATATTGGCCCAAACGTTCTCTATAAGGGTCATGTCACAACCTTTACTTGGCCAGTCTAAAATATGCAAATTTCTTTGTTCTACAAACCACCGCGTTACAATCCGTGCGGTAGGGATAGGACACCTACCGTGCATGAAAATTATGTTTTCGGGAAACGGGAAATCATATGCACACACCGAGGGAATCATAACTTTTTTGAGTACTTCTAAATACTGTTCAGCTGTGAATCTTCCTTCTATGTCAGTCAGCTCTCCAACTTCGTGCAAATATATCCATCCCCAAACATTGCAAGTCACATGGCCACTCCTTGCTTCCTCATAAATATGCTGTCTAGCATATTGGGTGCTGTTCCTCCTCTAGCAATACAACCTTCCATGAGAGGTAGATGATAAAGTTTTTCGTTAGTGAATATTATTCTTCCCCAGAAATCTAGGCCTTCTTCAGCATACCGTCGAGCAAACTGCAACATGCCCTTGCAATGTCGCTCATTTAACTTCTTGGTGGCAGGAGTTTTATGGTGAATGCCTCCTTCGTGAAGTCTTCGCCTGATTGTTAAAGAGGAAATATTTAATTGGAGATCCGCTCTTATTGAAAATGAAGTTTTGAAGGGGTTGGCCTCAGCAAAATTCCGGATGGCTTCAACAACAACTTGTGCAGGTGTTGTTCTGCGCGCCATTCCCGTCCTGTGGTGGTCCTTTAAACTTCACTCCTCTTCCCATCGCTTAATCCAATAATATACAGTTGTCCGACAAACCCCCAATTCTCGAGCAATTTCAGTGGGTGAAAACCCAGCCTCCTTCATGCCGATTATTCTTCCACATTCAGTGATCTTCTGCGTGTGGTATTTCATGTTGGCAGGAGTCTTCTATAACTGAGGGAGTGGACGGGTATTCAGCACCAACAACAACCTCTGTCTCCCTCACCTTCCCGCCAATAACGTAAGCGTTATATCTATATTTTATTGGTCATTTATAAAAAATAAATGAATGAATAAATAAATAAATAAATAAGATACAAATATATAAAACACCATACACATATTTGAAAAAAAAATGAATATTTTTTAAAAAGACACCAGACTAAAAGTGACATTATCTACACAAGTCAGAAACAAGGATTTTTTTATTTGGGGGAGGGGGGGGGGGGGGAATAGTCACTCTATGCTGTTCACAATATTCAGAGTCTTGGAATGACAATGATATTGCTATATAAAGGCTTGTAAAAGTATTAGGTATACGCTACCGCACTAATTCACACCATCAGACGGATGGTTCGTGAGATTAATTACCATCACTTTCAATTGAACAACGTAACACACACACACACACGCATGCACGCACGCGCACACACACACCACATGCACATGCTCTTTCAATAAACCATTAATTATTATTATTTATTATTATTACACACACACACACACACACGCACGCACGCACGCACACACACACACACACACACACATGCACACGCACACACACACACACACCACATGCACACACACACACACCACATGCACACACACACACACACACGCACACCACATGCACACACACACACCACATGCACACACACACACCACTGCACTGTGGGGGTTTCAGTGGACAACACTGCACCAGACTACTCATCGCTACAAGGCACCCTGGACAGGCTACAGGCATGGACCACGGAGAACAAGGTCACCATCAACCACACCAAAACCGTAGTCATGCACATCAATACCGCCACCACTCCAGTGCAAGCCCCAGCAGTCACAGTGGGTGACCATCCTCTCCAGCTGGTGCAGTCTGCCAAACTCCTGGGTGTAACCATAGACAACAAACTTGACTGGAAGGCCCATGTAAATAACACAGTCAAGGCAGCCTCGTATCGTCTCTACATGCTACGACGACTTAGGTCACTTGGGACACCCACGCCAGAGCTGAGGACCATCTACAACGCCTTTATTCTCCCCAAACTAACGTATGCGTCACCAGCCTGGTCGTCTTCTCTCAACTCCACCCAACAACGTCAGCTAGAGAAGGTACAGAAAAAGGCCTGCAGAATCATGCTCGGCGCAGAATACTCCGGCTACAGCAACGCTCTCTCCACCCTGGAAATGCCATCCCTCAGTGACCTCCACCACCAAGCACTGGAAAGGTTTGGCAGTGGACTTCTGCACCACCCTCGTCATCGCCACCTCCGGCAGCCCCCCACCCAACTCGCGCAGATAGCCACTACAACAAAATTCAGCCCATAAGAGCCCGCACCGATAGACATAACAGCACCATCCCATCTATTGTTAAAATAATAAACAACTCCTGATTTATGTGCTGTACAGCCCTGTAAATGTATTCAATGCACATTATATCATTATGTCTAAATCAAATGTAAGTCTCTATATTTTCAGCCACCAGCTGCAACTCTATTAATAAACCGTTTATTATTATTATTATTATTATTATTATTATTATTATTATTATTACCACATGCACACACACTCCACATGCACACACACTCCACATGCACACACACACACACACTCCACATGCACACACACACACACACTCCACATGCACACACACACACTCCACATGCACACACACACACACACACACACTCCACATGCACACACACTCCACATGCACACACACACACTTACTACAAGTAGCAGTGATCTGATGATTCTGCTTATTCCCACAGCGAATTAAAACAGCAGTTTGTGTTGCATAAAATCAGTGTCTTTAGAAAGAAGTCTGTTTAGCATCGGTTACATACAACTGGATTAATCACCCGAAAGGGATTAAACGTTTGATGATAATAATGGTATAAATTAATGATAAACAGGAAACCTCATAAACAGTGTGCACACAGCTGTGCCCGATGCATGATGTTCTTTAACATACTTACCGATTTTTATTAATGTTTAATTGTCTAAGCATAAATTCATATAGGTTGGCCCATTGCTCTGTCCATTTTAAAATCAAATTAATAGTATATACCAGCAGAAAGGTATAATACAGTATAATACAAAACAACAAAGCTCAACCATTAATTAAGCAACGGGGAACTAAGTAACCAATCAGAGATCACTTTTACATTCATTCATAATTTTTACTACGTACTATAGTAAACAAACGGCCTTGAGTTGCCAGCTGTCTCCAGCAGTGTTCGAAGAAACTTGAACGAGACTGTACCTGGAAAACCTTAGATAAATTAATGTAAAAATTCTGGGATTAAAAAAATCTACCCCTTTACTGCAATCAACAGAGCCCTGTTTTCTCTATGACCTGCAACAGTTTTTCCCTTTGCTTCCCCTACAATGATGGAATTGATATTTTGTAATCTCTTGAAATTTCTGACTAATTGAGAAGATGGCCAATCTGGATATGTAAATATTCTGAATTGGATGGTCCTTTGCTTGATTTATAAAAGGCTATTATGCACAAGTAACCAGACAGTGCCCCAGTCTCTACGGTGTCAAAATTATTATACAAATAAATTAAATCCCATAGCAACATCACCACCATCATAATTTCATGGCCATTTTCCACGCTTTTGTGAATTAGCCATATTACCTGATGGCAGCTCTCTGCTACTAACTCTTAGTGTCATTCAATCACTCCCCATGTCATTCTTGGCTAATCCCTGGCTCTCTTCCCCTTCACATTTAGGGTTAGGTACTTCTTGAACCAATTGGTTAGTACCCTGAGGCTAAGGCCGAGGCCTAAAATCACAGTGCTATGTTATGATAGGGTGATAAGTGTTATCAATATCTATGTTGAGCTGCGCAATACTGTACGTGTTACAAAAAATTTATATTTAAAAATTTATGATATTTTTATAAAATCATCAATCAATCAATCAGAATACCGTCCTCATATCTGGGGATTGGTGACCACAGTCCTCCAGTCTAAGCGTTCTCGGGCTGTTTTTACCAATCCTCTAAGGTTTTGTATCTCTCTGGGGATCCAGATTTAATTTCATTCATCCATCCCAGTCTCTGCCTTCTCTCCTACCCTCAACTTTGCCCATTAACATTTCTGTTATTATTCCCTCATCCCAATATATATATATGACCCAAGTACAGTATCTCATTTTTATTTTTGTGTACATTTCTATTAGTTTTTGCTAATACTAGCAGTACTTCTTTGTTTGTTTTCCTGTCATTGTAACTTATTCTTAGCATTTACCTCTAACACCATATTTCAAAGGCCTCCAACCTCTGGTATTCTACTGAAAGTGTCTATGTTTCTGACCCATACATCAGTCCTTGCCATATAAAGCCTTTCAACAAAAAATTTCTAAAAATGAAGTTAATGTCCCTTTTTATTTGGTCTTCTGAAATTATCAAATGCTGTTTTAGCTTGCCCTTTTCTTATTTTAGTTTCTTTCGTACATCTACCATCACAGCTATGTTACTTCCCAAATACAAAATTTTTTCCATTTGTTTAAGTTCCCTGTTGCCTACCATAATTTTTATTTAAGGATTTATTTCCAATTTGGAAACAACCATTACTTTAATCTTTACAGCATTAACTCTTAGATCATATTTTTAATCTTTTTCCACTGACCTGTTAATGAGTTTTTGTAATGCCTTTTCACTATCCATAATAAAACGGTATAATCTGCAGAGCATATACTGTATTTGATTTTACTTTACCATTAACTTTTAGTCCTTCATTATCATTTATAATTTTTCTCATTAGGAATTCTGAACATACTGTATATTATACAATGTTGGAGACAGAGCACAACCTTATCTTACTCCCTGTCTAACTGTGAACCAATTAGTAAACCCATCATTTACTAATGCTGCAGCCTCCAGTTGACAGTAAAGATTCTTTAAAATTAGAATATTGCCTTCATTAATGCCTATTTTTCCAAAATCTCTATAAGTTTAATGTGCTTTACGTTATCAAATGATTTTAAAAATTTCTTTTGACCTCTAAAGCCCTTTCACTCAAAATTCTCAAACCCTTTTCCTTTCTGAAGCCATTTTACTCTTCAGATAACTCACTTTCTATTCTAAACTTTATTCTACTTTAAATTAAGTCTAATAAAACTTTGCAGGCATGACATAATAAGCTTATCATTCTAAACTGGGTGCACTCTAAGGCTCCAGGCTTTTTAGGTAATACTGTACAGTAATACAAACACTCTACGTATTGACTTTTTTAAATAAATGGAAAGGTATCCCTTGATGTACAGGTACAATATAAAGAATTACATATTTTAGTCAAACATTTGATCCCCTTCTTGCCCATTTGTTTTATAAATTCTGCTAAAAGCTGATCACCCCCACAAGCTTTATCATTACTCATTTTGCTCACAGCTGCCTCAATCTTTATTTCTTTTTCATTTCTTAGTTCCACTCTATCCTGATCATTGTATAGTTCTCCTACCCATCTCTCTTTGACTTGTTCTGCCTCAAACAGGATCTTTTTGTCTATGCTTTTAATAATCCCACCCCATTTATTTATTTTTTTCTGGTTCATTTATTTAATCTTTCTGTACATTCCCCTATACTGTATGCCTTCTTTCTGCCTTCTGTCATCTTCTTCAATCTCCTCGCATTTCCTTTCTAGATCATCTTCTTGGCCTGTCTGCATTCCCTTTTAATTTCTTTGTTAATTTTTATGTCAGCCTCACTTTGTTTTCTCATATTCCTTCATCTATCCATTTCTTTAAAATTTCATTTGTCATCCACTGACTTTTAGCCTCGTTCCTCCTATGTCCTTTAAGTTTTTCCCCAGTCTCTAACATTACTTCTTTGTAATTATTAAACTGTTGTCCTGGTCCTTGTTCACCAAAGTCACCATCTAGGAATACTGTACAGATAATCAATTTTTGGTTTCAATTTCATATTCTATCACTGCACATGTTTTGAGTTACTGGTAACATAAATCCCATTTGATTTTGTCCATAGTTTTTCTTTTTAATTTTTGAAGTTTTAACCATACTAAACTCATTACTGGGACATGATCTGACCCATAATCTGCCCCTGGATAGGTCTTAGTTTGGGTTATTGAATTTATGAATCTTTCCTGAATTAAAATGAAATCTATTTGATTCCTGACTACCAATACCTGATACTAAATAGTACTGGGTATGTATATTGTTTAAGTAGCTTTAAAGAAAACCAAGTTGGATGCAACTCACTCAGTTATGTGTGTGAGGGTTTTCCTGTAAAAATAAGAATATCTTTAGTCGAGCACTTAAGTTTTACTGTATTTTACAAAATATAAGACGCACTTTTTTGTCAGAAAAAGGCTAAAAAAAATCAGCCTGCATCCTATATGTGAAGTTGCGGTCTCCTGCAAGCCAATGAATACCCCCGCTGCTGTCTCCAGTAAGCAAAGTCTACCTAACCCAACTCCAGAATTACAAATACTGTATGTTATTGCTTACTTAAACATTATTACTACAGTCAACCCTAGCTTTACGCGGTCCCACTTTACGCATTTCCACGTTTACGCGGTACCCTGCCGAAACCAGAATGCTCACTTTCCGCGGTGCGTGTACCCCTTTACGCGGAGAGCCGCGCCATTTTTGGATCCAAACCTCCCGCCATCTGCCATGTTGTGTAAGCGGCGCGAGTAGGATGTGCAGTGTGTGACTTTGTTGCGTTATCAGTGACGTCATATGACGTATCGGACTGTAATTGGGCCATGCATCCTTACCTCCCTCCGCTGCTAGCTGTGATTGGTTTAAAGTAATATGGCGTGTCCACCCGCGGGAGGGAAGGAGGAAAGACGACGCTTGACCTAGCCGCGGCAGTTTCATCCCTCCAGGCCACACCGTGTAATCGTGCATCCATTGTTCTGTAAAATGGCTTCCGCCGGACCACCGCCCCCAGAGAGAAACCTTCCCTTACCTGGACCCAGCCGCCCTAAGCCAAAGAAGACACGACGTTCCTTAAGCTACAAAATTAAGTATAAGATCATACAAGAGTTGGAGAAAGGAACAAGACAGGTTGATCTCGCGCGCTAGCATGGTGTTAACTAGACTACGATCAGGACAATTAAGAAGGATGCAGCCAAGATAAAGGAGCACATGAACATCACAAAGTCTACAGGTGCTTCTATAATCAAGTATTGCCACAACCAGGTGCTTCTCAAGACAGAAAAATTACTTGTGAGCTACTTGGTGCGTCAGGCGCGACGGAACATGGCGGTAGACACTCGCTCAGTTAAGGAGTACGCACGTGAACTGTATGCTGCAGTGTCACGAAAGATGGGAATTACAGAGCCCAAACCCTTTAATGCTTCCTTTGGGTGGTTACAGAGGTTTAAGAAGAGAAACAAGATCACCAATATCAACATTGGTGGTGAAGAAGCTAGTGCTGACCGTGTTGCGGCGAGGGAATTTCCTCCGTTTTTACGTGAAATTATGGAGGAAGGACAGTACACTGACGACCAGGTGTTTAACATGGACGAATCTGGTCTTTTTTGGAAAAAGCTACCTTCCAAGACCTTCGTTGTGAAGAATGCCAGCAAGTGTCGGGGCCGGAAGTTGCAGAAGGAGCGCATCACCGTCCTGTTTACCACCAATGCCTCCGGTACCTGTAAGCTCTAGTTATCGGTGATCCACACAGCACGCAAGCCGCATGCCTACAAGAGCATGGACATGACCAAGCTAAATGTCCACTGGCTGACCGCACGTAAGGCGTGGATGTTCTCTACACTGTCCCTCTCCTGGTTTGATGACTGTTTCGTTCCCGATGTGAAGAAATTCTGTGAGCAACAGAATGTGCCATTCAAGATTTTGTTGCTGCTGGACAACCCACCAGGAGACTCGCCCCTACTGTTAGATAGTCACCCCAACGTAAAAGTGGTCTTCCTTCCTCCCAACACTACGTCTATATTACAGCCCATGGACCAAGAGTTAATCTGTAATGTAAAAGCTGCATTCTCTACTAAAAAATTCAAGCTCCTGAACGACTACACCAGCACCAAGGAAGAGTTGCGTAACCTGAGTGACACCAACACCGATAGCAAGAGCGAAGACGACGAGGATCAACAGTTGGCAGAGCAAGAAGTACTTTTAAAACAATTCTGGAGAACATTCAATGTCAAGAAAGCAGTGGACTTCTTGGAGGAGGCATGCATGGGATCAGCTGTCTGTAGCAACTGTTTGTCACTCATGGAGACATGTGTTGCAAGGCATTCTAGCCGTTAGGCAGAGTAAATCTGTGACTGGTGAAGTTCAGACTGTTGCAGTAGCAGTGGACCTTGCCAGAGAAGCTGCGCAGAGTGTTACAGCTGCAGGCTTCTCTGAGACCACCAACGACGACATCCTGGAGGTGATAAGGGATCCTGATGTGACTACCGACGACATGGTAGATGATGATGACGTCAGTGAAGAGGCAGGTGGTGTGTCATCCCAAGAAGAACGCCGCTTATCCCATAGTAATGTTAGGGGTGCCATCGAGTGTGTCGAAAAAGCCAAGCTCCTCCTTTCCGACGACCCTGACGCAAACAGATATGAAATTTACACTATCCAGCTGTTGCAGACTAAGGAGCCCTACATCAAGGTTTATCACGACAACATAAACACCAGCCGTCAGCAAAGCATAACAGAGTTCTTCGCCCGCAACCCACCACAGCCAGCCCAAGCCAGTGATAGTGATAGAGGTAGAGACAGTGATGATGACTTTGAGGGATTTGTCAGGGAGGCACTAGTAAGTGTGGATGACACCGATGAAGACTCACCTGAGGGCCAGTAGCCTGCCCTCTGCCTCGGAACCAGCCTCCATTCCCCTACGCCGACCCATCTCTTCTACTAACGTAAATGTTAACCCCAGCCTTGTTTTTCTAATCTAACCTTCATATTATTCTTCTCTTATTGACTGTTCCCTTCTATATTATGTGTGGGTGAATACCATCATAAAGTTAAGAGGTTATTTTTAGTAAAAAGTACGTATTGTGTCGGGAAAAAGTGGAGTTTGGGGGTTGGCCCGGTCTCTATTTCAATTAATCCCATATGTTATGTTGTTCACTTTACGCGTTTCTCACTTTACGCGGGCCGCCGTGGGTTGAATTAACTGCGTAAAGTGAGGGTTCACTGTATTTCTAATTAATTAAAAAATAATTATAGTAAATATCAGAGGTCGATCTATAACTACTGTGTACTGTACTAATGACGTCAACCTGAAATTATTAACGTCAGTATGGCAGACACCCAATTCTTCAAAGGTAACTCAGCAGTAACCATTTTTTAACTCTTACAAGCATTGCAATCTATTAAGGCCTTACCTGCAACATTTATTTTTCAATCTACAAATACCTGATACAAATAAAGATTTGCAGATTACCTGTACTTTCTTTTCACTTTTATATCTGTTAACATTACTGGTGGCATTATAGCTAGGACGTTGCTAGGGTATCGCCATTGCTATGGTGAACAGGGAGTACAGATGTACTGTATATGCAAATAGCAACTATATTAAACTTTCATTTGGTTTTTATTTACTAGTTTGCCAACAGAGTACAGTCGGCCCTTAACATACGCGGGTTTAACTTACACGGATTTGCAAATACGCGGATTGCCGCTGGAGGAATATACATTCAAAGGAATATACATTATTCAAATCGCGCGCGACACCACACACACACACACACATCGCCTGTGCCACCCTGCGTTCCCGCGCTCCCTCAGTCAGTCAATCTCGCTGTAACCACGGTGTGTTGACATCAGCATTGTAGTTGCAAAAATATTACATTTCCGTGAATGTATTATATCAAGCACAGTATGAATAGAATATCACTAATAAAACAGTATTTTAACTGAAAACTATTAAAAAAACGAGTAACATATCTTGAACATCGGAAGGTTAGGTAAAGTCTTTTGTTTTCATGTAGTTTATCCTAATTTACATTGAAATACATTACGTTTCAGCAAAACTACTATTTATTTCTGAGAATATGGAAATGTAGTATTTTTGCTGAAATGACGCACGTATTACAGTGGAAAGTGACGAAAGCAATGACTTTCGCTTTCTTTCGTTCAAAAGATGTTACCGTAATCGCTTTTTGAATGGTTTTCAGTTAAAAAACTGTTGTATTACAATAATAATCTATCCTAATTCACTTGTGATGCAACAGTTTTTTAACTGAAAAACATTTGAAAAGCGATTACGGTAACATCTTTTGAACGAAAGAAAGCGAAAGTCATTGTTTTCGTCACGATTTTATCCCACTTTCCACTGTAATGCGTACGTCATTTCAGCAAAAATATTACATTTCCGTGAATGTATTATATGAAGCACAGTATGAATTGAATATCATTGTAATATATCAGTATTTTAACCGAAAACTATTAAAAAAATGAGTAACATCTCTTGTACATCGGAAGGTTAGGTAAAGTCTTTTATTTTCGTCATGTATTTTATCCTATTTTACATTGAAATACATCACGTTTGAGCAAAACTACTATTTATTTCTGAGAATATATTCATTCAGGCGCAGCTTAGGTAAAATATACATGTGATGTAACAGTTTTTTAACTGAAAATGATTCGAAAAACACGTACCCTCTAGCCCTGTTCAAGGACATCACTGGGAGGAGCTGTTTGGTGCTCAAGACGATGACAAGGAAAATGATTTTGATGGATTTTAATGAAAATATTCAGAAATATGGTATCGTAGTATTTATTCAAGTGAATTAGGATAGAATATTATTGTAATACAACAATTTTTAAACTGAAAACCATTTGGAAAGCGATTACGGTAAAATCTTTTGAACAACGAAAGAAAGCGAAAGTCATTGTTTTCGTCATGATTTTATCCCACTTTCCACTGTAATATGTACGTCATTTCAGCAAAAATACTACATTTCCATATTTATTTCTGAGAATATATTAATTCAGTCACAGTTAAGGTAAAATATACTTGTGATGTAATATTTTAATGAAAATACGGTATCGTAGTTTTCTTTTGTTTCAAGTTTAATTAACAAAGATTGATGTTTCAAATGTAATGAACAAAAATTTATGTATCTATAAATAAACTTTAAAAAATGAATACTTTATGTTTTACATCGTCTTGTGCATACCATACCATGCATTTGGCTACTTTGGGCTTGCTATGATGACGCAAAAGATCCCCTGGCAACTGTACCGACACTCACAGCTGGTGGTGCGCTGTTTCCATTGTTTACTGGTAGTTACTGGTAAATATTTTTCAACCTAACGAATCTATTGCCCATTTAGAGGTCGACCCCCAATTTTTTGCCAAAAAATTTGGTCTTAAAAACTCGAACTACACACAGGTATATACGGTAAATAAGGACATGGGGGGGCCAAGGGTTTTTTAGGGGGGGGGGGGGGGGGGGCAGCAATAGTACACGGATTTTTAACATTCACTGGTATCTCTGTTACCTAACCCCCGCGTATGTTAAGGGCCAACTGTATATTTTTTGTAACTTATTTAGTGATAATATTTTTATTATTCCTCACAGTTACTAGTACTGTATACAGTTTTTTTTAAAGAAAACTATGGTTACAGGAAACAAATACACAAAAAAGTGTTTTCCTAAATACACCATGCTAAAATGGTTGTGCGTCTTATATGCCGTAAAATACTGTATTCTATGAGACTTGTGTATTCAGAGTGAAAGTGTCATAGAGGATTAAATCATGTGCATAAAAGTAAATAAAGTTGTCAATCACAAAAGAAACATTAATGTGTAATAACTGTTGGTGCTAGTTACGAATGCTGAGGAATTCTGGAATTGATGGTGACAGTCAAGAGAAGAGATTGTCCAGAATAACAAAAATTCTGGGAATAGGACAGAAAAGTTGAAACTAAGGGGATAAAAAATTCATTGGCTGTGACAAGAGTTACTGCATGGGTTTCACCATTACAGTCTACTGATTAATGGATTGACTGTGTAATGGGTGACCACACTATTGATTACAGATTTTTTCAGGGTTTTTGAGGCTATAAATACAGTAAAACCTCAATTAACCGACCCTCGATTAACCGACTTTCGTATTAACCGTCAATCCCGCACTCCTGAAAAAAAAAAAAAAAAAAAAAAATTCGGGGATTAGCCCACCCGGGCACAGGTCACTGACCCACATCGGGGCCTGGGGGGGGGGATAATGTAATAATATTAACAATGATAATGATAATAATAATAATAGTAATAAAGAACCACAAAGAAATAAAAATGAAAAAAAAAAAAAAATCAAGAGTGAGAAACAATATATGTATATTGCGTTGTCAATAGTAAGAGAAGCAACTGAGACCCTGCAATTGTGTGTAAATGAGGTAGAAAGTCAGATGAGCAACCTGGGACTTGGTCACAATTATTGTGATGACATATGTTCTCTGATTTTTCCACTTTTTATTCACGGTTTCTGTGCGAGTTCATATTGATATACTAAAGTGGTTAATGTTTTAAAGCAAATTTTATTGAAATATGAATGGCAAATGAACAAAAATGAATAGAGGGAATTAAATGAGGTAGGTTAGGGAAAGGTACCCTTTGAAAATATATGTTATATTCCCGTAGACTTTATGTACTATTAACCTACCTTTCGGATTATCCGTCGGCCCTTTCCCCCCATATGTGGTCGGTTAATCGAGGTTTTACTGTACTGATAATCATTTAAAAACACCTTTGATTCTGTTGAGTTCAGGGAAACTGGGATATAATCTAAAAGGATGAATTTATCACCTTTCATTGGAGTTGGAGGAATGTAAACATCTTTCAATGAAGAGGGGAAGACTGAAGTGTGAGAAGATAGTCTGAAATTTGGAAAGAAGAGGAGAAAGCTTGTTAGAGCACTATTTAAGACCAAGCAGGGGAATCTCATCTGGACTTGGAGCCACGATTATTTTTAAAATACCCAGGGATTTTTTCCAGGCACCTACAGACCTAAACAACGCATCACCCAGTAATCTTCATGAATTCAGTTAGAGGCAAAAATTAAAAGTAGATCAGTCTTCTGAAAATCTGAGATCAATGAACTGTCAAGTGAACGGGAAGAATGGTGGACAAATGAGGGCCTTAGAATCACAAGGCTGCAAGTTTTGCATTTGTTACTCCACAACCAATAAAGATATCAAGGTGGGATTCATTTTATTTTGAAGATATTTGTTGTAACAGTTTTGTGTACGCGTGTCATGCATCGCGGCCCATGCGCACACCCATTCAGAGTACATGCATGGTGTTTAATCGTTTGTTACTCCTCAACCAATAAAGACATCGAGGTGGGGTTTGTGTATTTCAAAGATTTTTGTTGTACAAGTTCTGTGTATGAGTGTCATGCATAGCGGCCCATGTGCCTCAGATGCACGCCCGTTGGCCAAAGCTGGTGCACTCACTGAGTCATTGGCTCAGCTGGGAGGTGTGGCGGGTGACACGCGCCTGTCATTGGCTGCTATGTGAGTTAAAGGGACGCAGTACGGTGGGGTGAGGCTTCCGGCGCGTTGAACATGATCCTTTTAGGTACACAAACCAATGTATTTCAGTGCTATTTTTTACTGCAAATCCAAGCTCCACAAGACAGAAATCAACTTAAAGAATAAGGTTGGTACCAATAACCCCATTTCCTCCGTGATGGTGCTTGCAACCTTGTGCTTCTGAGGCTCTCAAATAGCTAATGAAGTTGGAGGCGAGTGCATTAAAGGTGGACCAAAATAATTTAACATTATTTGGGCTGTTCAGCAGTCTGGCTGAAATTTTATACAGTAAGATGTATTTGGATAAATTAACAACTGTTTTAGTATGACTTCTTGTTTGTTTTTAGTTAACATGTGTCTATACAGTTGGATTGCATATGTATAATATATACAGTAAGTCCCCAAGTTACGTACATAATGGGGACCAAAAGGTTGTACTTAACTCGAAATGTACTTAACTCGAAAATCCCCCAACCCTATAATGCTATCTGGAAAATCCTGTGCTGTTTTCCAATCAGCACTCGCCGCCTCACCAGTCACTCGAACATTATGCAGCTTATTTCGCACCTTGAATCAGTTAAACCACCCATGGCTAGCATTGAATGTCACAGTATCATCAGGGTGATCTTTCTTTAGGTCGTTGAAAAGACTTAGGGCTTTCTCCTGAATCATACTGAGGCTTACGTTTTTGTGTGCAGTCCTCGATCCACAGCGCAAGATATTTTTCCATTTCTTCCAGAACCTTCCCTCTTCTTTTAGTTATAATCGTAGATTGCATTGGCACTGCAGATTTCACATGTTCCTTGATCTTTTCTTTGCCCTTATCAATTGTATTAACAGTTGACCGACTCAGGTTAAATTTGCGGGCAACATTGGTCAACTTTTCACCACTTTCAAGCAGTTTTATTATGTCCATTTTTACCTCTAGTGAGATTGCTTGACGTTTCGTAGCACTCCCACTGGCTTCACCACTCTTACGCTTTACACCAGTCATTGCACACAGAGTAAAGTGTACAAAATAGGGCAGAAATTCACAGGAGAAGTACTGTATGCACAATGACCACACTTGTTGTTTTGGTGCGTCTAGCGTGTCGTCTGCATGGTCAGTGATAGTGGCGGCGCGGTGCGGCTGGCTCGCCCGCCAAATTTAAAAATTGCTCGCCCTTTTAAGACAATATTTTTGCAATTAAAGACTTCAGAAATGATGTACGTATCGGCCGTTTGTACGTAATTCGGATGTACGTAATTCGGGGACGAACTGTACTTGTTATTTACACCAGTGGTATAAGAACCACTGAACCATTTGGGCGAATTAAAAATTTATGGAGCATTTTATTGGTATAAAATCCTTTAATTCTACCTGATTATATCAGTGATGTGTTCACCAGTAGAACAAGGGTTATCAGAAAAAAGAAACACCAAGAAATGGATATATCCCAGCTTGCATGACTGTAATGCCAGTTGTGCTCTTTAAAGAATATGCTCAAGTTAAATGACCCGATGCAGGTTTGGCTATTGATCTGGCATTGTGAATAGTTCCTAAAACATTCCATCACAGACCCAAAAAAAGGTGCATCCTAAACTTTTTAATGGGTGGGAATTGAGGAAATATACATAGATCTGTCCCACATCCAGAGTGCGATACTCAGGAGACTAATTACCCAACATCTCAACTAAGCATATGACAAGGAGAGAGACTGACTGCAAGATTATCACATCCACAACTATTTTAGAGATTCCTGGGCCTTAACTCCAAAAATCACAACACCCTTTTAAAATATCCCGAATACTCATTATAACTTATTATAATGAGTATTCTGGATATTTTAATGGGGTGTGAAACAAGAATAAAAGGCTAGTAAGAAAAGTGCATGGAATAAAGTGAAAAGTGTGAGGTCTGGTTTGCCTAATGATATTAAAGTGTGAAGTAAGAATAAGAATTATTTTTTTATCTGTCAGAATAGTAATTCTAGAATGTTAATCTTAAGATTTAAATATAACAAGGTAGTGCTGTCTGTGACTCTTGCATATTCATCAGCAAACAATGGAAAGGAGAAGATACAGGAAAGGTTTTAAAGTGAATTAAAAACGAAATTGAATGTTAGCATATGAAGAGACAGTCAAGCTGGAGGATCTGAAGAAAGAGGTGCTAAGTGAAGGATGAAGACATTGGAAGTTTTAAAAGTACCAGTGGAATATGAGAATGAAAAAAAGCTATGTAAACCGTATTTGTAAGTAAGCTTGTGAATTACATTTTCAACAGAAACAAGCAAAAAATTACATGATACCTGTATTAACACCAGTCAAGGCATACCGGATGTATTTTTGTTCAGATAATGTATGATCAGCAGAGTAAATAATGTACGTACAGTGGTCCCTCGGTTAATGAACACAATTCGTTCCAGAAGGTCGTTCGTTAACCGAAAATTTGGTTAACCAAATCCATTGTTTCAATGGGATATTGGGTAATTGGTTCCAGCTCACCAAAAGTACATACAAAGTAAAAAAAAAAATGCAGTAAAGTACACTTACTTTGAGGAGTGTATGTAGAAGGCTCCTGGTTGATGATGATGATGGGAATTAAAAGTGGGAGGTGGAGAAGGGAGAAGAGAAAGAAGTGGTATGGAGGAAAAATCACCTTCTTTGAACCCATGCTTCATGCCTTATTTAACCAATAAAATTTGAAGTTCACTGGGTGTAATTCAAGATTATTTTCTTTAAATCAACACCGCACTGTGCTACAGTAAAAGTCCAAAAATCCGGATGCCAAAAATCTGGACCACCCGAGAATCCGGACTTTTCGAAAACTTTCAAACTTTTTAAATTTAGCGGGCTTTTGTGGGTTACGTGAATGAATGGAGTTGTTTTAAAAAAAATTAATTTACATAATTCTATTAATAAAAGTAATTGCAAATTATAAGTAGCTAATTTTGCTAGTTTTGTAATTAGCTTGTCCTGAAATGTAAAATTTGAGGCACTATAAATCTTTTGTGTGTATGTGTGCATGCATGAACGCCACAGCTACACAGCGACAACAAGCGACCACTCGATCGCTACTTTAGAACAAGCAATCAAACTGTGACAACGTATGTAATTTTGAGTCCTACTCTTTCCATTTACAAGCCCATAATAATGGCTCCTAAAGTAGATAAGCTTCGTTGTGTGAAGAGAAAGAAGAACACATTGAAATTGAGTGACAAACTTGAAATACTTAAGAAACTAGAACGTGGTGTGAGCAATGCTGTTCTAATGGAAACATACGACATTGGAAAGTCAACAATTTATGATATTAAAACGGCAAAGAATAAAATTCTAGAATTCACAACTTCTTCTGAGCCTTACAATAAAATTGCTGAAAGAAAAAGTTTACATCGGCCCAAATTAGAAAATCTTGATAAAGTGTTGCACGAATGGTTTTTGTTAAAACGATCAGAAGGTATGGCAATTTCTGGGCCGATGCTTATTGCCAAAGCAAAGTCTTTTAAGGAGCAAATGAACATTGAATCAGAGTGTGCGTTTAGTGATGGATGGCTTAGGAATTTCAAGACTCGTCATGGTATTAGACAGTTAGATATTGCTGGAGAAAGACAGTCGGCTGATACACAAGCAGCAACAAAATATAGTGCAACATTTGAAAAAATTGTAAATGACTATGATCTCACAGCCGATCAAATTTATAATGCTGATGAAACAGGGGTTTACTGGAAGTGTTTGCCCACAAAAACTTTGGCTGGAAACCAAGAACGAAAAGCAACAGGTTTTAAGCTTAATAAGGAAAGATTAACCGTTCTTGTATGTGCTAATGCTTCAGGTCAGCATAAAATTAAGCTTTTGGTGATTGGCAAATTTAAGCGCCCACGGGCCTTTAAAGGAATTGTGCACTTGACTGTGACCTATAAAGCCCAAAAGAGTGCTTGGATGGACAAAAAGATATTTCACGATTGGTTTGTTCATGATTTTGTTCCATCAGTTCGTCAGAACTTAAGGAAATTGGGGAAGCCTGCAAATACAAAGTGCCAGCTACTTCTCGACAACTGTAGGGCCCACCCGCATGAATCAAAATTAGTCTCTGATTGCGGGAATATTTATGCATGTTACTTGCCACCAAACGTAACATCATTGATTCAACCCATGGATCAAGGAGTCATTAGGAACTTTAAATGTCACTATAAAAATGATTTTATGACGAAAATGATGAATAAGAATGTCAACCCTACAGAATTTCAACGCAGTTTTACGATCAAGGATGCAATATTTTCACTCGTGACTGCCTGGAATGCAGTCACGAGTGAAACACTTTTAAGAGCGTGGCGAAAGTTGTGGCCGAAAGTAATGTTTGCAGATCTAGTGTGTGATCATGACAAAGATTTTGAAGGATTCCACATAAAGCAGAGGGCATCTGAAGTGCAAGAACTGGTGGAGACTGTTAAATTATCTCTGGAAGACAACCCTCTACGCAAGCTTAATGCTGCTGACATAGAAGAGTGGATACACATTGACGATGATATTGAAGTTGCTGCCACTTTCAATGATCAAGAACTCATTCAAAGCATTACAACTCCTGATAAGATAGAAGAAAATTGTTCAGAAGAATCTGGTGAAGACGACGACAAAGTTGAAGAAAAGATATCTTGGGCTGTTGCAGAAAAGGGCATTGAAACAGTTATTAAATTTGTGGAACAGAACCATAGCTTCAGTCTTCAAGACGTCATGCATGCACACATGGTGCAGAATAATCTTATCACAAAGAAATTACAAAGTCGTAAACAAGGTGATATACGAAAGTATTTAAAGAAAGCAGTGTCAAGCAGTGCAGTAGAAGCTGCAAGTGTTCCATCCACAAGCAGTGCAGCAGACGATATAGAAGTCGTGGAAATCAACGAATAAAAATTTATTTGTTGTTTTGTACTTTGTATTTATAGGAAAATGTTTCGTTAATAAACTACAAATAAATAAGCAATTTGTATAAAATAAATTCTGCTTTCATTTGTTTACTGTATTTTTCTTTTACAATGTTCATTTTTAAACATGATTTCAAACATTACATGCCCCTTTTTTCATAGTGAAAAATGTTTGTTTACATTTTTGTCAAGTGTTGACTTTATTTTTCTTTAAAACTGCTCGTTTTGATAATTGAAGCATGCTTTACTAGCTTATGAATAAACTCTCAAAATGTACCTGTTCATCTCTTCTTTACTCCTCCTTAAATTTGAATTTTAAAAGTACTGCCTGAGAATCCGGAAAATCCGAAAATCCGGACCGACCCAATCCCCAAGCAGTCCGGATTTTTGGACTTCTACTGTATATATTATCAATATGTTAACTAAAGTTCAGAATGACCAATAATTACAATGAAAAATGTAAAATTATTCAAGACACCAACAAAAATGGTGCTCTCTCCACTGTCAACAGAGCCCAACTGACGCCTTGTAGCCGACTCACGCATCTGATGGGCGCACAACAAACTAGTTCCCTGTACTGAATATATTATCAATATGTTAAATAAATGTTAAAATGACTAATAATTTTAATATAAAACATTCAAAAATATTAAAAAGCAGAAATTTATTGATATTTACTGAATTGGCAGACTGTGCCATCAGCTGATTCTCACAACAACAAACTGGTATGTTAGTTCCCTCTACAGTACTGCATATATTATCAATATTCAATGTTAAAATGACTAATAATTTTAATATAAAACATTCAAAAATATTAAAAAGCTCAACTTATATGATATTTAATCCACTGGAAACGAATTTAAACTTAGAACAGATTTCTGAATTGGCAGACTGGGCCATCAGCTGACCAGCTGATGCTCACAACAAAACGTGATTTTTGTAACGATCTCGTTAATCAAATTTTTGTTCGTTAACCAAATTGAAGATTCTTATGGAAGGTAATTCATTAACCAAAATTTTGTTAACAGAGGCGTTTGTTAACAGAGGGACCACTGTACAATATATGAAAAGTTTGACCAAAAGTCTATCTCATTTACTGTATACTATAATGGCACCATGTAAGACAGAAATATTGTAGTCTTATTGGTTTATAAAATGTAGCGTCTTTGAAAATATTTAACATCACAAAATGTAAATTACACTTACCACGGTATGAAGTGGTCAGGTTGAAACACTCTGGCAGGTTGACCACATAGTACTCATGATCAGATAATTCAGTATCAGACTCGTTTAATATAGCCTGGTCCTCTGAGTCTAATTCTGAGAATGATCCACTGGAGATACTTAGTGCATCAGACTGCAAAGTCTTTGGAATGTCAGTATGCCCATACTGAGGTCTGGTTTCCCCTTGCTCATCCTTTCCAATGACACACTCTCTCAGAGATTCAACAGATTCTTTGGCCATTTCTTTCAGTGGAATCTGTGAAGAGAAAAGCAATTTATCAGATATGGAAAATCATATAGCTTCTCATTCAGTTTGGTTTCTACTAAGATATATATATATATATATATATATATATATATATATATATATATATATATATATATATATATATATACAGTTAACCCTCACTTTACGCGGTTAATGTAACCCGCAGGGTCCCGCGGAAAGTGAGGAACGCGTAAAGTGAATAACATAACATATGGGATTAATTGAAATAGAGTCCGGGCCGACCCCCAAACTCCACTTTTTGACGACACACAACTATGTTGTAGTAAAAATTTTATCTTAACTTTATGATGGTATGAAAAAAACAAGTAATATAGAAGAGGTTAGGTTAGGAAAAATAAAGGTTAACATAGGAAAAATAAAGGTTAGGTTAAGAAAACTAAAAGTCATGTGGAACACTTACGTTAGTAGAAGAGATGGGTCGGCATACGGGGATGGAGGCTGGTTCCGAGGCAGAGGGCAGATTACTGGCCCTCAGGTGAATTACCATTACTAGGTGAATCACCATCACTGTCACTTACAGTTGTCAGGGCTTCCCTGACAAATCCCTCAGTCATCTTCACTGTTACTATCACTGGCTTGGGCTGGCTGTGGTGGGTTGCGGGCGAAGAACTCGGTTATGCTTTTTCGACGGCTCGTGTTTATGTTGTCTTGATACACAGTGATGTACGGCTCCACAGCCTGCACCAGCCGGGTATGGAAGACTTCATAGCGGTCATCGTCATTGTCGCGGGAAAGGAAGGACTTCATTTTCTCTGCACACTCCATGGCACCCTTAATATCACTATGAGTTAAACTGTGTTCTTCGGAGAATGACGCACCTTCTTCCTCCTCTTCACTGACATGAACTTCTTCCAACATCTCGTCGGCAGTCACTTCAGGATCTCTGATCACCTCCAGGATGTCGTCGTTGGTGGTCTCGGAGAAGCCTGGAACTTTAACAGTCTGCGCAGCTTCTCTGGCAAGGTCCACTGTTACTGCAACAGTCTGAACCTCACCAGTCACAGATTGACTCCTCCTCTCACCTGGTATTCCATGCAACACATGTCTCCATGCGTAACGAATTGTAGCAATAGACAGCTGATCCCATGACTCCACCAAGAAGTCCACAGCTTTCTTGATGTTAAATACTCTCCAGAATTGTTTGAACAGTATTTTTTGCTGTGCCAACTGTTGATCCTCATCTTCTTCGCTCTTGCTATCGGTGGTGGTGTCACTCAGGTTACGCAACTCTTCCCTGGTGTTGGTGTAGTCGTTCAGGAGTTTGAATTTTTTTGTAGAGAATGCAGCTTTTACATTACAGATTAACTCTTGGTCCATGGGCTGCAATATAGACGTAGTGTTGGGAGGAAGGAAGACCACTTTTACGTTGGGGTGACGATCTAACAGTAGGGGCGAGTGTCCTGGTGCGTTGTCCAGCAGCAACAAAATCTTGAATGGCACATTCTGTCGCTCACAGAATTTCTTTACATCGGGAACAAAACAGTCATCAAACCAGGAGACGGACAGTGTAGAGAACATCCACGCCTTACGTGCGGTCAGCCAGTGGACATTTAGCTTGGTCATGTCCATGGTTTTGTAGGCGTGCGGCTTGCGTGCTGTGTGGATCACCGATAATTTGAGCTTACAGGTACCGGAGGCATTGGTGGTAAACAGGACGGTGATGCGTTCCTTCTGCATCTTCCGGCCCCGAATCTTGCTGGCATTCTTTACAACGAAGGACTTGGAAGGTAGCTTTTTCCAGAAAAGACCAGATTCGTCCATGTTAAACACCTGGTAGTCACTGTACTGTCCTTCCTCCATAATCTCACGTAAAAACGGAGGAAATTCCCTAGCCGCAGCACGGTCAGCACTCGCTTCTTCACCACCAATGTTTATATTGGTGATCTTGTTCCAGATCTTAAACCTCTGTAACCACCCAGAGGAAGCATTAAAGGGTTTGGGCGCTGTAGTTCCCATCTTTCATGCCACTGCGATGTACAGTTCACGTGCGTAGTCCTTAACAGAGTGCGTGTCGACCGCCATGTTCCGTCGCGCCTGACGCACCAAGTACCTCACAAGTAATTTTTCTGTCTTGAGAAGCACCTGGTTGTGAAAATACTTGATCATAGAAGCACCTGTAGACTTTGTGATCTTCATGTGCTCCTTTATCTTGGCTGCATCCTTCTTTATTGTTCGAATCGTAGATTCATTCACACCATGCTGGCGCGCCAAATCAACCTGCCTTGTTCCTTTCTCCAACTCTTGGATGATGGTATACTTCACATCGTAGTTTAAGGAACGTCGTGTCTTCTTTGGCTTAGTGCCGCTGGGTCCAGGTAAGGAAAGGTTTCTCTCTGGGGGTGGTGGTCCGGCGGAAGCCATTTTAGAGAACAATGGATGCACGTTTACACGGTCTGGCGTGGAGGGAAGAAACTGGCGCGGCTAGGTCAAGGATGGTCTTTCCTCCCTCCCTTCCTCCCCCGGGTGGACACGTCATAATACCTTAAGCCAATTACAGCTAGCAGCAGAGGGGGGTAGGGATGCATGGCCAATCACAGTCCGATACGTCATATGATGTCAGTGATAACGCAACAAAGACACACACTGCGCAACCTTACCGCGCGGCTTGCCCAAGCCGAGGGAGGAGGAGGGAGAGGCGAGGAGCACAGGCAGGCAGACGGGTGAGGCGAATCTAAAAATAGCGTCGCGCCGGACACTCTCCGCATAATGGGGTTCACGTACCGCGTAATGTGAGCACGTTAGGTTCTGGCAAGGCACCGCGTAAACGTGGAAACGCGGAATGTGGGCCCCAGTAAAGTGAGGGTTAACTGTGTATATATATATATATATATATATATATATATATATACATACACACAGTTGGTCCTCGTATTACGCGGTTAATGTAACCCGGAGGGTACCGCGGAAAGTGAGAAACGCGTAAAGTGAATAACATAACATATGGGATTAATTGAAATGGAGTCCGGGCCGATCCCCAAACTCCACTTTTTGAAGACACACAACTATGTTGTAGTAAAAATATTATCTTAACTTTATGATGGCATGTACACACAATTAATAATTAAGAGAAATATCAATAATATTAGGTTTTTTAACACTTACATTAGTAGAAAAGATGGCTGGGCACACGGGGATGGGCGGTTGGTTCCGAGGCAGGATTCGAACCCACGGCCCACAAGCCTATGACTGTGACCGCGTGCTTTATTGGGCTAATGAAATATATATGGATCCTCGTGTTTCGAAGCCGGATTTGGTAAAACGTTACTCTGACCACCTAAGTGGTACAGGTGGTCCCCATTAGAGGTTCACGGCGCCATAAGCTCGTTGAACAGGCTTTGTGTGAAATATAACAAAGTCTAGGACTGCTTTTGTATCCTGGTGGTCCAGCGGTTAGCGTTCCCCGGTCACAGTCATAGGCTTGTGGGCCGTGGGTTCGAATCCTGGCGGGTTGAGGTGTTGATTGTATGTAGAAGTCCGCGTGCTTTATTGGGCTAATGAAATATATATGGATCCTCGTGTTTCGAAGCCGGATTTGGTAAAACGTTACTCTGACCACCTAAGTGGTACGGGTGGTCCCCATTAGAGGTTCACGGCGCCATAAGCTCGTTGAACAGGCTTTGTGTGAAATATAACAAAGTCTAGGACTGCTTTTGTATCCTGGTGGTCCAGCGGTTAGCATTCCCCGGTCACAGTCATAGGCTTGTGGGCCGTGGGTTCGAATCCTGGCGGGTTGAGGTGTTGATTGTATGTAGAAGTCCGCGTGCTTTATTGGGCTAATGAAATATATATGGATCCTCGTGTTTCGAAGCCGGATTTGGTAAAACGTTACTCTGACCACCTAAGTGGTACGGGTGGTCCCCATTAGAGGTTCACGGCGCCATAAGCTCGTTGAACAGGCTTTGTGTGAAATATAACAAAGTCTAGGACTGCTTTTGTATCCTGGTGGTCCAGCGGTTAGCGTTCCCCGGTCACAGTCATAGGCTTGTGGGCCGTGGGTTCGAATCCTGGCGGGTTGAGGTGTTGATTGTATGTAGAAGTCCGCGTGCTTTATTGGGCTAATGAAATATATATGGATCCTCGTGTTTCGAAGCCGGATTTGGTAAAACATTACTCTGACCACCTAAGTGGTACGGGTGGTCCCCATTAGAGGTTCACGGCGCCATAAGCTCGTTGAACAGGCTTTGTGTGAAATATAACAAAGTCTAGGACTGCTTTTGTATCCTGGTGGTCCAGCGGTTAGCGTTCCCCGGTCACAGTCATAGGCTTGTGGGCCGTGGGTTCGAATCCTGGCGGGTTGAGGTGTTGATTGTATGTAGAAGTCCGCGTGCTTTATTGGGCTAATGAAATATATATGGATCCTCGTGTTTCGAAGCCGGATTTGGTAAAACGTTACTTTGACCACCTAAGTGGTACGGGTGGTCCCCATTAGAGGTTCACGGCGCCATAAGCTCGTTGAACAGGCTTTGTGTGAAATATAACAAAGTCTAGGACTGCTTTTGTATCCTGGTGGTCCAGCGGTTAGCGTTCCCCGGTCACAGTGAGTACAAACTAAGGAGTAATACTTGACAAGGCTAATATATACAGTAGAGGAGAGTGAGGTTAAGTCCCTAGGGGACAGTAGGTGTCCACAATGTTCTGGTCATAAGGCAGTGACTCCACCATTACCAATCTTCTTCAAAAAAAATTGACCATGCCATCTCTGAGCACAGCAGCTGTCCGTAGTCAGGTCATAGGGTAAGATGACCCAACCTTCTCACCTGGTTACAAATCTTCTTAATCACAAAATTATCCAGTTTGTACATACCATTACTCAAATTCATGTTGACGGATTCGGTATGTTTAATGAGACTGGATTCTATAATGTTCTGACTGACAATTGAATTACAAGGTAATATTGAGGAGGCATTATCCCAGTCAATGCAATGTTTATTATCCCTCAAATGAAAAAACAGAGCATTGGATTCCTGGCCTGTCCTAACACTATATTTATGATGTTTAAGTCTAGTTATAAGATCTTTACTCGTCTGGCCTAAGTAGAACATATTACATTCCTTGGAAGGAACCTTGTAAATGCAGCCGCGTGCATTGTTGGGGGAGTTCTTAATTAACATATGTTTAAAAGAGCATGAGTTTTTAAATGTCACATTAACGTTCCAGATTTTCAGTTGTATAGAAATTTGAGATAATTTTTTTTAAATGGTAATACTAAGAGATTCTTATTGTCATGGGCTCTATAAAAAGATTTCTTAGTAATGTTAAGGCATTTCTCTATAAAAGGCCCAAGACCCTCCAACTGTGCCTCCTAACCTTCACCATCAACCTCCTTGTCAGAGGGGGTTCCTCTTCACATGCTCATTTCTGACTCAAGAGTGACTGCAAGCCCCTTGCAGTCAGAGGCATGTCCAGCTGGATCTGCCTTCCATTTTTGGGGTAAGGGTACAGTACTTTGTGTACATTACTTAATTTTTTTAATTTTTTTAAAAAAACATGTATTTCTTTCATAAAAATTGGATACGTTGGTGTTATACTCGTTGTTTGTTTAAAATAAGTCTTTTATTTAAAATTTCTTCTAATGAAGACAACCTCTTGTCCTGGACACCCCTTCCCCCAATTAGTCCACCTTAGTGTGATTTTACTGTGTCTGTATGCACGTATAAATACTAGAGTTCATACTGAACAGGGGATCTCGTTATACGAGCATTCTTAATACGATAATTCAATGATACAAGGTTTAGGAATTTGTACCTTATATTTGCTATATAAGCGATATTGTTCAATGATACGAGGAGCGAGTACAGTAACCACTGGGGTTAGTTATACAGGTTGACAACCCTTTATCCGAAATTCCAAAAACCGAAAAGCTCTAAAAACCGAAAGTTTTTTGGAGGGCAATTTAATTAATTTATTTATTTATTTTATTTTATTTTTTTTTTAACAGGGATTAGCCCACCCGGGCATAGATCACTGACCCACATCGGGGCCTGGGGGCGAAAATGTAATAGTAATAATAATTATAATAATTATTCATAGTAAATAAAAATTTTAATAAAAAATACACCAAAATAAAATAATAATGAAACAATAATAATAATAATAAAATATGATAATAAAATTATTAATAATAATAATACAGTAATAACAATAATACTGTAATAATAAAATAATAATAATAATAATAAAAAAATACAAGAATGAAAAAAAAAGATAAGGGATTGTCAACCTGTACTACAGACTTTTTCCTGTGAAAAAGCCATAATTTTGAGCAACATATTACTGTACTATCCTGTACTAAAATTTTTATCTCTTGTGCAAACTATGTAATGTTCATACTGAAACTAATTGCTATTTTGCAAGGATTCCAGCAATGCAAGTTACCTTCTGCTAAATTTAGTCTGTGACATTTTATAAGATAAAAACTTTAAGCCTAAAACCACCTTCACCCTGGCTGGGAGGATGGGGGAAGGGAAGGTGAGGTGTTGACACAGCCGGGCAGAGAAGGTTACCAAGTGCATAGTTATCAGTCAAATGAAGGAAGTTTAAGTTTTTCACTTATAGAATGTTACTGAATTGACTTGGAAGAATATATCTTACATTGCTGGAATTCTTGCAAGATATCGATTAATTTGAGCGCAGACATCCTATAGTTTGCACTAGACATAAATGTTTTAGTATTTAACTTGGTTTGCCCTTAGGGCAATTATTTCTTTTACCCTTTTCACAATTGTATTTAGGATGGTGTGTGCTTATAAATGAGTAAAAATAAATGACAAAAGTTACATATATCTACCTGAAAATGCGAAATGAAAAACAACAATAACACCTCACAGTTTGGCCCAGTAGCCTGGTGACTGCTGTGATGAGTCTAACTTGGCTCAGTTTACCCAGCTGAATAGGCGGAACAGGCAGTGACGTGGTTTATGACGTCTCATGGCATAGATGCTCAGAGACATGTTTGAGAGCCACTCAGCCAGGCCACGCACCCCTCCCCTACCTCCCTATTGTCCTCTCCCCAGCCAGATGCACAGAGATGTGTTTGTGAGCGACTCAGCCTGGCGAGACACCCCCTCCCCTGCATCCCTACCGTCCTCCCCCAGCCACCCTCTCCCTTCTCCAGTGTTTGAATCTGCTATCCCAGTTTGTCCGCTTGTACTGAATTGCATTTGTTTACTGTCATCGCTATATTCGGTGCTCTGGAACACATCCCTATTTAACCCATGTATTATTCCCTCCATTATACGAGTTTTCGCTAGACAGTAGAATATCGATATAACGCGAGATAAGTTCCAAGAGAGGTCGCTTTAAATCGAATTCGCACTAAATTGAAGTGTTATTTCAATGGAATAATTTAGTTTGGTACTTGAGAGAAACACAAAATACTAAAAAGACTTTTATTAAGTATTAAATATGAGAAAAATATATGGCGTAATGATATATAAGCAGCAAGCACTCATAAATCGACACAGCTAAAATTACGGGACACGAAATGGTCTGTTTACTAGCGATCAGCTGATGCGAGAGGGTGGTCGCGCTGGCACTGCACACCGCCCGCCTCTTGTCTGCCTCATTCCATCCCTATCACTTACCATGCACTCTCACTTTCCTCTCAACTTAGTTTTTCATTACTTTATGTTATCAAAAATAGATTTTCACCCACCTGAAATTAGGCAAGTCATCCTCTGAAGATGCAGTACGTATGTCCATTCACTTTTACTTTTACCTTTATCCTCTTCACCACTGATCGGCTCATTAGCCGCTTGGGTGATCGGTCACGTCTCTGTTATGCACTTTAAATTTGAGTAAAAGTTTTTCAACTCATATTTTCGGGTAGATATACGTAACTTTCTCCATTTATTTTTACTCATTTAAATGCACACACCAATCTAAATATATATATTGTGAAAAAACAAAATAATAATATTTGTCTAAGGGCTAACCTGTACTGTACTCAAATATACTTAGTTAACTACTAAAAAATTTTGTCGAGTGCAAACTTTGGGATATTTGTACTTACACTAATCACTATCTTACAAGAATTCCAGCAATGCAAGTTACATTCTGCCAAGCCAATTCAGTGACATTTTATAAGCGAAAAACTTAAACTCCCTCTATATGACAGATATATAAATACAGACAGACCCCAACTTACGACTGCTACGACTTACGACCGTCGGGAATTACGACCGCCGCAGATTTTTTTTTCAAATGACACACATTTTCTATACCGAAACGTTTCCAGTTAATGTAGTCTCCATGTATAATTAGAAAATTATAGGGGCCCCATGTGCATTCAGCTGACTACATTAAAGGTAAGTGCTCAGTCACACTGTAACCATTCCTTATTATTTATTACTTTCACTGTACTGTATCCATTCCTCATTATTCATTACTTTTACTGTACTGTATTTCATTGTAGATTATTTATTAAAAAAAAAAAAAAAAAAAAAAAAAAAAAAAAAAAAAAGAAATTACCGTATATACTCGTCTATAACCCCCCTTCGTATATAGGTCGACCCCGGTTTTATGACCAAGAAATCGTTAATTTATGATATTCCTCGTTTATAGGTCGACCCAAGTTTTTGAGGGTAAAGGAACAACAAAACCTTCAGAAAAACACTACGTCCTATAAACTTGTTTACCATTTATTATTACGACACTTTACACTGAAACGCAGGTAGTTTCAACAAAAATATTGTATATTTCCATTCAAGTATTTATTCAAGTCAATTAGGAGGGAATATTAATGTAATACAACAGTTTTTTAACTAAACCATTCGAAAAGTGATTACGGTAACATCTTTTGAACGAAAGAAAGCGAAAGTCATTGTTTTCGTCACGATTTCATCCCACTTTCCACTGTAATACGTACGTAATTTCAGCAAAAAATATTACATTTCCGTGAATGTAGTATATCAAGCACAGTATGAATAGAATATCATTGTAATACAACAGTATTTTAACCGAAAACTATTAAAAAAACGAATAACATCTCAAGAACATCGGAAGCTTAGGTAAAGTCTTTTGTTTTCGTCATGTATTTTATCCTATTTTACATTGAAATACATCACGTTTCAGCAAAACTACTATTTATTTCCGAGAATATATTCATTCAGGCGCAGTTTAGGTAAAATATACGTGTGATGTAATAGTTTTTTAACTGAAAACGATTCGAAAAACACGTACCCTCTAGCCCTGTTCAAGGAGAGGACTGGGAGAAGCTGTGTGGTGCTGCAGACGATGACAAGGAAAATGATTTTGATGGATTTTAATGAAAATATTCAGAAATATGGCATCGTAATATTTATTCAAGTCAATTAGGATATTATTGTAATACAATACAACAGTTTTTTAACTAAACCATTCGAAAAGTGATTACGGTAACATCTTTTGAACGAAACAAAGCGAAAGTCATTGTTTTCATCACAATTTTATCCCACTTTCCACTGTAATACGTATGTCATTTCAGCAAAAAATATTACATTTCCGTGAAGGTATTATATCAACCACAGTATGAATAGAATATCACTAATATAACAGTATTTTAACCGAAAACTATTAAAAATACGAGTAACATATCTTGAACATCGGAAGGTTAGGTAAAGTCTTTTGTTTTCTGCATGTAGTTTATCCTAATTTACATTGAAATACATCACGTTTCAGCAAAACTACTATTTATTTCTGAGAATATGGAAATGTAATATTTTTGCTGAAATGACGTACGTATTACAGTGGAAAATGACGAAAGCAATGACTCGCTTTCTTTCGTTCAAAAGATGTTACCGTAATCGCCTTTCGAATGGTTTTCAGTTAAAAACTGTTATATTACAATAATATTCTATCCTAATTCACTTGTGATGTAACAGTTTTTTAACTGAAAACGATTCGAAAAACACGTGTACCGTCTAGCTGATACGGCAGAGCCCTGGTCGCGGAGGCTTTGTGTTTGCATCGGCCCTTCTTAAGCAGCTTTTAATTTTAGCGTACGTTGAAATTGTGTTTACCGGTGTATTCTTATTTTCTTGCTTCTTATTTTCCAGAAATATGACAAGTTTTTATATAATACAATGTTACGGTACTTTTAATTTACAAGTATTCATTTTTAAAAATACAGAAGACACCAAACAAATACTAGTACGGATATTTGCGTGACTCTCCCGCCAAAAAAGACCAAACAGCTGGTACTCTCTCCCTCAGCCCTACCAAAAATAGCCCAACATCTTTCTTGTTTATTCTCTTCCAATTTCTCACTTTAACTGGTATTTTTTACTTCATATTGCCTACATCAGATAAACTACAGTAATTGAGGTTAGATATTGTTATAAATTTGATTACCGGGTCCTGGCAGGTACCGTTAGAACCACCTGACCCTACCAACAGTGTTGCAAGTCAGACAGCATTTTTTTTTTTTACATTTTTGGTGTCTCCATTTGTTAATTTTTTTTCTGTGGGGTTTGCACAATAGTATACTGTTTTACCTACAGTATTGTAAAACGATTTGGGAAAAGAAATACTCGGTAACTTAAAATTTTAAAAGGAAAATTTTGAAACTGGCAACTGTGTGTAGATGACCTGACTCACATCATATTGATGTTTCAAATTTAATTAACAAAAATTTATGTATCTATAAATAAACTTTTAAAAATGAATACTTTATGTTTTACATACTCCTGTGCATACCATACCATGCATTTGGCTACTTTGGGCTTGCTATGATGACGCAAGAGATCTGCCCTGGCAACTGTACCGACACTCACAGCGGGTGGTGCGTTGGTGCGTCGTTTCCATTGTTTACTGGTAGTTACTGGTAAATATTTTTCAACCTAACGAAACTATTACCCGTATAGAGGTCGACCCCCAACTTTTTGCCCAAAAATTTGGTCTTAAGAACTCGTGCTATACACGGGTATATACGGTATCTATGTCGGACTTACGACCTGGATTTGGGTCCCTAACCCCGTCGTAAGACAGGGTCTATCTGTACTCACTAGGTAACCTTCGCCGCCCAGCTATCAACAACTCACCTCCCCCTCCCTCGCACTCAACTTTAATAACAAAGCGTGGAGTTGACTTGAGGGTCGACTCAGATTTTTTCTACATTTTGTTGTCTTGTTTCTGATTATTCTTTTGAGAGGATTCTTCCATTATCATTTATATGTGTTTTGTGTGTGTGCACACACACACACACACACACACATATATATACAATACAGATAAAGGAAATAATTGTCCTAAGGGCAAAAAAATAAAGGGAATACAGTATACATTTCTTTGCACACGAGTAAAAATTTACATCCACCCCAGGTCAGCAAATGATATTCGTGGCAATTCTGAGAACCAAATCCCTGAGAATTTTAAGGGCATACTGTACTGGCTAGAAATTGAACCTCCAACTGATTCTCTACAAATATCCTCAGGACAATGTGATCACAACAGACATATGAAGAATTTTATTATAAATTTCTTTTCTTTTTTCCATATAATATATTAATTTAGACAAGCTGTTCTGTTCTATATCAGTAACTTTATTTTAAATGTAAACATATCCCCCAATGGAAAAACATTAAATTAAATCATATTTCTTTCCCAATTCCCTTTAATTTTTTTTTTGTCTTTAACTCAAAACTCTATACATTTCCACCTTCATATATTTAAATGTCCTTAAAAAGGTAAAATATAAGTTCTCTGCTACTTTTGTAGTACATAATCATATTAAATTTAATCTCCATGAATACATTACAATGATCAGAAAATTTGTAAAAATACTACTAACTACAGCAACATTTAACATAAGACCTGAAACAGGTCCTTCTATTTCCTATATGTTATATGTGGTACTGAAATTTTCCTAGCATGGTGCACTATTTTAACCTATATACCTAAAAATGTAATAAAGCTGCAGATAGAACCTTTTATATGACTAGTTATAGCCATACAAGATATACTAACCACAGCATGTGCCTGGGGTGCACAGTGTATGATTTCTGGAGTAGAAGCTCCAGAGGAGAGCACCTCAGCTTCTTCCTCAAAAGAGATGAGGTCCTGCTCAATTCTCTTTGTATCCACAGCATCAGATACTACATCAGGGCAAGACAAAGTCAAACACTGCAAACTCTGAAGAAATAAGAAACGAACTCAAATGTAAATTCAGTAAATACTTAGTAAATATGTCAAATACATATATATGAAGAACTAAAGCATGAAATCTCATACTAAAGCTGAATTGAGGATTTATAAAACTGAAGAAATACATCAACTAAATCATTCCCTTCTAATCTCTATGATGACCAGAGGGATTGATGTGTTCTAGTGGCTGGCAACAGATAAGTGTGAATTGCTGAGCAGCTCCTCTTCCAACAAACAAGGATTTAGGCAATGCTTTGAACTCTTAATGATTACTTTGAGAGACAACAAAGCTTTAGTTTCATACAGTTAAAACCCTGACAAAGGTTAATTTTTGTCACAAATCCCTGCAACTATAAATGTCAATGCTTCAAACCAACACAATGTCTACCAAGATAGAATTCTAAGTGAAAAGAGAAAAAAATTTGGCTTATTGTTTCCTCCCTTAAGCAATGAATGGAAGACTGATCCAGAAATCCCTATTTCTGGTGGAAACTATTCCCAAGCAACTCTTGTGATATTGGGTAACTTAATAGGAAGAAAAAAGGAACCCATTCATACATTATGATTGGAAATTTAACCCAAGACTAATCACTCCTTAACTCTTATTATGATAACATACCATTGAAAGGTCCTTTTGAGCTGTATCTTCAGTATCATAATAGTTTTCAATAATTCCAACTTCAAGGTCTGCCCCAGAAGGATTATCTGAATGACAAGGTTCCTCTCTCTGGCGGATGCAGGGTTCGCAAGGTAAACCAGAGAAAATTTCTGTATAATCCGCCTCTGTAGGACCACCATGGAGTATCTGATCATCTGTGGTAGTGCTTGACAAATCTTGTATTTCCTAGTGAAAAAAAGTTTGCATAAGTAATGCTTTTTCGTGATAAATAAGGATAGGAAACCTAGCTAAACTTAACTTAGCAGCATGAAATCACGAGAGATGAAGACTAACAGCCAATTAGGCAAGAGGTGGATGGATCAGAGCCTGAACAGTGAAAAGATCTACTTAAGGCAAACAACAAATGCCCCAAGTGTATCTGGGATTGCTTACTCTGAGAAATCCTGGGAAAACTTTAATAAATGCAATAACTCAAATACAGTACAGTGATCCCTCGGTTAACGAGATTTCGGTTAACAAATCACCTTCTATAAGATTCTTAACTTCGGTTAACGAGCATTCCCTCGATTAATGAATTCCTTATGAGCGGCCCTCAACATGTTTTCGCTTGCACAATAGCTGTCGTATTAGTCCGCCACTACAATAATCGGTTCTAGGGCTTAAATTCCTTACCATTTTAGTAAATATCAAGAAGGTTGTACTATTCAATCATTTTAAAAATTTATATTAAATTTTTTAGTAATTTTAACAATTATTGAACATAATTAAAGTACAGGAAACTAGTTTTATGCGCGCCAAACAGCCTGCCAACACATCAAACAGGCGTCAGTCTCTGTGTCTTTTCAGTGGAGGTCACATCTTGCTTCAGACTCCCTTCACCATAAATGCTTTTTTTTCTGTGTTTTCAGTCAAATTATTGGTCATTTTGAAATTTATTTTACAAATTGATGATATATAGCACAGTGCAGTGTTAATTTAAAGAAAATATTCTTTATTTACAGCAATTAAACTTAAAATATCACGTGTTCAAATTGTTTTTGAATCCAGCATGGGTCCCAAGAAATCTAGAAAAGCAATTTCAATTCAGATGAAACAGGAAATAATTAGAAAACATGAAGAAGGCATTAGAACAAATCTGCTAAGCAAAGAATATGGCATGTCGATATCAACTGTGTCGACAATTCTTGCACAAAAAGATAAATTCAAGGGAGTGAAAGTGAGAGACAAATCTACCAGAGTGTTCAAAGGTAGATCCGTAATAGCAGAAACGGAGAGGTTACTTCTCATTTGGATTAGGGAAAACAGATGAAAAGTGAATCAGTTTCTACTGAATGTATTTGAGAAAGAGCCAGGGAAATATACGAACATTTAAAGGTAGATCAACCTGGTTCTTCATGCACAGACTTTGAAGATATTAGGGCTAGCAAGGGCTGGTTCGAAAAATTTAAGAAAAGAAGTGACTTATTTAGTGTTGTTAGGCATGGTGAGGCTGCCAGTGCTGATAAAGAAGGGGCAGCAAAGTTTTTAGTGGAATTTAAAGAACTGATGGAAACAGAAAATTATCTTCCACAGCAAGTGTTCAATGTGGACAAAACTGGGCTGTTCTGGAAATAGATGCCCAAAAGAACATTCATCACCAGCGATGAAGCCTCTTTACATAGGCATAAACCCATGAAAGACCATCTCACTCTATTGCTTGGTGCCAATGCTCCAGGGGATTTCTGACTGAAGCCTATGCTTGTCTACCACTCTGAGAACACCAGGGTTTTCAAGCAACAAAAAGTGGTAAGAGGACGGCTTGGAGTTTATTGGAAATCCAACCGTAAGGCATGGGTAACAAGACAGCTCTTTAATGAATGGGCTAATGGGCTGTTGGGGTGTTTTGCCCTTCTGTGAAGAGCTACCCAACCACCAATAAATTCCCTTTAAAGACTCTTCTCCTTTTGGTTAATGCCCCTGGTCATGACCCTCAACTTGCCAGAACTTTGGCATCTCAATTTGACTTTGTCAAAGTGTTGTTTTTGTCTCCCAACACTACATCAATCATACAGCCAACGGACCAGAATGTGATCAGCAACTTCAAGAAGTTGTACATGAAGAAAATGTTCAGGAGGTGTCATCAGGCAACTTCCACTGATCCTGAACTAACACTGGCACAGTTCTGGAAGACACAGTTTAACATCCTGGAGGCTGTAAAATTGATTGTGTCCTCATGGCAAGAAGTCTCCACTAGAACCCTCAATTCTTCATTGAAAGCACTGTGGCCATCAGTAGTCCAGGATATTGAGGGATTTCAGGATGAAACAGAATTACACCAGGAGATTGTGTCCATTGGTCAGTCATTGGGCCTTGAAGTGGAGGATGATGATGTAGAAGAGCTTGTGATGTCACAGGAACTTACTCCAGATGACTTGCAGCAACTGGATGAGATGTTAGAGACTGACAGTGGTGAGGAGGAAACGGAAAGTGATGACCATATGTCAACTTCAGAGTTGAAAGATGATGTTCACCACTGGGAGAAGTTCAGGAAACTGGCTTCAAGGCACCCAGATGTGGAAAAGTCAGAACTAGTTTTATGTCATATTGAGGACACAGTGGTCTCCTTCTTCAAACATCAGTTAATGATGAGGAGATATACCCCACAGACAAAAATTGACAGTTTCTTCAGTAAAAGGCAGCGGGAACAAGATGCTAGCCCTCAGCCTTCCACTGCAAGAAGGAGAGAGGATGTTCCTGCTGGAGACTCTGTCGGTCCAGAGGTTCCTGACATTTTCATGGAAGGTGACTTACCTTCCAAGAAGCAGTAAAATGCTTCTCCTCCACCCCCACTTCCTTCTCTTCTCCCTTCTCCTCCCCACCTTCCACTTCAAATTCATGTCAGCATTCAGGAGCCTTCTACATACACACCTCAAAGTAAGTGTACTTTACTACCTTTTTTGTTGACTTTAGGCAATTTTCGGTGAGCTGGAACCAATTACCCAAAAACCCATTGAAACAATGGTTTCGGTTAACGAATTTTTTGGTTAACGAGCAACCTTCTGGAACGAATTGTGCTCGTTAACCGAGGAACCACTGTACACTTATTCCTGTACCCTTCACAGATTTACCATTCATGAATAAATCTTTCACAAACAGTTTAAAGGTGACATTTTTCACCATTCATGTTCCCTCATACCTTTAGTGGTTTGCCCTCAATGAAGGTGATTAAAATTAGGCCAAACAATGATTTCCTATGACAGAAAATGGATTCAAAACAATAACCATGACATCAATAAAGTGCAACACACAAGAAGAGTCTGTAAGCTGGTCTCCATAAGCCCCTGAAAATTACATTAAAATGACAGAAATACCATACCAGTACCAACATTGTTTGTACTGAGACTGCTGTATTGTTATTTCCTGCCCAACTTGTTTTAATGTCAAATGCATGGTCTTTATATAATGTCACATGCATTATACCTGTACTGAAGCACAAAATAATCACCCTTACCTGTGAGTCTAAAGTTAGAGCAGCAAAGGACTTCTCGGCATCCTGTAATACCTCTATTCTCTGCTCCTTCATAGCATCATCCGGTGATTTATGTTGTAGTCTATCAGAGCCTGGGTCTTCTGCAACATGTATGGCACACCACATCTGGTTCCCAAATACTCGCCCTCGCTGACAGAATCTCCAGTGTGTTGCATACCAACCTGGTTCTTCTGAAAAGTACAATAATATAAGCATTTATGAACCATCCTCATATTCAACTACTTCGTATACATATCACTGATGTATCAATCACAAAATTTTCTTGCAATTAAATAAGTAAAAATAAATCTTGAATTTCCAATTACAGTACTGTATATGGCGGAATCCACGATGAAGAAACTCACGTATTATCCACTAAATTTATTTTATTGGAAATAAGGGAAACCCTTGACATTAGTGGCTGGAGCTTATACATTAATTAGACCTTTCAGTACTTAACTCAACAAAATAAACTTTTGTCTATACCCATAAAAAAACTTTTCACATTCAAGACTTGATTCAACTACTGTGTCATCAAAGAGTTTTGAACTAAGCACTGAGCTTGGTATGATTTGCTGGTGGGAGCTCAGAGACCAAAACATTCTCTGACATCACTTTGGCTTGTGTTGGCCAATTCCCACAATACTATCAGACTTCTCTTCAGTTTATATGTCATAACAATATTATTAGAGAACAGTGATTAGATATATAAAGAAATGAATTATTTCATCATAATATAGGACAAATAAGGATAAGTTTATGCACCACAGTTTGCTGATACCTGGATAGCACACCAGCTGATCAATACTACCCACACATTTCAGTTAATCTGTGTACTAGAAATACAGTAGGATAATAATGCATAAATACTACCACCACTCGAGTCATTATCACCTCCAACACTACTACCAACAGGGTCATTACCACCTCCAACACTACTACCACCATGGTCATTACCACCTCCAACACTACTACCAACAGGGTCATTACCACCTCCAACACTACTACCACCAGGGTCACTACCACCTCCAACACTACCACCAACAGGGTCATTACCACCTCCAACACTACTACCAACAGGGTCATTACCACCTCCAACACTACTACCACCAGGGTCATTACCACCTCCAACACTACTACCAACAGGGTCATTACCACCTCCAACACTACTACCACTAGGTTCATTACCACCTCCAACACTACTACCAACAGGGTCATTACCACCTCCAACACTACTACCAACAGGGTCATTACCACCTCCAACACTATTACCAACAGGGTCATTACCACCCCCAACAGGGTCATTACCACCTCCAACACTAATACCAACAAGGTCATTACCACCTCCAACACTACTACCAACAGGGTCATTACCACCTCCAACACTAATACCAACAAGGTCATTACCACCTCCAACACTACTACCAACAGGGTCATTACCACCTCCAACACTACTACCACCAGGGTCATTACCACCTCCAACACTACTACCAACAGGGTCATTACCACCTCCAACACTACTACCAACAGGGTCATTACCACCTCCAACACTACTACCACCAGGATCATTACCACCTCCAACACTACTACCACCAGGGTCATTACCACCTCCAACACTACTACCACCAGGATCATTACCACCTCCAACACTACTACCACCAGGGTCATTACCACCTCCAACACTACTACCACCAGGGTCATTACCACCTCCAACACTACTACCACCAGGGTCATTACCACCTCCAACACTACTACCAACAGGGTCATTACCACCTCCAACACTACTACCACCAGGGTCATTACCACCTCCAACACTACTACCACCAGGGTCATTACCACCTCCAACACTACTACCACCAGGGTCATTACCACCTCCAACACTACTACCACTAGGGTCATTACCACCTCCAACACTACTACCAACAGGGTCATTACCACCTCCAACACTACTACCACCAGGGTCATTACCACCTCCAACACTACTACCACCAGGGTCATTACCACCTCCAACACTACTACCACCAGGATCATTACCACCTCCAACACTACTACCACCAGGGTCATTACCACCCCCAACACTACTACCACCAGGATCATTACCACCTCCAACACTACTACCACCGGGGCCATTACCACCTCCAACACTACTACCACCAGGATCATTACCACCTCCAACACTACTACCACCAGGGTCATTACCACCTCCAACACTACTACCACCAGGGTCATTACCACCTCCAACACTACTACCACCAGGGTCATTACCACCTCCAACACTACTACCACCAGGGTCATTACCACCTCTAACACTACTACCAACAGGGTCATTACCACCTCCAACACTACAACCACCAGGGTCATTACCACCTCTAACACTTTTACCAACAGGGTCATTACCACCTCCAACACTACTACCAACAGGGTCATTACCACCTCCAACACTACTACCAACAGGGTCATTACCACCTCCAACACTACTACCACCAGGGTCATTACCACCTCTAACACTGCTACCAACAGGGTCATTACCACCTCCAACACTACTGAACTGCGCACATCATTGTCATTCCTAAAAACCCCATTTAATTCATATTTCGCTATATAACATTCAAATCCATCACGCTTGTAGAATTTCAGAAAACATTGATAAAGGATAACTCGCCTACTCAATGTTACTAGACCATGTGTTGTATTGTACCCAAGTACAGTTATATACAGTTGTACCCCACTTAACGCGGTCAATAGAACCCAGAGGGTCCCGCGTTAAGTGAACAACAGAACATATGGGATTAATTCCAATAGAAACCAGCCCGACCCCCCAAACTCCACTTTTTTAAGACACATAGCTATGTTGTAGTAAAAATAACATCTTAATTTTATGATGGTACATGCACACAATTAATACTTAAGAGAAATAGAGAAATACAGTCGCCAAGTTAATGTCCATTCAAATAATGGACTCAACTCCCTCCCCCTTTTCTCACACTACACTGCTGGCTCTTCCCTCTCTGAGAAATTTTTGGGGGAAAACCACTAAATTTTAATAAATAATTCCTCAAACTAAAGTTAGGATAATACAATTGACATTGCTGGATTCCTTGTAAGACCAGGAATATTTTGAATATAAATGTCATATATTTTGCACAAAAGATAACATATTTACTCAGAGAAAACATTTTATCTAAAATTTGTATGTCTAATGCAAAATATATGATGTTTATATTCAAAATGATCACCAAATTATAAGAATTCCAGCAATGTAAATTATATTCTGGCCGGATAATTTGTATGAATTTTATGAGCTAAAACAAATATCTTCAGTTAATAATAAAAAAAATATTCTTCACGACACTATCTGTCAATCAAAGTACCCCACCTTGCCTCCCCCCTCTTCCAACCACGCGGTCAGTGCCAACCCTCCCCCCCACCCCCCACCAATCCTCCCTTCAAGAGAAAGAGTGGGTGAAAAAAATAAATTTTAACATTTTGTATTAAATAATACCTCAGATTAAAGTTAGGATAATATAATTGACATTGCTGGATTCCTTGTAAGACCAGGAATATTTTGAATATAAATGTCATATATTTTGCACAAAAGATAACATATTTACTCAGAGAAAACATTTTATCTAAAATTTGTATGTCTAATGCAAAATATATGATGTTTATATTCCAAATGATCATCAAATTCTAAGAATTCCAGCAATGTAAATTATATTCTGACCAGGTAATTTGTATGAATTTTATGAGCTAAAACAAATATCTTCAGTTAATAAAAAAAAATATTCTTCACAGGGTAACAGATGGTCGGTCGGTCCCTCCCTCCCCCCTACCCCCCACCAACCGTCCCAAGGAGATGTGTGGGAAAACCAGAATACGGGGTATTTAAATTTTTAGTAATAAATAATACCTCAAACTAAAGTTAGGATAATATAATTGACATTGCTGGATTCCTTGTAAGTCCAGGAATATTTTGAATATAAATGTCATATATTTTGCACAAAAGATAACATACCGTATATACCCGTGTATAGCACGAGTTCTTAAGACCAAATTTTTTGGCAAAAAGTTGGGGGTCGACCTCTATACGGGTAATAGTTTCGTTAGGTTGAAAAATATTTACCAGTAACTACCAGTAAACAATGGAAACGACGCACCAACGCACCACCCGCTGTGAGTGTCGGTACAGTTGCCAGGGCAGATCTCTTGCGTCATCATAGCAAGCCCAAAGTAGCCAAATGCATGGTATGGTATGCACAGGAGGATGTAAAACATAAAGTATACACGTGGGCTAATCGTGATGACATAATATGATGTGAGTCAGATCATCTACACTCAGTTGCCAGTTTCAAAATTTTCCTTTTAAAATTTTAAGTTACCGAGTATTTCTTTTCCCAAATCGTTTTACAATACTGTAGGTAAAACAGTATACTATTGTGCAAACCCCACAGAAAAAAAATTAACAAATGGAGACACCAAAAATGTAAAAAAAAAAAAATGCTGTCTGACTTGCAACACTGTTGGTAGGGTCAGGTGGTTCTAACGGTACCTGCCAGGACCCGGTAATCAAATTTATAACAATATCTAACCTCAATTACTGTAGTTTATCTGATGTAGGCAATATGAAGTAAAAAATACCAGTTAAAGTGAGAAATTGGAAGAGAATAAACAAGAATGATGTTGGGCTATTTTTGGTTGGGCTGATGGAGAGAGTACCAGCTGTTTGGTCTTTTTTGGCGGGAGAGTCACGCAAATATCCGTACTGGTATTTGTTTGGTGTGTTCTATATTTTTAAAAATGAATACTTGTAAATTAAAAGTACCGTAACATTGTATTATATAAAAACTTGTCATATTTCTGGAAAATAAGAAGCAAGAAAATAAGAATACACCGGTAAACACAATTTCAACGTACGCTAAAATTAAAAGCTGCTTAAGAAGGGCCGATGCAAAAACAAAGCCTCCGCGACCAGGGCTCTGCCGTATCAGCTAGACGGTACACGTGTTTTTCGAATCGTTTTCAGTTAAAAAACTTTTACATCACAAGTGAATTAGGATAGAATATTATTGTAATATAACAGTTTTTAACTGAAAACCATTCGAAAAGCGATTACGGTAACATCTTTTGAACGAAAGAAAGCGAGTTTTTGTCACGATTTTATCCCACTTTCCACTATAATACGTACGTCATTTCAGCAAAAATATTACATTTCCATATTCTCAGAAATAAATAGTAGTTTTGCTGAAACGTGATGTATTTCAATGTAAATTAGGATAAACTACATGAAAACAAAAGACTTTACCTAACCTTCCGATGTTCAAGATATGTTACTCGTATTTTTAATAGTTTTCGGTTAAAATACTGTTATATTAGTGATATTCTATTCATACTGTGGTTGATATAATACCTTCACGGAAATGTAATATTTTTTGCTGAAATGACATACGTATTACAGTGGAAAGTGGGATAAAATTGTGATGAAAACAATGACTTTGGCTTTCTTTCGTTCAAAAGATGTTACCGTAATCACTTTTCGAATGGTTTAGTTAAAAAACTGTTGTATTATATTACAATAATATCCTAATTGACTTGAATAAATATTACGATACCATATTTCTGAATATTTTCATTAAAATCCATCAAAATCATTTTCTTTGTCATCGTCTGCAGCACCAAACAGCTTCTCCCAGTCCTCTCCTTGAACAGGGCTAGAGGGTACGTGTTTTTCGAATCGTTTTCAATTAAAAAACTGTTACATCACACGTATATTTTACCTAAACTGCGCCTGAATGAATATATTCTCGGAAATAAATAGTAGTTTTGCTGAAACGTGATGTATTTCAATGTAAAATAGGATAAAATACATGACGAAAACAAAAGACTTTACCTAAGCTTCCGATGTTCTTGAGATGTTACTCGTTTTTTTAATAGTTTTCGGTTAAAATTCTGTTATATTACAATGATATTCTATTCATACTGTGCTTGATATAATACATTCACGGGAATGTAATATTTTTGCTGAAATGACGTACGTATTAAAGTGGAAAGTGGGATAAAATCGTGACGAAAACAATGACTTTCGCTTTTCTTTTATTCAAAAGATGTTACCGTAATCGCTTGTCGAATGGTTTAGTTAAAAAACTGTTGTATTACAATAATATTCCCTCCTAATTGACTTGAATAAATACTTGAATGGAAATATACAATATTTTTGTTGAAACTACCCGCGTTTCAGTGTAAAGTGTCGTGATAATAAATGGTAAACAAGTTTATAGGACGTAGTGTTTCTCTGAAGGTTTTGTTGTTCCTTTACCCTCAAAAACGTGGGTCGACCTATAAACGAGGAATATCATAAATTAACGATTTCTTGGTCATAAAATCGGGGTCGACCTATATACGAAGGGGGGTTATAGACGAGTATATACGGTATTTACTCAGAGAAAACATTTTATCTAAAATTTGTATGTCTAATGCAAAATATATGATGTTTATATTCAAAATGATCACCAAATTATAAGAATTCCAGCAATGTAAATTATATTCTGGCCGGGTAATTTGTATGAATTTTATGAGCTAAAACAGGCAGTCAGGTAGGGTGGCGGGTGGGGCAAATCTAAAAATAGCCTCTCGAGCCGGACACTCACCGCGTATATGTGGAAAAAATCCATGTTAAGTGAAAGTTCAGCTCTGGCGAGGCACCGCGTATATGAAAAAACGCGTTAAGTGAAACGGCGTTAGGCGGGGTAATACTGTATATTAATTGCATGTATTCAGAGCATTAAGGAGAACTCAGGGTATCCATAAGATGAATGTTAAAGTCCAGTTGAGGCGGACTAGTGTACTGTAGGACTAAGTGTGGATCATGGTTTGAGGGTCATACTATTTACGTCTGTGAACGTGTAGCGAACATAACTTCCACAGATATCATATGAAAATACATGAGAACAATGATCTGGAAAAAGGATAAATGCAACAGTACTATGTGAGGTGTTGGAAGTGACCCAGAAACTATACTTGAAAGGAAATATCTTGTATGCATCGGTGTGAACTTAATACACCTCGTATCCTCACATGACATATACCCACGACAGGTACAGTGATCAGAGAATCTTATGTCTGTGTTCAAATAGTGCAATGGGTGAGAGGAGGATCCCTAATTACAGTTTTAAGTGAAGTGGATATACCCACGCCATGAACATTCGGCCTTTGTTTGGGGAGCGTCCTGTACCCGCCTCGAGAGTGCCGCGTTGATATTATAGCCCAATGAATTTACCCACGAACTAGCAAACCAAGACCTTACCTTAGTGTGTAATTTAGGATTAAAATATGTGTTTATAAGGCATGAGTGACAATATACCGGAAAGTGTTCAGGTGAGAACCGTAAGAAATAAAAGTAAAAATTAAAGATTGGAAACTGTAGGCCTACGCGGTGACGAGCGGCGGGGCACTGCACTCAGTACCCTCCGTTCTACCGTCACCTCAGGACAGTGTCCTATCGGGCTATATCCCGCCCTATAATTAAGGCTTATATAGACGTTATTACAGTTTAAAGCTTTGCCTGATGTATAAGTGTAATAGTAATATGTTAGGGTGTGTGATAACCGCCCGTCAGGCATTATTTCTCAGTACCCTCCGTTCTACCGTCACCTCAGGTCCCATGCGGTCGGAGTGCCTTGCTGCGTGGCAGCCATTAGCCCTGTGAGCGTCCCACCAGGTGGTGACTACTCCCAGCTATGCCAATCCACTGTGAACCTGTGGATTCCCAGCACACCACTCCAAATGAGTAGTAACAAATAAGGAAACCGTGAGAAACTCCGCGGTCGTCACTTGGAGCGACCTATAATACCAGAAGTAGAAATAGTACTGGTATGTCTCTTGGTGAAGCCCTCGTCTTTACCCACCGAGGACGGTGTGCGAACGAGGCGCCTGTTATATATACCTAAAAATTACAAGGAGTCCCATACCTGCAGGTGTGGAGTGTAACAGGTGTGTTGAGATGGTGCTACTATGTATGATAACCGACGATGCTATACTCCATACAGGTGGAGCAGTCTGATGTGTTACGGGGTAGTGTAAGAAGGAATGACCGAGGTAAGGAGGTCACAGATTGTTATGCAATAAGTATGTGGATGACACGCCATTAATGTAAGACGTCTGGTGCCGAGCAGGGTAACCAACATTTTCGCTGTTCTTCTGAGGAAGGCCAATTCATTTGTATGTTTTTTTACCAGTATGCTTTATAAGGAATAAATTAATTAAGACATGTTATGGTTTCACCCTTCTTGCCCCTTATCGATCTGGTCAATGAAAAACCTAACCCAATGCCTAGTCCACTCTGCACACTACCTAACGAGCTACATGCTGTCCAGAGGGGGTCTGGTGGCGCGACCCTTAGAAATTAAGATTAGAGTTAAGTATTTCCCCTTAGAATTAGTGACCCCCAGTCTGGCAGTATACTACTACCAACAGGGTCATTACCACCTCCAACACTACTACCAACAGGGTCATTACCACCTCCAACACTACTACCACCAGGGTCATTACCACCTCCAACACTACTACCAACAGGGTCATTACCACCTCCAACACTACTACCACCAGGGTCATTACCACCCCCAACACTACTACCACCAGGATTAATATGATCTCCAACACTACTACCACCACGGGCCATTATCACCTCCAACTCTACTACCACTAGGGTCATTATCACCACCAACAGCATCATAGTCATTAATACTCACCAGCCTCACCACTGTCATCATCATAAGCAATACCATGGCAGTATCATTACCATCACCACCACAGAACATCACCATAAAGACATTTAGATATCTGGAAGTGGTTGTGTCAGAAAATGGAATGATGGATGTTAAATTGAATCAAATGGTAGCTGAGAGAAAGTAGGTAACTGGTTCTCTGATCAATGTGTGTAGAGAAACAGTGTATCAAAGGAAGCAAAGAAGAAGACATATGATACAATAAAAGAGTGGGTGTGCAGCTTGGACTGTACACAATAAAAAGATGAGATATGTTATGAGTTAGAGTTACATAGAGGGTAAACAGTATACAAAAAACACAACACACAGCAACAAATTGGAAAAGAGGCATTGAATGGAGTGTTGGACAGCAAACTTGACATTATTACATTTTCGTCCCCCCAGGCCCCGATGTGGATCAGTGACCTGTGCTCGGGTGGGCTAATCCCAGTATATATATTTAAAAAAAAAAAAAAAAAAAATGCTTAAGTGGTATGGATATTTTGAGAGATTGGAGAATGAATAATTGGGAAGTTAACTCAAAATTGGATGGTAGAAAGGAGTGGGGAAAATCAAGAAGGTGGAGGGGAGTTCACTCAAGGATGACGAACCCTCCACTTTTAAGATTAAAATTACAGATGACATACCTGTCGCCAAATTTTCATATAAAATGAATTAAAAACACTGCAATTTCACTGAGTTTTGCAGTGGACAATGTCGTAGTTTGGGCAATCATTCTGCCAAATTCTAAATTCGATATGCTAGGCCTCACCATTTCTTCTAATATGTAATGGAAGCCACACATCCACAAAAGTGCTAAAGCTGCCTCCCGAAAGCTGGGAATTCAATTCAATTTCAATATTTATTCCTTGATAAGGGAAGCGGAATCCTAGTGCTGTCACTAGGTACCCCTCTACAATAACACCAGAAGCATCTGGCAAGTGTCACAAGTATATACAGGTATAAATATTATAAGGGGCTTACTAAAGCCTAAGGAAGGATATTCCTTTAACAAATTATCAATATTATTTACATAATATCTGGCCAGTATGGGGAGGATCATCGTGTCTCCATCAGGGGGTCGTGGAGTGGTGGTCCAGCAGGCGTCACGGAAGCATTGTGTGTGGAGACATCTTAAGGAGGTAGTGGATAAGGGTGCAGCTGTCGGGTCTTCTGCATAATGCACAAGAGCATTGCTCAGGGGATGTGGGGATACCAATCTCCCAAGCAAAGTCATGCCCAATGATGATACAGGCAGCAATCACGTCCCTTTTCCGACACCCTTTCCCATAGACATACGAGAGGTCAGGAAGTTTACGGAGGATATCGTACCAGGTGGGCAGAGAGTCCAGGGAATGGCTGCTTCCCGAGCTTCTCTCTGTTTGCGGCTAATTTGGGTCCTTAGCTGTAAAAGTGTTCAAGGAACAACGTACTCAGGTGTGACAGCCAGTAATGGCAAGGCCATCTGCTTCCTCATTCCCCAAGATACCGACATGACTGGGTATCCATAGGAATGTCACAGGACGGCCTGCATCCTGAAGTGTGGATGTTAACCCTCGTATTCGGAGGATGAGGTCCGTATTTTCCCCTGATCAAAATGCGATTCCATCGAGAGCAGACCTAGAATCGCAGCAGACATGCAAGGGGCAGAAACTATTGGCTTCTTCCTCAGCGAGAAGGGCAGCAAGGAGGGCTATCAGTTCACCCTGAGTGGAGGATGCCCGTCAGAAAGTCTGAGAGAAAGTTTGATAGGCTCAGGGGCATGAGGACAAGAGATGTAGACACCAGCCCCAGCACTACCTGTAGTGGGGTCAACAGAGCCATCAGCGTAGATGACGACCCTACCTGGGGACCAGTGGGCGATCCCGGAGAAGTGGTAAATGCAGAGAATAACAGTGTTCATGTGGGATTTCAGGAGCGGTCCACCGAGGGCGATCACTTCAGGTTGAAAATCCAGCCAGGGAGAAGGAGACGAACCAAAAACAGGGGTGACAACAATATCAGGCAGGAGGTCGTGTTCCTGAAGAGCCCAGATGAATGCTCCTCGCCACTGTCTTCTAGATGGAGGTTGGCCTTGGACAGCAGGAGTAAAGTTGGCTTGGACTTAGTTGCCACGAGGATCCCGTAGAATGGAAACAGTAGTTTTTAGGTAAAACTCCTGGACACGATCCTGTAAGGGGGAAAGACCAAGTTCGGTATATAGAGAAGAAGAGCGTGTCCACTGAGGGGTCCCAAGGATGATACGAGCAGCTTTCCTCTGGATAACTTCGAGACGGTTGACAGCAGTCCGACTAATGTTGACGAGGGCAGGGGCGGCGTAGTAGATACAGGAACGAACAAAGAACTTGTACTTGGTGAGAAGTACAAGGATGGTGGCACCAAGGGAACCCCTGCACATGGTAAAGAGGGGAGCGAGACGCCGAAAGCATATGTCTCGAAGATAGCGGACTTCAGGGATCTGACAACGTGTGTGCGTTCCATACACACCCAGGTATTTTGTCTCATTAACCCAGTCCAAAGGCGTTCCTGATAAGAGAAGGGGGTGGAGGTACAACACGACCGTGCCACATGGCTTTTGTTTTCGCAGTTGAAAGAAGGAACCAAGTGAAGCACACTCTCTAGAGACCAGATCAAGGGCTTCCTGCATGCTGAGGTAGTCAGGGGCTTGGAGGAGGACATCGTTGGCATATCCTGAGTGTACAATTTCTGTTGGCCACGGAAGAGCTGCAATGGAGTGCATGAGTGTTAAAAGAGGTGGGACTCAGGACTCCACCTTGAGGGGTGCCGAGGTTCATATCTTGAACAGGAGATGTAGAGCCTTCAACGCGAACCCGGGCCTGACGTCCAGTGAGGTAAGAGGCGATCCATTGAAGAAGTCTCCCTTTAACCCCTAACTGCGCAAGTTCAGCTAAAATGAGGGCAGGCTGAGCCGTATCAAAGGCTCCCTTGATATCAAGGAAGACTGAGACGCAGGAAGTCAGATTGCAATAAAAGGAAGCAATGGAGTGTGCTGTGCTGCGATGTTGTATGAAACCACTGAGGGAGTTGTGGAAGCCGTCTATGGTGTGAAGAAGGCGACGATGGAGTATCATCTCCATCATCTTGCCAACACAGGAGGTAAGACTAATGGGTCAATATTTCCCAGGATCTCCTGGCTTAGGGATAGGCATAATAGTGCCATTTATCCAGTTAGACGGGAGAACCCCATCTTCATAAGACATATTGTAGAGAGCGAGCAAAGGGCCGTTAGGAATATTACTACAGGAGTTGAGGACGGAGTAGGTTATCTCATCATCCCCAGGAGAGGTGTCTTTTCCAGAGTGACGAGCACTGTCAAGCTTGAACTGTGTGATGGGATGATCAGTGAGGGCAGTGGAGGTAAGAGCAGCACGAACAACAAGCATCGATGCGAGCCTACACTGCCTCCTGTATCGGATCTGGAAGTGCCTCAGGGGAGGAAGTTTGTGCTCAGTCCTCCATTAAATAGCAGGAAAGGGAGGCAGGGTCAGGCTGGGGAGGAGGCCTCCGTCGAGTACCCCGTATAGCATTAATCCGATTCCATACATAAGAGGGTGACGACTGGAATGATAGAGACCCCGTGAAGGATAGCCAGTCCGCCTCATGTATCCGACGGCGCTACTGAGTTGCAAAGGAGCACCAATTTTTGAAGTCTTCCCAGTCCTCTGGAGAGCGAGACCTCCGTATGGCAGAGTGGAGATCACGGGTTACCTGCCGGTAATGTCTCATGGCAGGGACACAATACCAGTAGTTGGTGGCACTTCTGGGGTGACGGGGAAGGTGTGGAGGGGTAGCGCGAATGACAGAGTCATACATGGCATCAACAAAATCAGCTCTGTAAGAGTCAAGGGACTGAGGGACAACATAGGAATCCACCCAGGTAGAAAGTTATTTAATAAAGGAAGGAATAGCATCTTGTGTGAGACGAAGGCGAGGGGATCGATAAGGAACTGATGTCGGGGCAGAGAAGGAGAGCCTGAGATGGGTAGTAACGGCAAGATGGTCGCTATACAGAGCAGGCTCGGTGCAGACGGTTGGATGAAAGGAGGTATGGCTGTTCAACAGTAGGCCAACATCAAGGAAACTATGGAGGAGGCGAGTAGGATCGTCAGGACAAAGAAAGCGAACATCATCATCCCCATGAAGAAACTGTGAGCGATGTGATCCGTTAAGGGCACATGGAGTGCGATGATCTGGAGTAAGAGTGGGATGGCGGGTATTAAAGTCGCAAGAACAATAGTGGGAATCCCATCATGGAGGTCGTGAAGAACCTGGGGGTCCAGAGAATCACTCTTGAAATGAACATTGACTCCATGAAGGGTCCGGCATTCCAAGCATGGTGACTGCCATGGCAGTTGACACACAACTGGGATTTTCTTCTGAATTTTCGATTTGCATTCCACTGTGTCGTGAGGACCTGCACAGAAACTGCAGGCGACCATCCTCGTGCACTCCCAGGTGCGGTGTTTCCACGATTGGCAACGACCACAAATTTTCGGGGTTCCGATAAATCGATCGAGAGGACAGTTGTGAATAGGTCCTACATTCACCTTCGGGGAAAGGGGGCCCACCCACCAGCCGATGAGTTCGTTGGATGGACGTTTGGAGACCGGGTTGATGCGGCGCTCCATGTCCAGTAGTTGTGGGAGAAGAGGGCGAAGATTGCCGATAGGGATCTCCCAGGGTACGTGGCGAACAATTACCTTGGTACGACGAGCTTCTGGGGTGATGGTGGTGAACTTTAGCATCACCTCCCCCTGGGGAGCAGGTATACCGTCTCATCCATTTGTGTGGTGACTACTACGGCTATAGGACCTCGGCGGAGGCGAAGTGTTGAATCCTGAAGTGGAGAGCAGTGACAGAAGAACCAGGTCGTCTGTGTGCTCACAAGCATGTCCAAAGTAAAGGCGAGACGGGGCAGGTAGACGAAGGGAATCCCCTATGTCCATCGTCGGCGGAGGGTCGGTCATTGAGCCAATGTAAGCTCACTTGGGGGGGGGGGGGGGACCCCCGACGGCAGAAAGAGGTAACCCTCTACAGCCCCAGACAGGGTGCGAGAGGGAGCCGTAGCCCCTGCTGGAGACCCTGACATCTGAGGTTTCTGCTTTTTAGACTTGTCCTCAAGATGAAATTCGTCAGCATCACTGTCACCTACTGCCGCCGTCTCCAATGAATGGGAGCATTTAACGGCGGGCATAGGGCACATTGGCAACACTGCAATCGGGCGGAGTGGTAAAGACGTCACTGCTACATCACACTTCACATTGCGCATGAGCAAACTTGAAAATCTTCGACCAGAGGGGCCGGGTGGTCGGACCAGATGTTTTTATCAAAGAAAAATGACAAAGTCCAAAAGTTAAAAAAAAAAAAAAGATGCCACTGTGCTGATAACTGGGTCTTACTATAGTTCTCTGCAGACTGGGATTAGTAGACTCGCTGAATTCGTCAGAAATACTACTTTTAAGGAGCAGCCTTTGTTGACACCCATGGCACGCATGCGCCTGAAGTTGGGAATGCTGTACAGTGTACAGATGTCATAGTTACTTCACTCCTGAGCATTTGCTTCATGTTTATGAAGGATTCATCTTTCCTAACTTGGGGTAGTGCTTTCATATCTGGGGTGGCTCTTCTTCTGTCCAACCACAAGAATTAAAGGCATTTCGTCTTATTAAATCTCCTCTTTTAGTTGATAATCTCTCTTCTCTTTCCCTTCGCCGCAGGTACTTCAACAGGCAATGTTCGGTGGATTTGGCATCCTGTGTACCACCGGCAAGGCAGTGGGCTTGTAACACTCATCTTGCATGCAGTGCCCACCATTTCTCTGTAGATGTCAGTCACACTAGAATAACCCGTTATAGTATATCCTTCTTTCCTCACACAGCCAAACTGTGGAATGTTCTGCCTTTTTCTGTGTTTCCATACTCTTACAATCTGTCTCACTTCAAAAAGCTGGCTTTCCGGCATCTTCGTGGTGTAGATTAATATAGTCTTTTTCTCTTCTATTTTTAATTTCTTTTTACTCTCATTTTCTGCCCTCTAGGCCTCGTTGTGGGTCGATGACCTGTACCCAGGTGGGCTATCCCCCGTAAACAAACAAAAACCTAACCTCAGTTGATAAGAAACACAAGCGACCAAAGAATCATAAGCAGATGGCACCAACGTAACCAAAGAAACTTACCTAACTTCCTAGCCAGGGAGCAGACCCTCCGCCATATTAAAAAGAAATAACTTACTTTGATATGGTGTAATTTCAAATTTTTTGTGGACGTTAGAGTACGTCCAGACCGAACGGCTCGGTTGTTGCACTGAAACAAAGAGCGGACGACAACATCGAGCATGGATCGGGCCGAGATACCATTTCACTGCCGATAAAGCAAAGTAGTAAAGGCCCAGGGGCCTAATTTTCTACCAAAAGAAAATTTTCCCAAGAAATGAAAAATCATATCTGAACTCAGCAATGAAAATATAGTAAGAAAAGATCCATCAAGACAAATTACATGGCAATCGGTTTGTTATCAATATTAGCCATATTTCTCAATAAGAACACTACTTTCCAAAAATACAAACATGTAAATCAGGTAAAAGTTTAAGCACAATGTCCATCATATGAACTGCCGATGCAAATTTGTTTGCAAGTAGTAAATACTTCACTAATATATTCCAAGATAAAAAAGCTAAGCCCTGGTTATGTAACAGCACAAATATTACATTAAACTGCTTTGAAGCATTCTTCACCATTCATTCTGATATTGATGTAAAGGATAAAGAAAATGTCTACTTCACTGTAACATGATACAAACAGCAATAAAAATATGCTAGACCTAAAAGCATTTCAAATGTAAAGGTGAATCAGAAGGATACCAGTTGGATATGAGAGATGGCAATCCAAGAAATAACAAGGTGTGTGCACGATAGGAGAGAACTGTGTGAAATGACTTATGAGGACTGTCCTGCTTCTGACAGGATGAAGCAATAAAGATAAACCAGATGTTAGTGTTGGGATCATGTTGTGGAAGGGAAACACAGCAGATCACATTTGATATAACAGTTACAAAAAGAAGATGAATAACAGACGATGAGGGGTGTCTTCAGTTACTCTTGATTTCAGGTCACCCTGTTCCATGTGTGAAAAGGCTTGCATAGGTGAAGGAAAAAAAATCATGACTTACTTGGTGCTGTGAAAGTAATGGAGATATCACCCTCTTGTGCAGGCTCTAGAGGAGGACAAGCCACCTTTTTCAGAGATGGTTTCAACTTCCAACCAGCAGGTGAACCACGGAAACGTACCTGAGTCCACTTACACAATGTTGTCTATAAAACAGAAATTTTGAAAAAGAATTATATCATGGCAACAGTCATATTATACTTCAACAGACAAAATAAGTGACCTGAATCCTGGTTTTTACTACAAGTGCTAGGTGGGGTTAAGGGAACACAAAGATAGCAGGTGACCAAGCTCTCAAGCACGGCCACACACAGTAGAAGCATGTTGAAGCCTGTCAGCGCTGGTTGCCCACGCTGACAAGTTTACCGGAATGGGTGGTCTTGGGTGGACGTGTTGTTGAGGCAGTGCTAGTTGTGCAAGGTGTGCCACTTACACCATGTTTTCATCAAACAAAGTTCAACCTCCTTAAAAATGGAGTCAAAAGTTTCCCAAGTAAATCTCATGTACTGAAAAAAACCCACTTGGGTTCTCTTTTTAACTCACTAAATGGTTGGTGATATTTACCATAATTTTCTCTTCTGTGATTGATTTCATATATTTCAGTTCTTTTCCTCCTGATTTTTGCATAAGCACTATTGAGCAAAAGAAAATATTTGCCAGCCGATGAGCTAGACATCTTTACTGTACGACAGCTGGACCACGACGTCCATTATATCCACCTACCAGCGCTGACTGCCGGCGCTGGAAACTGGCAAGAGGGTAACCTGCTTTCTTTGTGTATTTACAGAGAAGAGTATGGGTGGGGGTATGCAGGGTGAGGGTGGTGTCCATGGGTGTAGGCCTGGAGATGGTGGACAACAGTAAGTGTGCAGTGATGGTGGGCAGGAATAGTGTGTAGTGATGGTAGGAAGGAGTAGTGTGTAGTGATGATGGGCATTGAGTAGTAGTGATGCTGGGGGAGAGTAGTGTGAGAGTAGTGATGGTGGGCAATAGTAGTGCATGTGTAGTGATAGTGGGCAGAGAAATAATTGAGACCCTGCAATTGTGTGTAAATGTGGCAGAAATCAGATCAACAACCTGGGACTTGGTCACAATTTTCGTGATGCCAAATGATATTTGACTTTTCCGTATTTTATTCATGGTTTCTGTGCTGGTTCATATTTATTTACTAAAGTGGTTAATGTTTTAAAACAAATGCTATTGAAATATGAATGGCAAATGAACAAAAATGAATAGTGGGACTTAAATGAGGTAGGTTAGGGATAGGTACTTTATAAAGGTATGTTTTATTTCTGTAGACTTTATTTACTATTAACCGACCTTTTATATTATCCGTTGGCCCTTCCCCCCATATGAGGGCGGTTAATGGAGGTTTAATATATATATATATATATATATATATATATATATATATATATATATATATATATATATATATATATATATATATATATATATATATATATATATATATATATATATATATATACAGTAGTTATATACAGTAGTACCCCAATTTACGCAGTCAATTGAACCCACAGGGTACCGCGTTAAGTGAAATCCGCGTAAATGGAACAACAGAACATATGGGATTAATTCCAATAGAGACTGGCGCGACCCCCAAACTCCACTTTTTCCGACACAATACCTATGTTGTAGTAAAAATAACGTCTAAATTTTATGATGGTATGCTCACACAATTAATATTTAAGAGAAATACAGTCGCCAGGTTAATGTCCATTCAAATAATAGACTCAAATCCCCCCCCCCCCCCCTCTTCCCAGCTCACTGGCCCCTACGTCTCTGAGAAATGATAGGGTGAAACACCAGATTTTAACGTTTTGTAATAAATAATACCTCACACTAAATTAAGGATAATGTAATTGACATTTCTGGATTCCTTGCAGGTCAGGGAATATTTTGAACGTAAACTTCATATATTTTGCACAAAAGATAAAATACTTGCTTTGTGTAAACCAAATTATTACATTACATCTAAAATTTGTATGTCTAATGCAAAATCCATGATGTTTATATTCAAAATGATCATATTGTAAGAATTCCAGCAATGTAAATTATATTCTGGTCCAGTAATTTGTATGAATTTTATGAGCTAAAACAAATATCTTCAGTTAATAAAAAAAAAATATTCTTCACGACACTATCTGTCAATCAAAGTACCCCAACTTGCCTCCCCCACTCTTCCAACCGTGCCAGATGGTCGGTTGGTCTCAACCCTCCCCCCCACCCCCCACCTTCCCTCCCTACCAGAGAAATGTTGGGTGAAAAAACTAATTTTAACTTTTAGTAACAAATAATACCTCAGACTAAAGTTAGGATAATATAATTGACATTGCTGGATTCCTTGTAAGACCAGGAACAATTTGAATATAAATGTCATATATTTTGCACAAAAGATAACATATTTACTCAGAGTAAACATTACATCTAAAATTTGTATGTCGAATGCAAAATCTATGATGTTTATATTCAAAATGATCATCAAATTGTAAGAATTCCAGCAATGTAAATTATATTCTGGCCGGGTAATTTGTATGAATTTTATGAGCTAAACCAAATATCTTCAGATAATAAAAAAAAAAAATATTCTTCACACCGTGCCAGATGATCGGTCGGTCCCTCCCTCCCCCCCACCCCCCACCAACCCTCCCTACCAGATCAATGTGTGGGAAAACCAGAATATTTACCTTATTAGTAATAAATAATACCTCAGACTAAAGTTAGGATAATATAATTGACATTGCTGGATTCCTTGTAAGACCAGGAATAATTTGAATATAAATGTCATATACTTTGCACAAAAGATAACATATTTACTAGAGAAAACATTTTATCTAAAATTTGTATGTCTAATGCAAAATATATGATGTTTATATTCAAAATGATCACCAAATTATAAGAATTCCAGCAATGTAAATTATATTCTGGCCAGGTAATTTGTATGAATTTTATGAGCTAAAACAGGCAGTCAGGCAGGGTGGCGGGTGGGGCAAATCTAAAAATAGCGTCTCGAGCCGGACACTCACCGCATATATGTGGAAAAAATCCGTGTTAAGTGAAAGTTCAGCTCTGGCGAGGCACCGCGTACAGGTAGTCGTCGACTTACGACCTATGCGACTTACGTCTGTTCGTCTTTACGACCGGCGGTACGACAGTTTTGGCCCCAGCCTCCTGGCGCTGCCGGGAGCTGGAGCCGCGCGCATCCCCGCGCTCAATTACAAACACGCAGTGATTTACTTAAACCTGACGACCGTAACAATAATGAACAGAGAAAATGTTGATAAAATATGACTTAAAGATGATTATATTATCATTACACATTATAATATACGTAAGGTAATTAAATTGTACTGTAGTATGCAGTGATTTACTTAAACCTGACGACCGTAACAATAATGAACAAAGAAAGTGTTGATAAAATATGACTTAAAGATGATTATATTATCATTACACATTATAATATACGTAAGGTAATTATAACATAGGCCGACTTACGACCAGATCAACTTACGACCGGGCGGCCGTAACCAATCTAGGTCGTAAGTCGACGACTACCTGTATATGATAAAACGCGTTAAGTGAAACCGCGTTAGGCGGGGTAATAATGTGTGTATATGTATATATATATATATATATATATATATATATATATATATATATATATATATATATATATATATATATATATATATATATATATATATATATATATATATATATATATATATATATATATATATATATTTCATTAGCCCAATAAAGCACGCGGACTTCTACATACAATCAACACCTCAACCCGCCAGGATTCGAACCCACGGCCCACAAGCCTATGACTGTGACCGGGGAACGCTGGTGGTCCAGCGGTTAGCGTTCCCCGGTCACAGTCATAGGCTTGTGGGCCGTGGGTTCGAATCCTGGCGGGTTGAGGTGTTGATTGTATATATATATATATATATATATATATATATATATATATATATATATATATATATATATATACAGGTAGTCGTCGACTTACGACCTATGCGACTTACGTCTGTTCGACTTTACGACCGGCGGTACGACAGTTTTGGCCCCAGCCTCCTGGCGCTGCCGGGAGCTGGAGCCGCGCGCATCCCCGCGCTCATTTACAAACACGCTCGCTGGTACAGCACACTTCCCTCCGTGTCTGTTTGCCTTGTGCCTTTCTTTTGTCTTGGAAATTTTTCTTGAACCACCACCCCCCCAAGATGTCTACCAAGAGGAAACTGTCTTCATCTACTCCTCAGCCTGCCACTAAGGGATTATCAGAAGGTTTATCTCTACTGAATAAACTTCTTGCCCATTTTGAAGGAATGGACCCAAACATTGAACGATTTGCAAGGATTGAGCGGATGGCACGCAATTCGTTTCGTCCGTATCAAGAAATTTACGAGGAGAAGAAGAAACGAACAATTCAGACAAAGCTCACCATGTTCATGAAAAAAACAACTCTTCCGGCTACCCCAAAGGCTGCCCCAGCTGACGATATCGACGATCCACAGCCAAGTACCAGCGGCCAATAAGATGTTTTTTGTATGTTTGTATGTGTTTGTATGTTTTGCAACTAAAATGTTTTATATGTTTTGCACCTGTATTTTTTTTTTTGTATGTTGTGTAAATAATAAACCAATTGTACTGTAGTATGCAGTGATTTACTTAAACCTGATGACCATAACAATAATGAACAAAGAAAATGTTGATAAAATATGACTTAAAGATGATTATATTATCATTACACATTATAATATACGTAAGGTAATTATAACATAGGCCGACTTACGACCAGATCAACTTACGACCGGGCGGCCGTAACCAATCTAGGTCGTAAGTCGACGACTACCTGTATATATATATATATATATATATATATATATATATATATATATATATATATATATATATATATGCTGATAACCACCAGGAAAGAAGAAAACACGAAGTTCCCAAGCGCTTTCGTGTAATTCACATCTTCAGGGGTGAGTACAGACTAGATAGAGTAATGCAGAACAAGATGAATATATACAGAGGAGGGTGAGACCAGGTCCACAATGGTCAGGTAATGACCCTACTAATCTTTAAATGGCACACAACGGTTGGTGGTTGGGTCAGATGGGACAGTGACCCGCCCTCTCACCTGATCACAAATCTTCTTAATTACAAAGTTGTCCAGCTTGTACAAGCCGTTACTCAAATTCATGTTGAATGCTTCGGTATGTTTAATAAGACTAGATTCTATGATGTTCCTACTATCAATTGAATTACATGGTAATATTGAGGAGGCATTATCCCAGTCAATGCAATGCTTGTTATCCCTCAAATGAACAAACAGAGCATTGGATTCCTGGCCTGTCCTGACACTGTATTTGTGTTGTTTAATTCTAGTTACAAGATCTTTACCTGTCTGGCCTAAGTAAAACATATTACATTCCTTGCAAGGAACTTTATAAATGCAACCAATTGTGTTGTTGGGGGAGTTCTTGATTAACATTTGTTTAACAGTGCATGAGTTTTTAAATGCCACATTGAGAGGCAAAGCTACTCTCATTAAACATCTTACTTCAACGTCCCCTCCACTGCCATACATGTACGGTTTAATCAAGACCCACAAGCCCAATAACCCAGCAAGACCCATCATTAGCTCTGTTGGGTCAATCTCTTATAAACTATCTAAATGGTTAGTTTCCTTACTAAACCCCCTAGTTGGCAACATTTCTAACTCCAATATCAAGAATAATATGGATCTGGTTGATAAACTCAATAACTTGCACATTAATCATGATTTTAAACTGGTCAGCTTTGATGTAACGTCACTTTTTACAAAGGTCCCAGTTGATGATTTACTAGAGTTCCTCATAGATTCCCTGGATAACATTTCACTGCCCGTCTCGAAAGATGACTTCATCGAACTCATCAAACTATGTATTAAGGATTGCAAATTCGAATTCAATGGGGAATATTATGCTCAAAAATTTGGTATGGCAATGGGTAATCCACTCTCACCTGTATTAAGCAACCTATATATGGAATTCTTTGAAAAGAAACTATTAAGTAATATTTTACCACCCTCAGCAGTCTGGTTTAGATATGTTGATGATGTATTATGTCTCTGGCCATGTAATGAGGACCTAAAAGTTTTCCTACCACAACTTAACAACTTAGCCCCCTCGATCAAATTCACTGTGGAATTTCTCACACATTCCGGCACAGCTAAAATCTTGGAACGTCAATGTGGCATTTAAAAACTCATGCACTGTTAAACAAATGTTAATCAAGAACTCCCCCAACAACACAATTGGTTGCATTTATAAAGTTCCTTGCAAGGAATGTAATATGTTTTACTTAGGCCAGACAGGTAAAGATCTTGTAACTAGAATTAAACAACACAAATACAGTGTCAGGACAGGCCAGGAATCCAATGCTCTGTTTGTTCATTTGAGGGATAACAAGCATTGCATTGACTGGGATAATGCCTCCTCAATATTACCATGTAATTCAATTGATAGTAGGAACATCATAGAATCTAGTCTTATTAAACATACCGAAGCATTCAACATGAATTTGAGTAACGGCTTGTACAAGCTGGACAACTTTGTAATTAAGAAGATTTGTGATCAGGTGAGAGGGCGGGTCACTGTCCCATCTGACCCAACCACCAACCGTTGTGTGCCATTTAAAGATTAGTAGGGTCATTACCTGACCATTGTGGACCTGGTCTCACCCTCCTCTGTATATATTCATCTTGTTCTGCATTACTCTATCTAGTCTGTACTCACCCCTGAAGATGTGAATTACACGAAAGCGCTTGGGAACTTCGTGTTTTCTTCTTTCCTGGTGGTTATCAGCATATACCTAGATCACGCGCACCTACAGTGATTTACTTGCATATATATATATATATATATATATATATATATATATATATATATATATATATACATACATACATACAGTGAACCCTCGCTTTACGCGGTTTCACCTTACGGGTTTCTACATTTACGCGGTACCCTGCCAGAACCGGAATTCCCACTTTACGCGGTGCATCGACTCATATACGCGGGAGAAGTACAATTTTTTCATTTAGCTCATAAAATTCATGCAAATTATCGGGCCAGAATATAATTTACATTGCTGGAATTCTTACAATTTGATGATCATTTTGAATATAAGCATCATAGATTTTGCATTAGACATACAAATTATAGGTCTAATGCAAGTATTTTGTTTACTCAGCGCAAATATGTTATCTCTTGTGCAAAATATATGAAGTGTATATTCAAAATATTCCTGGTCTTGCAAGGAATCCAGGAATGTCAATTATTTTACCCTAACTTTAGTCTGAGGTATTATTTATTACTAATAAGGTAAATATTCTGGTTTTCCCACACATTTATCTGGTAGGGAGGGTTGGTGGGGGGTGGGGTGGAGGGAGGGACCGTCCGACCATCTGGCACGGTGTGAAGAATATTATTTTTTTATTAACTTTAGATATTTGTTATAGCTCATAAAATTCATACAAATTACCCGGCCAGAATATAATTTACATTGCTGGAATTCTTACAATTTGATGATCATTTTGAATATAAACATCATAGATTTTGCATTAGACATAAAAATTTTAGATATAATGTTTACTCTGAATAAATATGGTATCTTTTGTGCAAAATATATGACATTTATATTCAAAATATTCCTGGTCTTACAAAGAATCCAGCAATGTCAATTATATTATCCTAACTTTAGTTTGAGGTATTATTTATTAAAATTTAGTGGTTTTCCCCCAAAAATTTCTCAGAGAGGGAAGAGCCAGCAGTGTAGTGTGAGAAGAGGGGGAGGGAGTTGAGTCCATTATTTGAATGGACATTAACTTGGCGACTGTATTTCTCTATTTCTCTTAAGTATTAATTGTGTGCATGTACCATCATAAAATTAAGATGTTATTTTTACTACAACATAGCTATGTGTCTTCAAAAAGTGGAGTTTGGGGGTCAGCTGGTCTCTATTTCATTTAATCCCATATGTTATGTTATTCACTTTACGCGTTTCTCACTTTCCGCGGTACCCTGTGGGTTACATTAACCGTGTAAAGTGAGGGTTGACTGTAGTTCATTCTATAAAAAAGATTTTCAACTGTATTTTTGGGTAGATTTACATAGATTTCTTCCTTTATTTTCATCCACTTACATGCACACACCATACTAAAAGAAACGTAATAGAGATAAATGACCTTAGTGCAAAGCTGGAGTGCGCATGTACTAATTTGATTACGGTACTAAAACTGTTTTGTCTACTGCAAATTATATCACGTTTATATTCAAATTAATCAGTATGTTACAAGAATCCCAGCTATGTTAATTATATTCACCCAGGTCATTTCACTGGCTTTTTATAAGAGAGAAGCTTAGTCACTTAAGAACTGATAAATATACACGCGTTAGACCTGGGCATGTGCCAACTGTCAAACGTAGTACCTCCCCTCCCACCATGCCCCCTCGCACCCTCTCTCTCCCCCATCTGCTTGGCGTTGCTGGAATCCTTGTAAAACAGTGACTGTATATTGAGTCGGCCCTTCACATACGCGGGTTTAGCATTCACGGATTCGCAAATACACGGATTGCCCCGCCGGAGGAATATTCTGTACATTGAAGTAACTGAAGTACATTCAAATTGCGAGCCATTCAAATCGCGCGCAGCACCGAACACTGCACATGACCCGCTCCCGCTACCACACACACACACACGCATAGCGCGTCGTCACCCCACCCCTCTCCCTCACTCAGTCAGTCTCGCTGTAACCACACTTGTGTTGACATCAGCATTGTAGTTGCAAAAATATTACATTTCCGTGAATGTATTATATCAAGCACAGTATGAAAAAAATATCACTAATATAACAGTATTTTAACCGAAAACTATTAAAAAAACGAGTAACATATCCTGAAAATCGGAAGGTTAGGTAAAGACTTTTGTTTTCATGTAGTTTATCCTAATTTACATTGAAATACATTACGTTTCAGCAAAACTATTATTTATTTCTGAGAATATGGAAATGTAATATTTTTGCTGAAATGACGTACGTACAGTCGACCCTCGTTAATTCGGACTAATAGGGGGGGGAAGGGTGTCCGTTTTAGCCGATTCTCCGAATTAACCGATTTAGGGGTTAATATTGCATTATATTTCAAAGTCATTGTTTTCGTCACGATTTTATCCCACTTTCCACTGTAATACGTACGTAATCTCAGCAAAAATATTACATTTCCGTGAATGTATTATATCAAGCACAGTATGAACAGAATACCATTGTAATATAACAGTGTTTTAACCAAAAAATATTAAAAAAATGAGTAACATCTCTTGTACATCGGAAGGTTAGGTAAAGTGTTTTGTTTTCGTCATGCATTTTATCCTATTTTACATTGAAATACATGACGTTTCAGCAAAACTACTTTTTATTTCTGAGAATATATATCCATTCAGGCGCAGCTTAGGTAAAATATACGTGTGATGTAACAGTTTTGAAACTGAAAAAGATTCAAAAAACACGTACCGTCTACCCCTGTTCAAAGAGAAGACTGGGAGAAGCTGTTTGGTGCTGCAGACGATGACAATGAAAATGATTTGGATGGATTATAATGAAAATATTCAGAAATATGGTACCGTAGTATTTATAAGTCAATTAGGATAGAATATTATTGTAATACAACAGTTTTTTAACTGAAAACCAATCGAAAAGCGATTACGGTAACATCTTTTGAACGAAAGAAAGCGAAAGTCATTGTTTTCGTCACGATTTTATCCCACTTTCCACTGTAATACGTACGTCATTTCAGCAAAAATATTACATTTCCGTGAATGCATTATATCAAGCACAGTATGAACAGAATACCATTGTAATATAACAGTATTTTAACCAAAACTATTAAAAAAACGAGTAACTTCTCTTGAACATCGGAAGGTTAGGTAAAATCTTTTGTTTTCGTCATGTATTTTATCCTATTTTACATTAAAATACATCACGTTTCGGCAAAACTACTATTTATTTCCGAGAATATATTCATTCAGGCACAGTTAAGGTAAAATATACATGTGATGCAACAGTCTTTTAACTGAAAACGATTCGAAAAACACGTGTACCGTCTAGCTGATACTCAACAGCTGATGGTGCGTCATGCGTCGTTGTAAACAATAGGAGGTTGAGGTAGATTACCGGGTAATATATTAAGTGTGAAATATCGAAAAGGTTTTTATTACCGGTACTTTGTGTAGATCAATGAGAACTGTGATACCATATATGATATGATAAGTTAGCCTGTGCTAAGAACTTCAACATAGACTACTGAAAACACGTTGCAAGATAATTTAGCCTATTGTAAGTTGGTGGGCTTCATTTGCTGAAAGAACTGCACAACTTTTCATTACTAATTGGTACATATTTTACGTTTCCAATGTTTACTGGCAGTAAATGGTAAATACTTTTCATGTCTGAAGCTAAAAGCTGCATCCCCCCCCACACTAGTGGTGGAGATGTTACATATAACCAAAAAGACGCTGGTGTTTTATCCCAGCAGTGGGTGGACCAGCATTTTAGCTTAAGGTCCACGTAGGTAATATTCCTACAAATCTAAAAAAAAAAAAAAATAAAAAAAATAAATAAATAAATAAATGAAATAAAAAAAGTTCTGATTTTGTCTGAATTATCCGAAATCCGGATTAAAGGAGTCCGAATTAACGAGGGTCGACTGTATTACAGTAGAAAGTGACGAAAGCAATGACCTTTGCTTTCTTTCGTTCAAAAGATGTTACCATAATCACTTTTCGAATGGTTTTCAGTTAAAAAACTGTTGTATTACAATAATATTCTATCCTAATTCACTTGTGATGCAACAGTTTTTTAACTGAAAACCCATTCGAAAAACGATTACGGTAACATCTTTTGAACGAAAGAAGGCGAAAGTCATTGCTTTCGTCATGATTTTATCCCACTTTCCACTGTAATACGTACGCCATTTCAGCAAAAATATTACATTTCCGTGAATGTACTATATCAAGCACAGTATGAATAGAATATCATTGTAATATAACAGTATTTTAACCGAAAACTATTAAAAAAATGAGCAACATCTCTTGTACATCGGAAGGTTAGGTAAAGCCTTTTGTTTTCGTCATGTATTTTATCCTATTTTACATTGAAATACATCACGTTTCAGCAAAACTACTATTTATTTCTGAGACTATATTCATTCAGGCGCAGTTTAGGTAAAATATACATGTGATGTAACAGTTTTTTAATTGAAAATGATTCGAAAAACATGTACCCTCTAGCCCTGTTCAAGGCGAAGACTGGGAGGAGCTGTTTGGTGCTGAAGACGATGACAAGGAAAATGATTTTGATGGATATCAATGAAAATATTCAGAAATATGGTATCGTAGTATTTATTCAAGTGAATTAGGATAGAATATTATTGTAATACAACAGTAGTGACGATGTGGAGGAGGCGGAGGGATAGAGCGGGGAAGAGTGGTGACGCAGGAGGCAAGAGCAGGGAGGAGTGGAGATGCCAGCCAGTACATTACGAGTGTACACTATTAATTGTTTTTATAGCTCTTTTTGCATTTTAATATTAAATACTGTACATTATGTTTCAACAAAACAACCATTTATTTCTCAGAATATGGAATGTAATATTTTTGCTGAAATGACGTACGTAGTATATATATATATATATATATATATATATATATATATATATATATATATATATATATATATATATACACATATATATATATATATATATATACACAGTAGTACCCCACTTAACGCAGTCAATAAAACCCACAGGGTACCGTGTTAAGTGAAAACCGAGCTAAGTGAACAACAGAACATACGGGGTTAATTCCAATAGAAACTGGCCCGATCCCCAAACTCCACTTTTTGAAGACACATAGCTATGTTGTAGTAAAAATAACATCTTAATTTTATGATGGTACATGCACACAATTAATACTTAAGAGAAATAGAGAAATACAGTCGCCAAGTTAATGTCCATTCAAATAATGGACTCAACTCCCTCCCCCTCTTCTCACACTACACTGCTGGCTCTTCCCTCTCTGAGAAATTTTTGGGGGAAAACCACTAAATTTTAATAAATAAATCCTCAAACTAAAGTTAGGATAATACAATTGACATTGCTGGATTCCTTGTAAGACCAGGAATATTTTGAATATAAATGTCATATATTTTGCACAAAAGATAACATATTTACTCAGAGAAAACATTTTATCTAAAATTTGTATGTCTAATGCAAAATCTATGATGTTTATATTCAAAATGATCATCATATTGTAAGAATTCCAACAATGTAAATTATATTCTGGCCGGGTAATTTGTATGAATTTTATGAGCTAAAACAGGCAGTCAGGCAGGGTGGCGGGTGGGGCGAATCTAAAAATAGCTCTCAAGCCAGACACTCACCGCGTATACATGGAAAAAACCCGCGTTAATTGAAAGTTCGGCTCTGGCGAGGCACGCGTTAAGCGGGGTAATACTGTGTGTATATATATATATATATATATATATATATATATATACATATATATATACATATACACATATATATATATACACATATATATATATATATATATATATATATATATATATATATACCGTATATACTCGTCTATAACCCCCCTTCGTATATAGGTCGACCCCGATTTTATGACCAAGAAATCGTTAATTTATGATATTCCTCGTTTATAGGTCGACCCACGTTTTTGAGGGTAAAGGAACAACAAAACCTTCAGGAAAACACTACGTCCTATAAACTTGTTTACCATTTATTATCACGACACTTTACACTGAAACGCGGGTAGTTTCAACAAAAATATTGTATATTTCCATTCAAGTATTTATTCAAGTCAATTAGGAGGGAATATTATTGTAATACAACAGTTTTTTAACTAAACCATTCGACAAGCGATTACGGTAACATCTTTTGAATAAAAGAAAAGCGAAAGTCATTGTTTTCTTCACGATTTGATCCCACTTTCCACTTTAATACGTACGTCATTTCAGCAAAAATATTACATTCCCGTGAATGTATTATATCAAGCACAGTATGAATAGAATATCATTGTAATATAACAGAATTTTAACCGAAAACTATTAAAAAAACGAGTAACATCTCAAGAACATCGGAAGCTTAGGTAAAGTCTTTTGTTTTCGTCATGTATTTTATCCTATTTTACATTGAAATACATCACGTTTCAGCAAAACTACTATTTATTTCCGAGAATATATTCATTCAGGCGCAGTTTAGGTAAAATATACGTGTGATGTAACAGTTTTTTAATTGAAAACGATTCGAAAAACACGTACCCTCTAGCCCTGTTCAAGGAGAGGACTGGGAGAAGCTGTTTGGTGCTGCAGACGATGACAAAGAAAATGATTTTGATGGATTTTAATGAAAATATTCAGAAATATGGTATCGTAATATTTATTCAAGTCAATTAGGATATTATTGTAATATAATACAACAGTTTTTTAACTAAACCATTCGAAAAGTGATTACGGTAACATCTTTTGAACGAAAGAAAGCCAAAGTCATTGTTTTCATCACAATTTTATCCCACTTTCCACTGTAATACGTATGTCATTTCAGCAAAAAATATTACATTTCCGTGAAGGTATTATATCAACCACAGTATGAATAGAATATCACTAATATAACAGTATTTTAACCGAAAACTATTAAAAATACGAGTAACATATCTTGAACATCGGAAGGTTAGGTAAAGTCTTTTGTTTTCATGTAGTTTATCCTAATTTACATTGAAATACATCACGTTTCAGCAAAACTACTATTTATTTCTGAGAATATGGAAATGTAATATTTTTGCTGAAATGACGTACGTATTATAGTGGAAAGTGGGATAAAATCGTGACAAAAACTCGCTTTCTTTCGTTCAAAAGATGTTACCGTAATCGCTTTTCGAATGGTTTTCAGTTAAAAACTGTTATATTACAATAATATTCTATCCTAATTCACTTGTGATGTAAAAGTTTTTTAACTGAAAACGATTCGAAAAACACGTGTACCGTCTAGCTGATACGGCAGAGCCCTGGTCGTGGAGGCTTTGTGTTTGTATCGGCCCTTCTTAAGCAGCTTTTAATTTTAGCGTACGTTGAAATTGTGTTTACCGGTGTATTCTTATTTTCTTGCTTCTTATTTTCCAGAAATATGACAAGTTTTTATATAATACAATGTTACGGTACTTTTAATTTACAAGTATTCATTTTTAAAAATATAGAACACACCAAACAAATACTAGTACGGATATTTGCGTGACTCTCCCGCCAAAAAAGACCAAACAGCTGGTACTCTCTCCCTCAGCCCAACCAAAAATAGCCCAACATCATTCTTGTTTATTCTCTTCCAATTTCTCACTTTAACTGGTATTTTTTACTTCATATTGCCTACATCAGATAAACTACAGTAATTGAGGTTAGATATTGTTATAAATTTGATTACCGGGTCCTGGCAGGTACCGTTAGAACCACCTGACCCTACCAACAGTGTTGCAAGTCAGACAGCATTTTTTTTTTTTTACATTTTTGGTGTCTCCATTTGTTAATTTTTTTTCTGTGGGGTTTGCACAATAGTATACTGTTTTACCTACAGTATTGTAAAACGATTTGGGAAAAGAAATACTCGGTAACTTAAAATTTTAAAAGGAAAATTTTGAAACTGGCAACTGAGTGTAGATGATCTGACTCACATCATATTATGTCATCACGATTAGCCCACGTGTATACTTTATGTTTTACATCCTCCTGTGCATACCATACCATGCATTTGGCTACTTTGGGCTTGCTATGATGACGCAAGAGATCTGCCCTGGCAACTGTACCGACACTCACAGCTGGTGGTGCGTTGGTGCGTCGTTTCCATTGTTTACTGGTAGTTACTGGTAAATATTTTTCAACCTAACGAAACTATTACCCGTATAGAGGTCGACCCCCAACTTTTTGCCAAAAAATTTGGTCTTAAGAACTCGTGCTATACACGGGTATATACGGTATATATATATATATATATATATATATATATATATATATATATATATATATATATATATATATATATATATATATATATATATATATATATATATATATATATATGCAAGTAAATCACTGTAGGTGCGCGTGATCTAGGTATATGCTGATAACCACCAGGAAAGAAGAAAACACGAAGTTCCCAAGCGCTTTCGTGTAATTCATATCTTCAGGGGTGAGTACAGACTAGAGAGAGTAATGCAAAACAAGATGAATATATACAGAGGAGGGTCATTACCTAATTACCTGACCATTGTGGACCTGGTCTCACCCTCCTCTGTATATATTCATCTTGTTTTGCATTACTCTCTCTAGTCTGTACTCACCCCTGAAGATGTGAATTACACGAAAGCGCTTGGGAACTTCGTGTTTTCTTCTTTCCTGGTGGTTATCAGCATATATATATATATATATATATATATATATATCTTGATAAAATCACACGGGAAAATGGAAACAACGGAGTACCTTAGCTTTCGTCTTTATTCAAGACATCTTCAGAGGCAACTGGATTACATGGACATAAAGACGAAAGCTAAGGTACTCCGTTGCTTCCATTTTCCCGTGTGATTTTAACAAGATTTATCTTGTCCACGTTTTCATTGTGGATTTACATGAAAAATATATATATATATATATATATATATATATATATATATATATATATATATATATATATATATATATATATATATATATATATATATATATATATATATATATACAGTTGTACCCCACTTAACGCGGTCAATAGAACCCAGAGGGTCCCGTGTTAAGTGAACAACAGAACATATGGGATTAATTCCAATAGAAACCAGCCCCACCCCCAAACTCCACTTTTTGAAGACACATAACTATGTTGTAGTAAAAATAACATCTTAATTTTATGATGGTACATGCACACAATTAATACTTAAGAGAAATAGAGAAATACAGTCGTCAAGTTAATGTCCATTCAAATAATGGACTCAACTCCCTCCCCCTCTTCTCACACTACACTGCTGGCTCTTCCCTCTCTGAGAAATTTTTGGGGGAAAACCACTAAATAATAATAAATAATACCTCAAACTAAAGTTAGAATAATACAATTGACATTGCTGGATTCCTTGTAAGACCAGGAATATTTTGAATATAAATGTCATATATTTTTGCACGAAAGATAACATATTTACTCAGATTAAACATTTTATCTAAAATTTGTATATCTAATGCAATATATATTATGTTTATATTCAAAATGATCATCAAATTGTAAGAATTCCAGCAATGTAAATTATATTCTGGCCGGGTAATTTGTATGAATTTTATGAGCTATAACAAATATCTTCAGTTAATAAAAAAAAAAAAATATTCTTCACGACACTATCTGTCAATCAAAGTACCCCACCTTGCCTCCCCCCTCTTCCAAGCGCCAGATGGTCGGTCCGTCCCAACCCTCCCCCCACCCCCCACCAATCCTCCCTTCAAGAGAAAGGTTGGGTGAAAAAACTAGATTTTAACATTTAGTATTAAATAATACCTCAGATTAAAGTTAGGATAATATAATTGACATTGCTGGATTCCTTGTAAAACCAGGAATATTTGGAATATAAATGTCATATATTTTGCACAAAAGATAACATATTTACTCAGAGTAAACATTATAACTAAAATTTGTATGTCTAATGCAAAATATATGATGTTTATATTCAAAATGATCATCAAATTGTAAGAATTCCAGCAATGTAAATTATATTCTGGCCGGGTAATTTGTATGAATTTTATGAGCTATAACAAATATCTTCAGTTAATAAAAAAAAAAAAAATATTCTTCACGACACTATCTGTCAATCAAAGTACCCCACCTTGCCTCCCCCCTCTTCCAAGCGCCAGATGGTCGGTCCGTCCCAACCCTCCCCCCACCCCCCACCAATCCTCCCTTCAAGAGAAAGGTTGGGTGAAAAAACTAGATTTTAACATTTAGTATTAAATAATACCTCAGATTAAAGTTAGGATAATATAATTGACATTGCTGGATTCCTTGTAAAACCAGGAATATTTGGAATATAAATGTCATATATTTTGCACAAAAGATAACATATTTACTCAGAGTAAACATTATAACTAAAATTTGTATGTCTAATGCAAAATATATGATGTTTATATTCAAAATGATCATCAAATTGTAAGAATTCGAGCAATGTAAATTATATTCTGGCTGGGTAATTTGTATGAATTTTATGAGCTAAAACAAATATCTTCAATTAATAAAAAAAAAATAAATATTCTTCACACCATGGTGCCAGGTGGTCGGTCGCCGGTCCCTCCCTCCCTCCCACCCACCACCAAGCCTCCCTACCAGATGAATGTGTGGGAATACCAGACTGTTTACCTTTTTAGTAATAAATAATAAATCAGACTAAAGGTAGGATAATATAATTGACATTGCTGGATTCCTTGTAAGACCAGGAATATTTTGAATATAAATGTCATATATTTTGCACAAAAGATAACATATTTACTCAGAGTAAACATTATATCTAAAATTTGTATGTCTAATGCAAAATCTATGATGTTTATATTCAAAATGATCATCAAATTGCAAGAATTCCAGCAATGAAAATTATATTCTGGCCGGATAATTTGTATGAATTTTATGAGCTAAAGAAAAAAATTATACTTCACCCGTGTAAAGGGGTACACCCACCGCGGAATGTGAGCATCCTGGGTTCTGGCAGGGTACTGTGTAAACGTGGAAACGCGGAATGTGCGACCGCGTAAAGTGAGGGTTGACTGTACATATATACGCAGTATTACCCCGCTTTACGCGGTTTCACTTTCCGCGATTTCTCATTTACGCGGTGCCTCGCCAGAACCAAACTTTCACTTTCCGCGCTGCATCTACTCATACATGCGGGAAGCGGCGCGGGCAGGATGCGCACAAGGTCGCCCAGTCATCAAAACATTACCGAGTTCTTCACCCACCACAGCCAGCCTAAGTCAGTGATAGTGAGGATATGGACTAATATGGACTTTGAGGGGTTTGACAAAGAGGCCCTGCAAGCCTATGTGGTGGATAGTGATACAATTGATACAAGTGATACAGGTGAGGGCCAATAATCTGCCTTCTGCCTCGGAACCAACCCGCCATCCCCGTGTGCCCAGCCATCTTTTCAACTAATGTAAGTGTTAAAAAAACTAATATTATTGATATTTCTCTTAATTATTAATTGTGTGTGCATACCATCATAAAATTAAGATGTAATTTTTACTACAACGAAGGTATTGTGTCTGAAAAAGTGGAGTTTGGGGTTCGGGCCAGTCTCTATTGGAATTAATCCTATATGTTCTGTTGTTCACTTAACGCGGTTTTCACTTTCCGCGGTACCCCATGGGTTCAATTGACAACATAAATCAGGGTACTACTGTGTGTATATATATATATATATATATATATATATATATATATATATATATATATATATATATATATATATATATATATATATATATATATATATATATATATATACTGCATATATAATCAACGACCTCACCAGCAAGGAATCGAACCCTCGACCTACTGGGTGGGACTAGGGAACGCTTATCGGCTAGGCCACAAGGACACTAAAAGCAGTTCTAGACTCTGTTATATTTCACACAAAGCCTGTTCATCGAGCTGATGGCGCCGTGAACCTCATTGTGGCCTAGCCGGTATGCGTTCCCTAGTCCCACCCAGTAGGTCGAGGGTTTGATTCCTTGTTGGTGAGGTCGTTGATTATATGTTCAAAGTCCGCGTGTTATATGGACTAAAAATGAAGTATATATATGTACCTCGCGTTTCATACCAGCTGGATTCGGTAAAATGCTACTGACACCACATAAGAGGCACGGGCAGTTTCCCAATGAGGTTCACGGCGCCATCAGCTCGATGAACAGGCTTTGTGTGAAATATAACAGAGTCTAGAACTGCTTTTAGTGTCCTTGTGACCTAGCCGGTAAGCGTTCCCTAGTCCCACCCAGTAAGTCGAGGGTTCGATTCCTTGCTGGTGAGGTCGTTGATTGTATGTTCAAAGTCCGCGTGTTATATGGACTAAAAATGAAGTATATATATATATATATATATATATATATTATGAAAATCCACAATGAAAACGTGGATAAAATAAATCTTGATAAAATCACACGGGAAAATGGAAACAACGGAGTACCTTAGCTTTCGTCTTTATTCAAGACATCTTCAGAGGCAACTGGATTACATGGACAGAGAGAGGCTTAAATATACAGGGTGACCTAAAAACATGAGGTCAGGTCAAAATGATGACATCCACTAATCCCCACACCAACACACACGTAGAGGAGCTTAAGAGAAGGGTGGTGAGGTGACTAGTCAAGTCAGGTCAGAAAAAAGGGGACCCACAAAATAACTATCATACATCTAGATCAAAGGTTTTTAAAGCATTTTTAACCTTGGGCCACTGACAAATAAATTTATGTAACATATTATCAGTTTTGAACTGACCATCACTAAGGTTTATTGATTTCAATTCCTTAATCAAACTAGCTTCAACAAGAAGTCTTTCTGTGACACAAGATGATTTGAAAACTTCTAAGCTTTTTTCCCAAGCAATGGGGTGATTATTATTCCTAACATGAACGAACAAAGCACTGCTTTCAGATGCAGTTCTACATAATTACAATTACATTTGCTTCATGGAATACATTTTGACCTGACCTCATGTTTTTAGGTCACCCTGTATATTTAAGCCTCTCTCTGTCCATGTAATCCAGTTGCCTCTGAAGATGTCTTGAATAAAGACGAAAGCTAAGGTACTCCGTTGTTTCCATTTTCCCGTGTGATTTTATCAAGATATATATATATATATATATATTATCTATATATATATATATATATATATATATATATATATATATATATATATATATATATATATATATATATATATATATATATATATATATATATACACAGCTAGACCCCGACTTACGACAGGGTTAGGGACCCAAATCCAGGTCCTAAGTCCGACATAGATATGAAAAAAAAAAAAAAAAAAATTAATAAAAAATTAATAAAAAATCTACAATGAAATTCAGTACAGTAAAAGTAATAAATAATGAGGAATGGATACAGTACAGTGAAAGTAATAAATAATGAGGAATGGATACAGTGTGACTGAGCACTTACCTTTAATGTAGTCAGCTGAATGCACATGGGGCCCCCATAATTTTTTTAATTATACATGGAGACTACATTAACTGGAAACGTTTCGGTATAGAAATGCGTGTGTCATTTGGAGAAAAAAATAAAATAAATAAATAAAATTGAAAAAAAAAAAAAAATGGTCACAACTGAGGCGGTCGTAAGTCCCGACGGTCGTAAGTCAAAGCAGTCGTAAGTCGGGGTCTAGCTGCATTTATATTATAATTATATATATATATATATATATATATATATATATATATATATATATATATATATATATATATATATATATCTTGATAAAATCACACGGGAAAATGGAAACAACGAAAGCTAAGGTACTCCGTTGTTTCCATTTTCCCGTGTGATTTTATCAAGATTTATCTTATCCACGTTTTCATTGTGGATTTTCATAATATATATATATATATATATATATATATATATATATATATATATATATATATGTATATATATATATATAATATATATACACACACACACACAGAAATACCTCAGTTTATTTGGTTCTCGTTTACGAGTTTGGTCATTTATGCGGTACCTTGCCAGTACCGGGATGCCCAATTTACGCGGTGAATTTACTCATTTACGTGGGTGATGTATAATTTGTTTATTTACAGAAGATATTTGTTTTAGCTCATAAAATTCATAGAAATTAGCCGACCAGAATATAATTTGCATTGCTGGAATTCTTGTAGGATTGTGATTATTTTGGATAAAAACATCAGGGAATTTGCATTAGCCATACAAATTTTAGATCTAATGTAAGAATTTTGATTACAAAGAGCCAACATTTTATCTTTTGTGCAAAATATATGACGTTTATATTCAAAATATTCCTGGTCTTGCGGGGAATCTAGCAATGTCAATTATATTATCCTAACTTTAGTCTGAGGTATTATTTATTACTAAAAATGTAAATATACTGTTTAAACCCAAACATTTCTCTGGTAGGGAGGGAAGGTGGGGGGTAGGGGGTAGGGAGGGAAGGTGGGGGGTAGGGGGAAGGGAGCGAGGGAGGGACCCAGCGAGCGTGGGAAGAGGGGGGGAGCCGGAGGTGGGGTATTTTGATTAACAGATAGTGTCTGGGTGAAGTATAATTTGTTTATTTACTGAAGATATTTGTTTTAGCTCATAAAATTCAAACAAATTACCAGGCCAGAATATAATTTACATTGATGGAATTCTTAAAAGATTGTGATTATTTTGAATATAACCATCATGGAATTTGCATTTGACATACAAATTTTAGATCTAATGTAAGAATTTTGATTAAAAAGCCAAAATTTTATCTTTTGTGCAAAATATATGACGTTTATATTCAAAATATTCCTGGTCTTGCAAGGAATCCAGCAATGTCAATTATATTATCCTAACACTAGTCTGAGGTATCATTTGTTACTATATACCTTAAAATCTAGTGTTTTCACTCAAACATCTCTCAGAGAGGGAGGAGCGTGGGAGGAGGGGGGGGAGTTGAGTCCATTATTTGAATGGACATTACCCTGGCAATTGTATTTCTCTTAAATATTAATTGTGTGTGCATACCATCATAAAATTAATTTGTTATTTTTACTACAACGTAGGTGTTGTGTCGGAATTTTGTCGGAAAAAGTGGAGTTAGGGAGTCAGCCCAGTCTCTATTTCAATTAATGCCATATGTTCTGTTATTCCATTTACGCGTTTCTCGTTTTACACGCTACTCCTCGGGTTCAATTGACCACGTAAGTCGGGGTATTACTGTATATGTGTATATATATATATATATATATATATATATATAGATATATATATATATATATATATATATATATATATATATATATATATATATATATATATCACGACTACCAAAATGATCAACATTTTCCAATATATAGCTATAAATTTATTTACAGTAGACTCACAACTTAGGTGGGGTTATGCCTGGGATCTCACATAAAGCCAAAAACTGTATAAAGTCAGAAACACTCCTAAAAATCCCCTAAATTGACCCAAAAACACCAGTTGAAAAACTGTACAGTATACTTAAATGTACAGTACTCTAAAAAAATAAAATTTTTATCTCTTGTGCAAAATATATGATGCCTCTATACAAATTATTCGCTGCCTTGCATGGATTTCAGCAATGCAGTTTAAATTCTGCTAACTTTAGTCTATGACAATTTTAAAGATAAAAACTTTCAGCCTAAAACCACTTTCAATCTTGCCGGAAGTGGAGGGGGCTTGATGTATTTTGACAGCTGGCGCCAACCGCCTGCCAAGGTTACCTAGTGGTATTTATTTATCTGTCATATAGGGGGAGTTTATGCTTTTCTCTTATAAAATGTCATTGAATTATCTTAAGAGAATATAATTAACATTGCTGGAATTCTTGTAAGAAATTGATTAATCTGAATATAAACATGCTATAGTTTTCATTAGACATAATTTTTTTTGCAATTATTTGTACATTTTTGCAAAAAGGACTAAAAATTTTATCTTTAGTGCAAAATATATGATGCCTATACTGTATTCAAATTATTCGCTGTCTTGCAAGGATTCCAGCAATGCAATTTATATTCTGCTAACTGTAGTCTGTGCCATTTTATGTCAAGTTGAGTCACTTTTATTAGCCTCTAGAAGCTAACCCTATTTTTCCCATTGATTACGTGTAATTATATACCGTATATCTCAGCCTATAAGGCGTCGGGGTGCATAAGACGGCCCCCCCAAATTTCCATTTAAAAAGAAGCTTTTGAGCTCTATTCGCTGTATAAGACCAGTACCCCAAATGTGACACTTACCCACTGACTCAGTAGTCCTTTACCAACCATCCTTGGTTTTTTAAAATAAGGCCAATTCACTTCAAGTAATGTCATCAAATGTTACCCGCTGGTGTAGTGTAAACACTAGTGACGTCACTGAAGCGTCTGCTATTTACCGGTAACTGGAACTAATGTCTGTGTCGAGTAAAATTTTTCCATTTGCTTGATATATATATATATATATATATATATATATATATATATATATACTATATAATGATAATATTATATATATATAGTATAATATATATATACAGTCTACGCGGAAGGTTAAGGCACAAATTGGGCCGTGACTTCACTTTTAGCACAAATCGTTTTACCCTCAAGATAGGGATAAATTTTGATCAGAAATATTTAGTCACAATTCTAACGGCATCTGGAACCCTTAGGCGACAGCTGTCACATAGCAGCAACCGCTCAGTCTTTGTTTAGGTTGCGTGGGTGGAGGTTATTGTACCCATGTGAGCGCCACGTGCCGTGATTTTACGCCTGAGTTACAGTGCTTTATCGTGTGATTTCTGGGTCTTTAAGATGTCCAAGAGAGTTACTAAGCATGAGGGTATTGCACAGGTGATTGGTTTATACAAGGCTAATCATAAAGTTACTGAAATAGTTGAATTAACCGGTGTGTGCCGGCGGTCAGTGTACCGATTCATCTCGGAGTTTGAGGCAAACAGCCAGGAAGAGTTGCCTACCCCTAAACCCAGGTCTGGGCGACCACGGCTTACGTCTCCTAGAACCAGGAAGTGATTGCTAGGCAAGTTAATGCTAATCCTAAGCTCACGGCTCGGGAATTAAAGCAAACTAACCCCGGACTCCTTGGTCACGTCTCCTTAAGGTCGGTGCAGCAGCTTCTTCATGACGATCTCGGTTATCGCTCATACCGACCACGCCGTAAGCCCCTGCTGACTGCTGCCCAGAAGAAGAAGAGGATCACTTTTGCAAAGAAGTACAGTGTCTGGTTCCTTCAGGATTGGAGGAACGTCCTGTGGAGTGATGAAGCCACGTTTACAGTGAGTGGTTGTGGTCACGATTGGGTGTACCGCCGGCCAGACTCTGACCCGCGCGACCCCAGGTACACCGTCAAGACAGTCAAGCATCCTGATTCAGTGATGGTATGGGGTTGTTTCACTTATTATGGTGTTGGTGAGTTGGTTGTGCTTGAAAAAAACATTAAAGTTAACCAGGGTGTGTACCTCGAGCTTCTGTGACGTTCTGCCTGACTCGTTTGAGAAAACACGCGCCGTCGTGTTCATGCAGGACGGTACTCCCTGCCACACAGCCAAGTCGGTTACTCAGTGGTTGGAGGATTGCCAGGTTTCATATTTTAAGGACTGGCCTGGCAATTCCGCCCACATCAACCCTATTGAGAACCTTTGGGGGCTCATGAAACGTCCCCTACGTGACCTCGACACCTCGTCCGTCCCCAAGGTCACCACAGCAATTAAGCAACTGTGGGCCAATTTCACCCCACAGCACCTGCAAAACCTTGCAGACAGTGTTCCACAACGACTGAAAGAGGTGCTGAAGAGGAAGGGAAACACAACATAATACTAAGAGGGGTGGGTGAGTGTTATTTTCATTTTTTCATTGCCTTACCATGATTTTTTTATTTTTTCCCCACGGTGTGCCTTAACCTTCCGCGTAGACTGTATATATGCTATATGCTGATAACCACAAGGAAAGAAGAAAACACGAAGTTCCCAAGCGCTTTCGTGTAATTCACATCTTCAGGGGTGAGCACAGACTAGAGAGAGTAATACAAATCAAGGTGTATATATACAGAGGAGGGCGAGACCAGGTCCACAATGGTCAGGTATGAGGTAATGACCCTACTAATCTTTAAATAGCACACAACGGTTTGGTGGTCAGGTCAGATGGGCCAGTGACCCGCCTCTCACCTGATCACCAACCGTTGTGTGCTATTTAAAGATTAGTAGGGTCATTACCTCATACCTGACCATTGTGGACCTGGTCTCGCCCTCCTCTGTATATATATACACCTTGATTTGTATTACTCTCTATAGTCTGTGCTCACCCCTGAAGATGTGAATTACACGAAAGCGCTTGGGAACTTCGTGTTTTCTTCTTTCCTTGTGGTTATCAGCATATACCTAGATCACGCGCACCTACAGTGATTTACTTGCATATACATACATACATACATACATACATACATACATACATGCATACATATATATATATATATATATATATATATACAGTTGGTCCTCGTATTACGCGGTTAATGTAACCCGGAGGGTACCGCGGAAAGTGAGAAAGCGTAAAGTGAATAACATAACATATGGGATTAATTGAAATGGAGTCCGGGCCGATCCCCAAACTCCACTTTTTGACGACACACAACTATGTTGTAGTAAAAATATTATCTTAACTTTATGATGGCATGCACACACAATTAATAATTAAGAGAAATATCAATAATATTAGGTTTTTTAACACTTACATTAGTAGAAAAGATGGCTGGGCACACGGGGATGGGCGGTTGGTTCCGAGGCAGAGGGCAGATTATTGGCCCTCACCTGTATCACTTGTATCAATTGTATCACTATCCACCACAGAGGCTTGCAGGGCCTCTTTGTCAAACCCCCCAAAGTTCATATAAGTCCATATCCTCACTATAATTATCACTATCACTGACTTGGGCCGGCTGTAGTGGGTGGCGGGTGAAGAACTCGGTAATGTTTTGATGACTGGGCGACCTTGTGCGCACCATTTTCGCGCCTCTTACACAACATGGCGGATGGCGGGAGGTTGGATCCAAAAATGGCGCGGCTTGCCAGCCGCTCTCCGGTAATGGCGTTCACGACCGCGGAATGTGAAAATGTTAGGTTCTGGCAAGGCACCGCGTTAACGGTGAAACGCGGATTGTGGGACCGCGTAATAGGAGGACCAACTGTATATATATATATATATATATATATATATATATATATATATATATATATATAATATATATATATATACACAAGAAAATATATGTACAAAAAATAAATGTTAAATGAATTATTTATGGTGCATTAGGGTACTGGTCACTTCAGACACAAAGACGGGCTATAAATAGCCTTCTTTACCTCCCCTCCATCTCACCCTGAGCCAGAGGGAAGGGTGGTGGTAAATAACATTTGTTTGCTTATTTTCCATTTACTTGAAATAGATTTACCGAATTATTTGTTTATTTATTTAAAAGTCATTTACTGAATATTCTATGTAAAAAATAAATTTTAAATTAATTATTTAAAGGAGATAAGTATTATGATCAGTAAATATATGGTATTACTGGCCACTTCAGACACAAAGATGGGATAAAAATAGCCCATCTCCCCCTCTTCTTACAGCTGCCAATAGGAAGCATCATGGTAATAAAATTTGATGTTTATTTTCATTGTCTAATTTATCATGTATCATAGTAATATTACTAAAAATTGTGTAGGTAGTAGGCAGCTACCAAACAGGTAGATACTACCGCCTGGGAAGATATTGGAAGCATAATGTGTTGTCTAATGGTAGACCCTGCTGTCATATGGCATCACGAAAATTGTGACCAAGTCCCAGGTTCAGCGCTGACCTGACTTTCTGCCTCATTTACACACAATTGCAGTTTGAATTGTTCCTCCAACTTTGACAACACAACATACATACAGTATATTATTTCTCACTTTTGATCTTTTTTTTACTTTTTGTATTTATTTATGGTTAGTTACTTAAAATAAGGCCAATTCACTTCAAGTAATGGCATCAAATGTTACCAGCTGGTGTAGTGTAAACACTAGTGACGTCACTTAAGCGTCTGTATTTAACTGTCAGTAGTTTCAAGAATTAATGCAGTCATTTACTGAATATTCCTTGTAAAAAAATATATTTTAAATTAATTATTTATAAGAGATAAGTATTATTATCAGTAAATATACCGATATGCATTATTGACTACCTCCACGGCTAAAAATAGCCCAATCTCGCGGTCACTTTCCCTTTCTTGTCTCCTCACTGGCAAATGGGGGGGGGGGGGCGTGGGGAGGGGTGTGTGATGATAGCTGTGTTTATTACAGGGGTATAATTCTCTTTTACGGTATGTTAGACAGGTTTATAATACATTTTTATTATTTTAATATACCGGTAATCTTAATTTGAATCCAGCTTGCCAAACGTAAGTTTCAGTATAAAATAATTAGTGGTAAGACCTTGTGAGTGGCTTACGATGTTTCCATCACCACTCTTGACACACTAAACCACAATATTTAAGAGGTAAGAATTTTATACTTGGTGGTTTAGACGACCCCCTAACTTTGGGCAGATTATTTTAATGTTAAAATTCCGTCTTATAAGCCGAGATATACGGTATCTCGATTTAGTATACCCCCTGTATAGCGAGCATCCTTGGACCCTATCTCACGATATTCCCGACCCTACTGTATATATATGTATGTATGTATGTTAAATATGTATGTATGTATGTATGTATGCATGTATGTATGTATGTATGTATGTATGTATGTACTGTATGTATGTATGTATGTACAGTATGTATGTATGTACCTACATACATACATATGTGCCTTTAGGTTGTTTCATTGCACAGTAGTTCTTTATGCACCAAGATTAACATTGACATTATTCTGGTGGGTGTCTCTCATAGGTAAGAACAATGCTGTAACTGTAGGAAAAATCAACGTATTCACAAACTGCTTCACTCATCTTATGTTAAATACCAAGAAACTAACATTTTACTTAAAAGTTTATTATGATGAATTTGTTTCATAAATGGGAAAAAGACTGCTGTAAACTGAAAATATCGTAAGGTGGACGTGACAATAAACTGATTCACTGTCTTGTGTTAATACAATACAGTATAAACATTACTTTTGGGTCAGGTAGGATATAAATTTTGGTAGATTGACCCACAGAAAAATACCTACTGAAATCGTAATGCGGCCCATAACTGAGGAAAGGTTGCCCATGCCTGCTTTAAGTGATGTAGCCCCTTTCTTTGAAATTTTATTCTAGATATTTTTGTTGCAGACCCTGCTATGTGTGCATGTCTATCCTGAGCTGTTACCCAATCAGCAGAAGTGCCACACAAAACTAACCATAACACAGCCTGAATATTCACTATTCCATCCATGACAAAGACAAGCACTTGCTCATCAATGTGATGTGAAAGATTCAATATACAGTACTTCTTACCTTATCATTCCAAGGCATCACTCCTGAGTTGATTACCCGCCAGGTTTTCACAAATTCCTTTCCAGGAGCTACTTCAGAGCCATCAGGGTAGGTAATGTCCTTAAGGTACAGGGCATCATAACCACGTGTAGCAGCTCCTCCATTACCCTCACTAGGAGAATCTTCAGCTAAAGCTTCAAGTTCTTGTAGGGCTGCATGTAAGAAAGATGCGTCCACAGGGAAGCCCTGAAGAAAGAATATCCATTCATTAATGGATGCATTTCTTATTAAATATTAATATGTACAGGGGGGATCTTCATTATATGTCAGGGATGTGTTCCAGAAATATGTGACTTACAGTACAGTACAGTGATATGTTTTATGAAGAGTTTTTCCCCATATGAATTAATGACAATAATTAGAGGTACAGTATTTGCATTCCAACATGTATAGTACTACCCCTTGAGAGCTCAGGATGTGTTCCTGGAAAGAGAACTTTCAACAAATCAGATTGCAATGTTGTCATTATAACATACCGATGATGGCCTCTATACAATGCGGTTAGGGATATTGAAAAGCCATTGTAAGGTAATCAATCGTATACTGATCTTAATAAGTTATGGGGAAAAATAGGTCCGTTTCTGAACTCCAGAAGAGCCAGAGTTAGCCCTCATAGTGGATATATTTAAACTCGTAATTTCGGGTAGACATCCTTTTTTTTTTTTTACTCTGTTACATGCACACACAATCATTTTCTATACCGAAACGCTTCCGTTCCATATGAGAGCGTGGCTTGGGTCACCGCGTGGGTACAGCTCACACGCAGTAGAGCGCTTAGTTGGTGTTTGGCTGTCGTATCCTATACTGATCGCGCTGTGTACTGACATTATTTTCGTATTTAATTCACTTTATAATGACTGGAAAGAGTAGAAGTGAGAGTGCTGGTGGTGCTCAAAGAAAAGGATACAGTCAATTACTTTTAAGACGAAAATGAAGATAATACAGTGATCACTCAGTTAACGAACGCCTCGGTTTATGAAATTTCGGTAAACGAATTACCTTCCATAAGAATATTAAATTCGGTTAACGAAATTTTTACGAAATAGTGTCAACATGTTTTCGCTTGCTCACCAGCTGGAATATTAGTCCGCCAATACAGTAATCTTATTCGGTTCTATGGCTTAAATTCGTTCCCATTTGAGTAAATATCAAGAAAGTTGTACTATTAAATAATTTTCCAAGTTTTATATTAAAATTTTTAGTCATTTTAACAATTATTCAACATAATTGCAGTACAGGAAATTAGTTTTTGGTGCGCCAAACAGCCACTCAACTCACCAAACAGGCGTCAGTTTGTATCTCTGGTCAGTGGAAGTAACATCTTGCTTGTGACTCCCTTGAACATAAACTATTTTTACGTTTTTACAGTACAATTATTGGTCATTCTGAAATTTATTTTACACATTGACAATAAGTAGTGCAGTGCGGTGTTGATTTAAAGAAAATAATCTTGAATTACACCTAGTGAACTTAAAATTTTATGGGTGAAATGACAGCATGAAGCATGGGGTGATTTCTCTTCCACCCCCACTTCCTTCTCTTCTCCCCTCTCCTCCACCCCCACTTCTAATTCCCATCATCATCATCATCATCAACCAGGAGTCTTCTAGTGTACATACACACCTCAAAGTAACTGTACTTTACTGCATTTATTTTTAGTTTGTATGTAATTTTCGGTGAGCTGGAATCAATTACCCAAAATCCCCTTGAAACAATGGTTTCGGTTAACGAACGACCTTCTGGAATGAATTGTGTTCGTTAACCGAGGGACCACTGTAAAGCAGTATGAAAAGGAAAAAACTAAAGCAACAATTTCAAGGGACCATATCCACTATTCTGAAAGACTAGGAACATATACGTGATGTAGTGAAAGGATCAGCACCTATAAAGGGGACTATAAGTACGAAGAAAAGACAAGGTCCAATTCACGAGATGGAAAAATTATTGGTGATATGGATGGAAGACCAAATACAGAGGCGTGTACCCTTAAGCCTTCTAACCTTACAGGTTAAGGCAAGAAGCCTTTTCGAAAGCCTGAAGGAGCAGGCAGGAGATGAGTGCGACCAAACCTTCACAGCAAGTCATGGGTGGTTAAACAGATTTAAGAACCGCTATAGTTTACATAATGTTAAGGTGAATGGAGAGGCAGCTAGTGCTGATGTTGGTGCTGCCGAAGCTTTTAAGGAGGAGCTAGAGTGTGTGATTGTGGAAGGAAATTATTTGCCTGAGAAAATATTCAGTGTGGATGAAACTGGATTATTGTGGAAGCGCAAGCCTGAGCGGACATACATCCACAAAGAAGCGAAAACAATGCCAGGATTCATGGCATTCAAGGACCGAATTACACTTCTGTTGGGGGGAATGTTGCTGGTGTCAAGATCAAGCCCTTCATGATCTCTCATTCAGAGAACTCATGGCTTTTAATAATGTCAGCAAGCACACACTGCCAGTGCTTTCTCGCAGTAACAAGAAAGCATGGATGACCCTAGTACAGTTTGCGGATTGGTTCATGACTTGTTTCATTCCAGGAGCCAAGGAGTATTGTCTGCAACAAGGGATTGCATTCAAGATTTTGTAATTTTGGATAATGCTGCCGGACACCCACCACACCAGGACAACATGTAACCTGATGTTAAGGTAGTCTACATTCCACCTAACACTACCTCAATCATCCAACCCATGGATCAAGGTGCTATTGCAGCGTTTAAAGCAAATTATTTACATACGACCTTTGTTCAGGCTGTTGCTGCTACTGAAGGTGAGAAAATGCTCAAACAGTTTTGGAAGAAGTACAACATTTTGACATGTATAAAGAACATTATTGCAGCATGGGATGAGGTTACACAACAGTGCATGAATGGAATATGGAAGAAAATACTGAAAAGATATGTGAACAGTTTCAGAGGATTTAATTAAAATGAATTTATTTCTGAGATTAGTAACAAGACAGTGGAGTTAGGTAAACAGCTTCAGTTAGAAATTGATAATGAAGATGTTGGACAGTTGGTTGAAAGTGTAGCAGAAGAGCTAAGTAACAAGGATCTTATCGAGCTGGAAGCACACAAAAATGAAGAGGAAGAAGCCAGTCGAAATGTAGAAGGACACCTGCACCCCCCAAAAATTTTTCAGTGAAGCAAATGGCAGAGGTATTTGCTACAATTATTAAGGGAATGCAAATGTTTGACGGAATGGATCAAAATGTTGAGCGTTTTGTCAAAGTTGACAGAATGGTCCAAGATGCACTTGCTTGCTACAGGGAAATTTATAATGAAAAGAAAAAGCAAACTGTGCAGTCTAAATTGGACATCTATTTTAAGAAGTCCCCCATTGCTGTCTCCTCACGCTCCACCAGTGCTGCCTCTTCAATCCCTCAAGATGATTCAATACCTACAACCAGCAAGTTTTCCCTGAATATTAACCTGTCTGAAGAAAGCAACATTGATGACCCACTATCATACATCTAGATAGTTATTTAGTGGGTCCCTTATTTTTGACCTGACCTGACTAGTCACGTCACCCCCCTTCTCTTAAGCTCCTCTACGTGTGTGGTGGTGTGGGGATTAGTGGATGAGATCATTATGACCTGACCTCATGTTTTTAAGGTCACCATGTATATTTAAGCCTCTCTCTGTCCATGTAATCCAGTTGCCTCTGAAGATGTCTTGAATAAAGACGAAATCTAAGGTGCTCCGTTGTTTCCCTTTTCCCAGGTGATTTTATCAAGATTTATCTTATCCACGTTTTCATTGTGGATCTACATGAAAAAAAAAAAAAAAAATATATATATATATATATATATATATATATATATATATATATATAAATATATATATATATATATATATATATATATATATATATATATGCAAGTAAATCACTGTAGGTGCGCGTGATCTAGGTATATGCTGATAACCACCAGGAAAGAAGAAAACACGAAGTTCCCAAGCGCTTTCGTGTAATTCACATCTTCAGGGGTGATGTGAATTACACGAAAGCGCTTGGGAACTTCGTGTTTTCTTCTTTCCTGGTGGTTATCAGCATATATATATATATATATATGTATGTATATATATATATGTATATATATATATATATATATATGTATATGTATATATATATATATATATATATGTAACCGGTCGGAATTTACTGGACTTTAATTTCTCACTTGACTTGGGGTTTATTTAAAATTAATAGATGGTAATGGCAGTGGAAGCGCCCCTTTGAGAAAAATCCCGAACCAGCACAAGAACACTTAAACCTACTAAACAAAATAAATTGTCCGTGACCCGTGGAAGGATAGCATCTGTGACTGGGATGAATGAGACACACTGTTACATTTAGACACTTATATTCCCTCCAACACTACAAACACAATCCAATAATGGTACACCAATATGCGCACCTCTTAACTTGAACTTAAAACACTACTCTGGGGAATAAAAGTTATACATGATATAAAAATTATTAGAACCTCAGGCAACAATAAATTTGAAGTATTAAGAACTGTTCCGTGCACACATGAAACAGGCCTTAAAGGCTTTCACACAATAATATCAGTCAGTTAGGTACCAAAAAAAGAAATTAACTACTCTACAATGAATAGGCCTTAAGGGCACTCAACAAAATTATATGTCACTGAGGAATGGTAATAAAAATGAGAAATTAAATACTCTACAATGAATAGGCCTTAAGGGCACTCAACAAAATTATATCAGTCACTGAGGAAATGGTAATAAAATATGAAATTAAATACTCTACAATGAATAGGCCTTAAGGGCACTCAACAAAATTATAGCACCCCAACAGATGCACACTTCCTAACCTAACCTAACCACTACTCTGGGGAACAAGGTTATACCTGAGATCAGAATTATGAAGAACAATCAGAGGCATTAAAAGAATCAAATCACAGTATCACTCTGGTTCCACTTGATGGCACAAACATTCAAAACAATATTATCAAAATTATCTAGAAACTATTAAATTACACCCGTAATAAGGGAGGGAAAATGTTCCTCCAGGTATCTCCTAGAGACCTAGACTCACGGTCTCAGTGTGTGACCATTAGTCTACTCAGATAGCCTCAGTGTACTCCCAGTGCGTCCATAAAGCGGACGGGAGTGAGCCAATCAGACCTTGTACAGTTGAGAGAAGCTTTAGCGTCCCGTGTCGTTTTGTTGTCGGGAGCACTCGTTCACTCAAGAGATCCTTTGCTACCCCGCTAAACAGTGACAGGCCTACTTTGATCGGTCCAATGGCGACAATCGCCACCCTCAATCCTCAACGGCAGTCTCAAACGGCAGTCAATCTCAGGTCAACTCCAGTCAACTTCAGTCAAGTGGGTTCTCACGGAAACCTTGTTATACTGCAATATTTCAGCACAGGTGACTAGGCCACGTGACTATTTCTGGGACAGACGCGCAGGGACGTCTTGTTCGTGTGAGTGCTATCCGGGACTGAGAGAGAGCCCGCTTCGTGTCCTCTCAAGGCGTTAGCTTAGGCCTACGTGACCTATTTTCCGCCTAACTAATAACTCCTTGGGACACCCTTTAACATTATTCAGACTGCTAAACGATCTATAATAATTTCAAATTCAATAATAGTCCCTTAACTTCATGAATCGCATCATTATTAATCCGGTAAATTGCATTTAATATCATATAGGCCTAGTTCCGCAATCTCCCACTATGTGCGGGGAGCGCTCTCTTCCCTCAGACGACCTTGAACGCTCAGTACCGCTAATGGCGGGGCATTCGAAATTACTCTGAAATTTCTGAATATTACATATATATATATATATATACACAGCGAGTTCTGCTATAACGCGTGTTTTGTCAACACGAATTGGCTGTAACGCGATTGATGAAAAGAAGAACAATATTCGTAAAACACGAACGTGTGTTGCCTGTAACGCGATTCCACTCGAAAGGTTGTTGTCGCTTGGCGCGGGGTTATGCAGTGTTTACAGTTCACGTTCGACATCACATGTTTAATCGATTTATGTGTTTTGTTTGTGAAGAATTGCAGAAATAATTTATGTAATATTCATGTATACAGCATACCTGTAGAGTACAGTAATACCTCGGTTTACGTGGTTTTCGTTTACGAGTTTGGTCATTTACGTGGTTCCATGCCAGAACCGGGATGCCCGATTTACGGGGTGAATTTACTCATTTACGAGGGTGAAGTATAATTTGCTTATTTACTGAAGATATTTGTTTTAGCTCATAAAATTCATACAAATTACCCAGCCAGAATATAATTTACATTGCTGGAATTCTTATAAGATTGTGATTATTTTTAATATAAGCATCATGGAATTTGCATAAGACATACAAATTTTAGATCTAATGTAAGAATTTTGATTAAAAAGCCAAAAAATTTTCTTTTGTGCAAAATATATGACGTTTATATTCAAAATATGCCTGGTCTTGCAAGAAATCCAGCAATGTCAATTATATTATCCTAACTTTAGTCTGAGGTATTATTTATTACTATATACCTTAAAATCTAGTGTTTTCACCCCAACATTTCTCAGAGACGGAGGAGCCAGCGAGCGTGGGAAAAGGGGGGGGGGGGAGTTGAGTCCATTATTTGAATGGACATTAACCTGGCGACTATATTTCTCTTAAATATTAATTGTGTGTGCATACCATCATAAAATTAAGATTTTTTTTTACTAAACGTAGGTATTATGTTGGTATTGTGTCGGAAAAAGTGGAGTTTGGGAGTAGGCCCAGTCTCTTATTTCAATTAATCCCATATGATCTGTTATTCCATTTACGCGTTTCTCGTTTTACGCGCTACTCTGCAGTTCAATTGACCGCGTAAATCGGGGTATTACTGTATATGTAAATTGTAAAATTTTTAATAAAAGAGAAAAACTAAATACTACGTAGCGCTTAAAGTGTACTGCACAGTGTTGTCGCTTGGCGCGGGGTTATGCTGTGTTTACAGTTCACATTCGACATCACATGTTCATTTGATTTATGTGTTTTGTTTGTGAAGAATTGCAGAAACAATTTATGTAATGTTTATGTATACAGTACAGGTAGTCCCCGACTTACGACCGACTCGACTTACGTCCACCCGCACTTAAGACCGCCTCAGTCGTACCAAAATGTGGTCGAATTATATATTTTTGAGTCCCAAAGTCAGTACACAGACAAAATTTTCATCTGTAATTCACTTTAAAATGGCTGCCAAGCTTAAAGTGAGTGTTTTGTGGTGCTGAAAAGAAAAAGAGACCCAAATCTTTTATTTTATAAGTGTTATTTAAGCATTTCCGACTTATGACCTGGATGTCAGTCCCTAACCCCGTCATAAGTCGGGGAGTACCTGTACAGTGGTCCCTCAGTTAACGAGCGCCTCGGTTAACAGGAATTCGGTTAACGAGTTACCTTCCATAAGATTCTTAGCTTCGGTTAACGAGGAATCCTCGATTAACGAGTTTCTTAAGAGCCGACCTCAACATGTTTTTGCTTGCATTTGGCGGTCCACCAGCTGTAGTATTAGTCTGCCAATACAGTAATCGGTTCTAAGGCTTATATTCCTTACCATTATAGTAAATATCAAGAAGTTTATACTATTCAATAATTTTAAAAGTTTAATATTAAATTTTTTAGTCATTTTAACAATTATTGAACATAATTGAAGGTAAAGAAACTAGTTTCTGGCACACCATCCAGCCTGGCAACACACGGAACAGGCGCTAGTCTCTCTCTCTTTTCAGTGGAGGTAACATCTTGCTTGAGACTCTCTTCAACTAAACACCTTTTTTCTGTGTTTCCAAGCAAATTATTGGTCATTTTGAAATTTATTTTACATATTGACAATATTTAATGCAGTGCAGTGTTGATTTAAAGAAAATAATCTTGAATTACACCACAAAAACTCAAATTTTATGGGTGAAATGGCGCCATGGGGTGACTTCTCTTCCACCCCCAATGCCTTCTCTTCTCCCTTCTCCTCCACCCCCATTCTAATTCCCATCATCATCCAGGAGCCTTCTACATACACACCTCAAAGTAAGTGTACTTTTCCACCCTTTTTGTTGGACTTAGGCAATTTTCGGTGAGCTGGAACCAATTACCCAAAAACCCATTGAAACAATGGTTTCGGTTAACGAGTTTTTCGGTTAACCAGCAACTTTCTCGAACGGATTGTGCTCGTTAACCGAGGGACCACTGTATACCTGGACAGTATATGTAAATTGTAAAATTCTAAATAAGAGAGAAAAACCAAATACGTAGCGTTTTACACCCGCACTCTCTGTTTACATCACACACACGTTCAGTTTGAAACGCGTGGGAAGTTTTTAAGCATCCTCAGTGATTTTTGCTTACTGTTTCTCCAATTTTATGACTATGGAAAAGAAGAATATCTCCGGGAAGCGTTCTGGTGATCGCATTTCCGGTGGTGATAGTAAAAGAAAAGCTATAACACTTGAAGAAAAGCTTGATGTCAAGCGTTTTGAAAATAAGGAAAGAACATGTGATATTGTGCGTGCAACGGGAATAAAGGAGTCTACTTTACGCATCATTAGAGACAATGCAGGATTGATTAAAGCAAGCTGCATTGCTGGAAAACCTTGAGTGCTAGCAAAAGTGTGAGATCACGGCCAAAGGAACTTGAGGAGATGGAATGGCTTCTAAGTGTTTGGATAGAAAATCAAACGAAAAAGCGATCTGGGACCAGCTTCCTCGCCATTAACGAGAAAGCTTTATCAATATATGAGGACCTCAAGAAAATAGCTGAAAATCCTGCTGATGTGGTTGCCTTTAGTGCTAGTAGTGGATGGTTTTCTTGTTTTAAGAACCGCTATGCGTTTCATAATGTAAAAGTTATGTGGTGAAGCAGCAAGTGCCGACAAAGCAAGTGCGAGGGCATTTCCTCCCACTCTAAAGAAATTGATTCAGGAAGAAGGCTACACCTTAGACCAAATTTTTAATTTGGATGAAACAGGTTTATACTGGAAGCGCATGCCAACAAGAACTTACATTTCCAAGCAAGAAGCACATGCTCCAGGCTTTAAGGCTGCGAAGGACCACGTGACAGTGTTGTTGGGTGCAAATGCTAGTGGAGACTTAAAGCTTAAGCTTGTGCTGGTGTATCACTCTGTCAACCCATGAGCTTTAAAGGGTTACATATAATCTACTCTAGGTGTTCACTTTAGGTCAAGCAAAAAAGGTTGGATGATGGGACAAATTTTTTCTGACCTTCTTGTGGATGTTTTTGAAAATGTTTTTAAAAATTATTGCAAGAAGAAGAATATAGATTTTAAGATGCTCCTCATTTTAGATAATGCGCCAAGCCACCCTCCCACCATTGCTGAGCTTTCTGACAATATCAAAGTGCTCTTTCTACCTCCAAATACAACATCTCTCCTTCAACCAATGGACCAAGGAGAAATAGCAGCCTTCAAAGCCTATTATTTGAGGAGTACATTTAAGAAACTTATTGCCGCTACTGAGGAAGTAAATGATAGGGCCAGTGTTCTTCAGTTTTGGAAAAGTTTCAACATCAAGCATGCAATTGACATAATTGTGGAGGCCTGGGGTGATGTAAGTAAGGACTGCTTGAGTAGAGTTGCGGAAGCTTCTCCCAGATTTAATTCATGATTTTACAGGCTTTGATGCATCAGAGGAGCTCCCAAAAATGAAAGAAAATTGTTTTTCTATTGCAAAGCAAGTTGGCTTTGCTGAAGTGGAAAGTGCTGATGTTGAGGAACTGCTTGAGTCCCACTGTGAAGACCTCTCTACAGCTGATCTACAACAACTTGTTGCTGCTGGGGAAAGAGAAGATACCGAAGATGATGAAGTCAAGGATGCAAAACCACGAGAGCTTCCCACTTCTGTTTTGTCTTCTATCCAGAGGGAAGTTGATAAGCAGTTACAGATCTTGGAAGACAATGACTACAATGCAAAAAGGAGCAGGATTGCAGTTCGTGGTGTTAAATCTTTTTTAGCAACTTATGAACAGCTTCTTTGTGAAAGAAGAAAAACGGCAAAGCAGCAAACATTAGACATCTTTTTTAAGTTAACCCCAAGAAGCAGTCTGAACCACAGTCTGAAAACACTGAACCAAAGCCATCCACTTCTGGAATTAGGCATTTCTTTCATCCCTCCCATGCAACAAAAACTGCACCTGATACTGATGATGACGATGACAACTGTCAAATCCTGTCTGCATGACTCCTCAACCTCAACATCAACCTTCTCCCCCATCAAGTTATACTCATATTTTTTCAAGGTAAAGTGTAACATTTACTGTATGATTTCATCATTAGATATGAATGTAATATTTATTTAGACTGTGCTATCCTTTGTGTTAAGCTAACTCCTAAATTTTTTTCGATTTCTAGTAATTTGCACCTAACCCAATTTTCTCCATGAACCCTGTTATTTCTATTGCGCGAATTTCTAGAACCCGAGGTTTTACAAAAAAACAACTATCGCGTTATAGTAGAGCTGACTGTATATATATATATATACAGTGACCCCTCGTTTAACGAACGCCTCGGTTAACGAAATTTCGGTTAACGAACTGCCTTCCATAAGGATCTTCAATTCGGTTAACGAACAAAAATTCGGTTAACGAATTTCTTACGAACCGACCTCAACATGTTTTCGCTTGCACTGACCAGGCAACCAGCTTTAGTATCAGTCCGCCAATACATTAATCGGTTCTAGGGCTTAAATTCCTTACTATTTTAGTAAATATCAAGAAGTTTATACTATTCAATAATTTTAAAAGTTTAATATTAAATTTTTTAGTCATTTTAACAATTATTGAACATAATTGAAGGTAAAGTGACTAGTTTAATGCGCGGCATCCAGCCTCTTAACACAGCAAACAGGCGTTAGTGTCTCTGTTTTCACTGGAGGTAACATCTTGCTTGAGACTCTCTTCAACTAAATGCTTTTTTTCTGTGTTTCCAAGCAAATTATTGGTCATTTTGAAATATATTTTACATATTGACAATATATAATGCAGTGCAGTGTTGATTTAAAGAAAATAATCTTGAATTACACCAAGAGAGCTAAAATTTTATGGGTGAAATGGCGCCATGGGGTGACTTCTCTTCCACCCCAATGCCTTCTCTTCTTCCTTCTCCACCACCCCCATTCTAAATCCCATCATCATCATCATCATCATCCAGGAGCCTTCTACAAATACACCTCAAAGAAAGTGAACTTTTCTACCATTTTTGTTGAATTTAGGAAATTTTCGGTGAGCTGGAACCAATTACCCAAAAACCCATTGAAACAATGGTTTCGGTTAACGAACTTTTCGGTTAACGAACGACCTTCTGGAACGGATTGAGTTCGTTAACCGAGGGGTCACTGTATATATATATATAAATATATACATATATATATATATATATATATATATATATATATATACAGTATATATATATACAGTATATATATATATATATATATATATATATATATATATATATATATATATATATATATATATATATATACACAGTCAACCCTCGCTTTACGCGGTCCCACTTTACGCGTTTCCACGTTTACGCGGTACCCTGCCAAAACCGGAATGCTCACTTTCCGCGGTGAGTGTACCCCTTTACGCGGAGAGCGGCTGGCGGTCCTCTCGCACCGCGCCATTATTGGATCCAAACCTCCCGCCATGTTGTGTAAGCGGCGCGAGTAGGTTGCGCAGTGTATGTCTTTGTTGCGTTATCGGTGACGTCATATGACGTAGCGGACTGTGACTGGGCAAAGCATCCTTACTTCCTTCCCTGCTAGCTGTGATTGGTTTAATGTAGTACTATGACGTGCCCCGCCGCGGGAGCGTTCAAGCCCCTTGACCTACCGCGTCAGTTACACCCCTCCAGGCTACACCGTGTATATCGGTATCCATTGTTCCATAAGAATGGCTTCCACCGGACCACCACCATCACCACAAAGAAACCTTGCATTACCTGGACCCAGCCGCCCTAAGACAAAGAAGACACGACGTTCCTTAAGCTACGAAATCAAATATAAGATCATACAAGAGTTGGAGAAAGGAACAAGACAGGTTGATCTCGCACGCCAACATGGTGTTAACGAATCAACTATCAGGACAATTAAGAAGGATGCAGCCAAGATAAAGGAGCACATGAACATCACAAAGTCTACAGGTGCTTCTATGATCAAATATTTCCACAACCAGGTGCTTCTCAAGACGGAAAAATTACTTGTGAGCTACTTGGTGCGTCAGGCGCGATGGAACATGGCGGTGGACACGCGCTCAGTTAAGGAGAACGCACGTGAACTGTATGCTGCAGTCACGAAAGATGGGAATTACAGAGCCCAAACCCTTTAATGCTTCCTTTGGGTGGTTACAGCGGTTTAAGAAGAGAAACAAGATCACCAATATCAACATTGGTGGTGAAGAAGCTAGTGCTGACCGTGTTACGGCTAGGGAATTTCCTCCGTTTTTACGTGAGATTATGGAGGAAGGACAGTACACCGACGACCAGGTGTTTAACATGGACGAATCTGGTCTTTTTTGGAAAAAGCTACCTTCCAAGACCTTCGTTGTGAAGAATGCCAGCAAGTGTCGGGGCCGGAAGTTGCAGAAGGAGCGCATCACCGTCCTGTTTACCACCAATGCCTACGGTACCTGTAAACTCAAGTTATCGGTGATCCACACAGCACGCAAGCCGCACGCCTACAAGAGCATGGACATGACCAAGCTAAATGTCCACTGGCTGACCGCACGTAAGGAGTGGATGTTCTCTACACTGTCCCACTCCTGGTTTGATGACTGTTTCGTTCCCGAAGTGAAGAAATTCTGTGAGCAACAGAATGTGCCATTCAAGATTTTGTTGCTGCTGGACAACGCAGCAGGACACTTGCCCCTACTGTTAGATAGTCACCCCAACATAAAAGTGGTCTTCCTTCCTCCCAACACTACGTCTATAATACAACCCATGGACCAAGAATTGATCTGTAATGTAAAAGCTGTATTCTCTGCTAAAAAATTCAACCTACTGAACTACTACACCAACACCACGGAAGAGTTGCGTAACCTGAGTGACACCAACACCGATAGCAAGAGCGAAGACGACGAGGATCAACAGTTGGCAGAGCAAGAAGTACTTTTAAAACAATTCTGGAGAACATTCAACGTCAAGAAAGCTGTGGACCTCTTGGTGGAGGCATGGAATCAGCTGTCTGTAGCAACTGTTCGTCACACATGGAGATATGTGTTGCAAGGCATTCCGGGTGTTAGGCAGAGTAAATCTGTGACTGGTGAGGTTCAGACTGTTGCAGTGGCAGTGGACCTTGCCAGAGAAGCTGCGCAGAGTGTTACAGCTGCAGGCTTCTCCGAGACCACCAACGATGACATCCTGGAGGTGATAAGGGATCCTGATGTGGCTACCGACGAGATGGTAGATGATGATGACGTCAGTGAAGAGGCAGGTGGTGCGTCATCCCAAGAAGAACACTGCTTTTCCCATAGTAATGTTAGGGGTGCCATCGAGTGTATTGAGAAAGTCAAGCTCCTCCTTTCCGACGACCCTGACGCAAACAGGTAAGAAATCTTCACTACCCAGATGTTGCAGACTATGGAGCCCTACATCAAGGTTTATCATGACAACATAAACACCAGCCGTCAGCAAAGCATAACAGAGTTCTTCGGCCGCAACTCACCACAGCCAGCCAAAGCCAGTGATAGTGACAGAGGCAGAGACAGTGATCATGACTTTGAGGGATTTGTCAGGGAGGCACTAGTAAGTGTGGATGACACCGATGAAGACTCACCTGAGGGCCAGTAGCCTGCCCTCTGCCTCGGAACCAGCCTCCATTCCCCTACGCCGACCCATCTCTTCTACTAATGTAAGTGTTAACCCCAACCTTGTTTTTTTCTAAACTAACCTTCAGTTTATTGACTGTTCCCTTCTACATTATGTATGGGTGAATACCATCAAAAAGTTAAGATGTTATTTTTAGTAAAACGTACGTATTGTGTAGGAAAAAAGTGGAGTTTGGGGGTCGGCCCGGTCTCAATTTCAATTAATCCCATATGTTATGCTGTTCACTTTACACGTTTCTCACTTTTTGTGGGTCGCCGTGGGTTGAATTAACCGTGTAAAGTGAGGGTTTACTGTATGCAAGTAAATCACTGTAGTTGCGCGTGATCCAGGTATATGCTGATAACCACAAGGAAAGAAGAAAACACGAAGTTCCCAAGCGCTTTCGTGTAATTCACATCTTCAGGGGCGAGTACAGATTAAGAAGAAGTACAAAACAAGGTGTATATATACAGAGGAGGGTGAGATCAGGTCCACAATGGTCAGGTATTAGGTAATGACCCTACTAATCTTTAAAAAGCACCGCAACGGTCCAACGGTCGGTAGTCAGTTCAGAGGGTAAGGTGACCCAACCTTCTCACCTGGTTACAAATCTTCTTAATTACAAAATTGTCCAGTTTGTACATGCCATTACTCAAATTCATGTTTACTGCTTCGGTATGTTTAATGAGACTAGATTCTATAATGTTCCTACTGTCAATTGAATTACAAGGTAATATTGAGGAGGCATTATCCCAGTCAATGCAATGCTTATTATCCCTCAAATGAACAAAAAAAGCATTAGATTCTTGGCCTGTCCTAACACTATATTTATGCTGTTTAAGTCTAGTTACAAAATCTTTACCTGTCTGGCCTAAGTAAAACATATTACATTCCTTGCAAGGAACTTTATAAATGCAAACAATTGTGTTGTTGGGGGAGTTCTTGATTAACATTTGTTTAACAGTGCATGAGTTTTCAAATGCCACATTGACGTTCCAGGTTTTTAGTTGTAAAGGAATTTGAGATAAATTTTTGTGAAATGGTAATACAGTATTACCCCGCCTTACACGGTTTCACTTTCCGCGATTTCTCATTTATGCGGTACCTTGCCAGAACCGGACTTTCACTTTCCGCGGTGCATCTACGCATATACGCAGTGAAGTATAATTTATTTTTTATTTATTTTTTTTATTTAGCTCATAAAATTCATATAAATTACCCTGCCAGAATATAATTTACATTGCTGGAATTCTTACAATATGATGATCATTTTGAATATAAACATCATGGATTTTGCATTAGACATACAAATTTTAGATCTAATGTAATAATTTGGTTTACACAAAGCAAATATTTTATCGTTTGTGCAAAATATATGAAGTTTACATTCAAAATGTTCCCTGACCTGCAGGGAATCTAGAAATGTCAATTATATTATCCTAAATTTAGTCTGGGTTATTATTTATTACTAAAAATGTAAATACACTATTTTCTCCCAATCGCTTCTCTGGTAGGGAGGGAAAGTGGGGGGTGAGGGGTAGGAAGGGAGGGAGGGCAGAGGTGGGGTATTTTGATTGACGGATAGTATCCTTGAAGAATATTTCTTTATTTATTTACTGAAGATATTTGTTTTAGCTCATAAAATTCATACAAATTACCCGGCTAGAATATAATTTACATTGCTGGAATTTTTACAATATGATGATCATTTTGAATATAAACATCATGGATTTTGCATTAGACATAAAAATTTTAGACCTAATGTAATAATTTGGTTTACACAAAGCAAATATTTTATCTTTTGTGCAAAATATATGAAGTTTACATTCAAAATATTCCCTGACCTGCAAGGAATCCAGAAATGTCAATTATATTATCCTAACTTTAGTCTGGGGTATTATTTATTACTAAAAGTTAAAATCTAGATTTTTCACCCAAACATTTCTCTGGAAAGGAGGAAAGGTGGGGGGTGGGGGGGAGGGAGGGACCGACCGACCCAGCTGGCGTGAGTGTGAGGAGGGGGGGAGGCAAGGTTGGGTACTTTGATTGACAGATAGTGTAGTGAAGAATATTTTTTTTTTATTACCTGAAGATATTTGTTTTAGCTCATAAAATCATACAAATTACTCGGCCAGAATATAATTTACATTGCTGGAATTTTTACAATATGATGATCATTTTGAATATAAACATCATGGATTTTGCATTAGACATACAAATTTTAGATCTAATGTAATAATTTGGTTTACACAAAGCAAATATTTTATCTTGAGTGCAAAATATATGAAGTTTACATTCAAAATATTCCCTGACCTGCAGGGAATCTAGAAATGTCAATTATATTATCCTAACTTTAGTCTGAGGTATTATTTATTACTAAACGTTAAAATCTAGTGGTTTCACAAAAGCATTTCTCAGAGAGGTAGGAGCTAGTGAGCTGGGAAGAGGGAGGGTGGGGGGATTTGAGTCCATTATTTGAATGGACATTAACCTGGCGACTGTATTTCTCTTAAATATTAATTGTGTGCATGTACCATCATAAAATTTAGATGTTATTTTTACTACAACATAGGTATTGTGTCGGAAAAAGTGGAGTTTGGGGGTTGGGCCATTCTCTATTGGAATTAATCCCATATGTTCTGTTGTTCTCTTTACGCAGTTTTCACTTTCCCTTATCTGAAATCCTTGGGACCAGATGCATTTCGGTTTTTGGAATTTTTTGGTTTTCAGAATGGTTAGGTTTTTTTTTTTTTTTTTTTTTTTTTTTTTTTTTTTTTTTTATTATACAGGGATCAGCCCACCCGGGCACAGGTCACTGACCCACATTGGGGCCTGGGGGCTAAAATATAATTAATAATAATAATAATAATAATAATAATAATAATAATAATAATAATAAATAATAATAATAAATAATAATAATAATAATAATAATAATAATAATAATAATAATAATACTAATACAGTGACCCCTCGGTTAACGAACTCAATCCGTTCCAGAAGGTCGTTCGTTAACCGAAAAGTTCGTTAACCGAAACCATTGTTTCAATGGGTTTTTGGGTAATTGGTTCCAGCTCACCGAAAATTTCCTAAATTCAACAAAAATGGTAGAAAAGTTCACTTACTTTGAGGTGTATTTGTAGAAGGCTCCTGGATGATGATGATGATGGGATTTAGAATGGGGGTGGAGGAGAAGGAAGAAGAGAAGGCATTGGGGTGGAAGAGAAGTCACCCCATGGCGCCATTTCACCCATAAAATTTTAGTTCTCTTGGTGTAATTCAAGATTATTTTCTTTAAATCAACACTGCACTGCATTATATATTGTCAATATGTAAAATATATTTCAAAATGACCAATAATTTGCTTGGAAACACAGAAAAAAAGCATTTAGTTGAAGAGAGTCTCAAGCAAGATGTTACCTCCAGTGAAAACAGAGACACTAACGCCTGTTTGCTGTGTTAAGAGGCTGGATGCCGTGCATTAAACTAGTCACTTTACCTTCAATTATGTTCAATAATTGTTAAAATGACTAAAAAATTTAATATTAAACTTTTAAAATTATTGAATAGTATAAACTTCTTGATATTTACTAAAATAGTAAGGAATTTAAGCCCTAGAACCGATTAATGTATTGGCGGACTGATACTAAAGCTGGTTGCCTAGTGCAAGCGAAAACATGTTGAGGTCGGTTCGTAAGAAATTCGTTAACCGAATTTTTGTTCGTTAACCGAATTGAAGATCCTTATGGAAGGCAGTTCGTTAACCGAAATTTCGTTAACCGAGGCGTTCGTTAAACGAGGGGTCACTGTACTACTAATAATAATAATTCATAGGTCTAGGTCGTGTTTCTCACTTTTGATCTTTTTTCATTCTTGTATTTCTTTATTATTATTATTATTATTATTATTTTATTATTACAGTATTATTGTTATTATTATCATTGTTATCATTCTTGTTTTATTTTTGTGTATTTTTTATTAAAATTTTTATTTACTAAGAATAGTTATTATTATTACTGTATTATCATTATTATTATAATTATTATTACTATTACATTTTCACCCCCTAGGCCCCGATGTGGGTCAGTGACCTGTGCCCGGGTGGGCTGTTACCAAAAAAAAAAAAAAAAAAAAAAAAAAAAAAAAAAAAAAAAATTGCTCCACAAAAAAAACTTTCGTTTTTCAGAGCTTTTCGGTTTTTGGAATTTTGGATAAAGGGTTGTCAACCTGTAATGAAGACCAGCTGGTACGCCTATTCCCTAGCAACCCTCCTCACACCCTACACTCAGCACTCTCCTGCTGCCTCACTGAGCCAGCTAACTTGTGTGCAAAGAAATGTACTGTATATTCCCTTTAGGAGTTTGCCCTTAAGACAATTATTTCTTTTACCTTTTTTCACAATATGTATGTTGGATGGTGTGTGCTTGTAACTGAGTTAAAATAAATGAAGAAAGTTACGTATACAGCAGTCATTTCTGCTACAACGCTACCTTGCGCTATTGAAATTCACGCAATAAAAATAACAGGGCTTATGGAGAAAATAGGGTTAGGTGCAGATTACTCAAAATTGAAACAATTATAGAAGTTAGCCTAACACATCGAGCTTCTCTTCAAGTGTTATAGCCTTTTTTTTTACGTTCACCACCAGCAATTCGATCGCCAGAATGCTTCTTGGAAACATTCTTCTTACCTTGTCTTTCCATATTCATGGCTAACACAACAAAATTGGAGAAAACAGTGAAAATCACGGACACTTCACAGAGCAATCGACAGAAGCCGCGCGATTCAACTGATCACGTGATGTAAACAGAGAGCGCTGGTGTAAACCGTTATTAGTCCGCATTGCGAAACATTCTTTTTACTTATTCTTTTCATACAGTATTTATGGGTAACAGCTAAATTTGCAAAAAAAGAAAAAAAATTACAGAGTACTGTACCTCTCAAAAAATACTTCACAAACAAAACACACGAATCAATTGAACATGTGCTGTCGAACGTGAACTGTAAACCCCGCGCCACGCTACACTTAAAACGTTGAGGATGGAATCACGCTATAGCCAACATTCATATGCAAAAGTTCACATTTTACAAACAGTGTTCCCTATTCATCAATCGCGTTACAACCAATTCGAGTTGGCAAAACACGCGTTGTATCAGAAATGACTGTATCTACCCAAATATAAAAGTTGAAAACAACCATAACACCTTACACTTGGCCCAGTAGCCTGGTGGTTACTGTGATAAGTCTAACCTGGCTACAATGCCATGATTAATCACTATTAAGCACCATTATATCAGTAAACACTAATAATAACATTAAGACCAGAGAAATATTGCAGGGAGCGAGGAGAGTTACAAGAGCAGACGACGTGCTAACTAGTAAACGCAGTTAATCACTCCCCTTACTGCTCCCGTTGCCAGGCGTACATAAGGGAGAAATACATATCTTGTAGTCTAATTTGAAAATGGTGATGGGCTCAGTGATAAACAAATCATATAAACCATGTATTTACCTACAATAACATAATAAGAAACACTGAATCACTACTAGAGTCAATGAAATACAGTGGGGTATGCTATAACGAATTTAATTGGTTCTAGAACCTTGTTCGTTATAGCATTCGTTCGTTATAGGATTAATCCGTTCCAGGCCCCCAAATACAACCACTTAACACTGAAAAATATAATATAAAATTGTAAAAATTGTAAAAAAGTGCATAAATATGCATCTAAACCCCTGAAATAAAGAATATCATTAATATTTGTAATAATAAAACAATAAATTAGAAAAAAAAAAAAATTAAATAATGTTCGTTGTAGGAGTTTCGTTCGTTATAGCATTCTCAATTTTATAGGTAAAACCGTTCGTTATAGGAATATTCGCAGTAGGATCCGTTCGTTATAGCATACCCCACTGTACCGTATTTGCCTGGGGGGCAAAAATATGTTAATAATAAATAAATAATAATAATAATAATACTATCTATTATTTTTATTACAACAATTAATAAAATTAATAGCAAATTAAAAAAATATAATAATAATAATAATAATAATAATAATAATAATAATAATAATAATAATAATAACAAAAAACAACAATAATACTACTACTACTACTACTACTACTACTACTACTACTACTACTACTACTACTAATAATAATAATAATAATAATAATAATAATAATAATAATAAATAAATAAATAAATAAATAAAAAACGAAAAAAAAATAATTCAAGAGTGAGAAACCATATACATTATGTATGTTGTGTTGTCCAAGTAAGAGAAACAACTGAGACCCTGCAATTGTGTGTAAATGAGGCAGAAAGTCAGGTCAGCAACCTGGGACTTGGTCACAATTTTTGTGATGCCATATGGCAGCAGGGTCTACCGTTAGACAACACATAATGCTTCCAATATCTTCCCAGGCAGTAGTACCTCCCTGTTTGGTAGCTGCTTACTACCTACTACCTGCATCCAATGCGCCCGTATTACGGATGGGAGGCCGAGCGCCGTAAGAGAAGGTGCCTAGCTAGGGAGTCTGGGATGAGCAGTAGTCCACTAAGCACAAAAATTGTGTTACTAATAATAAAATACTGAAAAACAAACCAAATTATCACAATCTATTATCACAAACTTACGGCAAATTTGCCAAAGACGTAAATAATGGCTTACATTGGCTTCACGGAAGAGGGAAGCTCACATCATCGCACTGTACCTCCTTCCCACCTCCTGACCATGGCTCGCTTTGCATGGTAAGTGGAAATATGATCATGCAATACTGTCCAGTACCCAGCCAAGCCCACGCTACATAGTGAGTGTACTGTATTGCCAAGCTGAACACAGCCTTGGTAATCCTTGTCCTAAAAATTCCCCCCACTTCTCTATTACCCTGTCCCAAATTTGAAACTCTCTATTATTTAACTGTCTTCTGAAGAAAAAAAGTGAATTTTATCAGATATACCTTATTGTCAATGCTGATTTTCTTTGATTTTCCTGCTTTCCAGTTACCATTCTTACGCTCGTTGCGTCTCTGTTGTCGATGTTCTGTTGTAATAACTCTGTGATGTTTGTCCACCATTTTTCGAAGTTTGTTCAACTCTTCTGGAGAACATGATTGTTTCTTCCGTAAGCCCTCCATCTTGGCTAAAACTTTCTCTTGAGTTCGACTGGCTTTGTCCATCTCATCAGGGAACCTGCAATGTCAACTAATGATAATTTCTTTTCTCAAGCAGCCAGGTGCCATAACAGAAACATAATACCTGTGGTGTACATAGAGAGCATAATACAAGGACCCAGAGATATTGAATGATTTTGTGAAAGAACAATTATTCCCCACCTTACAAGATATTTTCCACTCTACTAATGAATTAGAGGAGGTAAACAAGACAGTTTGCATTCTGAAAAAGAAAAGTCAGAAATGAGAGATGTATATTTAAGTCATGCTTGTACAGTACACCATGGAAAAAATAAATAGAAACGCATAATTTCTTTACGTAATAAGAAGTGGGTGTAAGCCGTACTTTTAAAGATTTGTAAATTGTATGCTAGCGGAAAGATGTGAGAGGGCAGGGAATTCCATAAACAAATAGTGGAAGTAATAAAGGGGGTACTGTAACTGATGACAAATTTTAAGATGATAGAAATTACACTAAATAGAAATGGCATGATATTGAATGATGGGTGTTGTAAATGGAATGACATTAAAAATAACAGTGAAGAAACACATTACCTTACATGAGAATGAATTATGGAGGAAAAAAAATAGTTAGTTTCTAGTAAGACAAGTAGCTTTTCATTACAATGTCTAATATGATCAGTAGAAACTGTGAGGTATCATCCCACATGTGACAGCAGTATACTGTATGTGATGACAGATTTGGTATTTGTAATTGGGCAAAAAGTTCTGCTTAGATGTAAAGAATAAACAAGACCAAAATAAATACAGTAACCTATTTTTTGGATGCATTCTTTTGCAATGTTAGAAATGTTATAGTTCCAGTAAAGTGTTAGTTATATTAAAACCAAGGATGTTGTCTGTGTAGGACGGTATAATAGGGGGATTACCTGGTACTGTATTAAATTGAAGAATGGAATCGTGTTTGTGAGAGTAAGTAAGGGTTTATGTCTTGGTGGCAATGACTGTAATAATGCTACCTGTACCTCACTAAGCTATAGATTCAAGGTCTATGTTCAGTGCAGTTGTAGCAATGAAGTGATGAACTGCAATACTTAACCGAACCTGGACATTAAGAGGGTTGTGATAAACAATCTTCTAGTCTACTGACTGTTATCATGAAAAAATCTTCATCATAATCTTATTATGGCAAACTGCTCAGGAAGAAATACACAAAAACCCATAACATTTGGAACCCTCACTACAGAGGGCAGCTGTAAAACCTGCAGGATTCCTCCTAGCCTCTTCCCTTAGGGAAAGGAAACTAAGATTCAGATGGAGAGCTTAAAATGTATGTAGTTGGAAGGAGCATTTCTACATAAAATCATGTAATATTTACACTTTTGGGTTTGGGTAGGCACTCTCCCACAAGACGCTCAGGGTCTGGCCTATTACTTACCTCACCGCACTTAACCCTCACTCCCTGGATGACGTTCCAGAATACCCGACTAGCGCGCCCTGGGTGACGTTCCAGAACGCTCGCCTTTTCCCGCCACTGTTTAAAGGCCCAGCACGGGTTATCAGGTTCTAGTGTGATTATTTGCCTATCACGCCACACGCTCGGCCAAAGGGAAACTTTCTCAACATAAATGCCTACTTTTGTTTGTTTCATTTTCATGTTTGTCCATGTTATCATGTTGTATTAAAGTAATACAGTAAGTCCTCGCTTAACGTCGTCCCGCTTAACATTGTTTTGGTACTATGTCGCTGAACTTTAGAGACCAAAAATTCGTTTAACGTCCCAGTGATCCGATACTACGTCATTTTGCGTCGACATGGACTACTTTCTCCGGCGCATCACCTGCTCTTGTCTGGTCGCGCTACACTCTCTCGGCTTGGCTCGGCGCCCTCACTCAGCATCCCCAAGCGACACCAAGCCAGTCTGTGTTACGACTTCACACCATTCATGTGTGCTTAAGTGATTTTGCTCTAAATCTGTACTATAACCATTCGAAATGGCTTCCAAGCGCCCATCAAGTGTTACCAATGCTAGTGTAGTGAAGAGGCAACGTAAGACCATTACCCGTGCTACGAAAATGGAAGTATTAACCTGATTTGAAAAAGGGTAACGTGCTGTGGACATAGCCGCTGTGCTTGGTCTAACCCCCACAATGGTGTGTACTATCCGGACCAATGCTGACAAGATTAAGGTTAGTGCTGGAAGTGGTTCTTCTCTGAGTGCTACTAAGACGACTCGTACTGAAAGCACTGTGATAGAGAAGGTGGAAAAGATGCTGGCAATGTGGATGGAGGACCAGAATCAACGCAATGCCCCTGTGAGCCTTATGGTTATCCAGCATAAAGCCAGATCTTGTTTGACGACTTGAAGGAAACAGAGGGTGAAGGAACTAAGGAAGAGACCATTACGGTCAGCTGAGGCTGGTTTCAACAATTTAAGCATCGGTATAGCTGGCGAAGCTGCCAGTTTAGATACGGTTGCTGCTGAGACATTCCAACCAACAACGGAAGAGGAGGAGCAAGCAGCAGCGGAGGAACCCCAGTCAGAACAGGGGGAGGGGGAGGAGGAGGAGGAGGAGGAGGAGGAGGAGGAGGAGGAGGTAGCCGCAGTCTCAGTGGCTCACCACCCTCCTCCTCCTCCGATCCCGCCATTCTCCTCCTTCGCTCCACAACCCACCACACACTCGCTCTACCACCTCCGCCCATCGGTCAGTACCAATACAAATTTAGTACTGTAGTTCTATATCTAATATACTATACGACTAGGTGTGTGTCTGTTTGTGTGTGTGTGTGTGTTCTGGACAGCCGAAACGGCACAATTGTTTTTCTTCAAACTTGGTGGAAAAATCGCAAAAAATTCATAGAGTGGAACGAACCTGGTCCCATATCGATGGTTTCTTTAGGAAGCCATTACATAACCATTTTATTTACGCTGGAAAACGATGCAAGTGTACGGACTTGGCGCACCCTCATTTGCTGTACGCTGTCAGCCCACGATTGCAGTTATCGTACGGCTCCCTCCTCCTCCTCCCCCCCACTTTTTTTCTTAGCCTACTTTTTTTTTTTAATGTTGTTTGGATTAGTAAAGGAAGGAAGATGAGTAAATAGAAGAATAAAGAAGGGAAAACAGAAAATAGTTAGAGATAACAGGTGGGGGGAGCTCAGTTTCATCATGCGTCTGGATGCGCAGTTTCAAAGTTACCAAACGACCTTACAGCTACAGTGTATACTTATTCCTGTGGGTGATTGTACATGGAAAAAGAGAAGAGATAAAAAGATAATAACAGGAATGCATGGAGATGACTACAATAGACACAGGGTGAATATAGACAGTGAAACAGACAGGAGGTTGACAAAAATAGACAGATTCATACATGCACAAATAGACAATATGGCAACTAACATGACAGACAGACAGCTGACTGACTGGTTCACATTAAACAAACAGGCAGACACACGCCAACAACGGGTAAGACAGACAGATTTGACGACACAAGAGTACAGACGGGCTTACATTTCAAACACCAAGCAGACGAACAGACGGTTGGAATGGCAATAGAGAGGACGGATAGACTTAAGACAGATTAGAAGGAATTTATAAACAAGAATAACACCAAATTGACCATGGCTGCGTCAGTAAGGGTAGGAGGTCTTACATCCACCAGCGTACATAATAAGACGCATTGAAAACTAACACCCTCGCGTGGAAAGAACATCGATGGTCGGTCAGTCATGTGAGATGGGCCTAAAACTGACAAATGTACATGATGACTATGATGACTTAACACAGGTGATGACTTAACCAGATGGTGACTAATCTAACCAGAATCAAGGTCACTTCTCCTCATAATATAATTTGTCTCGGAATGATCATCGGTGATTCATAATAATTTTTTTTTTATGATTTTAACCTCTCCTTATGGCGCATATTTCTTTAACTAATTATTCTAACCTGTAAGTATTACGACCATGACCATGATTATAACAACCACGACCATGATTATAACAACCACGACAATGATTATAACAAACACGACCATGATTATAACAACCACGACCATGATTATAACAACCACGACCATGATTATAACAACCACGACAATGATTATAACATACACGACCATGATTATAACAACCACGACCATGATTATAACAACCAAGAACATGATTATAACAACCACAACCATGATTATAACAACCACGACCATGATTATAACAACCACGACAATGATTATAACAACCACGACCATGATTATAACAACCACGACAATGATTATAACAACCACGACCATGATTATAACAACCACGACCATGATTATAACAACCACGACTATGATTATAACAACCACGACCATGATTATAACAACCACGACCATGATTATAACAACCACGACAATGATTATAACATACACGACCATGATTATAACAACCACAACCATGATTATAACAACCACGACCATGATTATAACAACCACAACCATGATTATAACAACCACGACCATGATTATAACAACCACGACAATGATTATAACAACCACGACCATGATTATAACAACCAAGAACATGATTATAACAACCACAACCATGATTATAACAACCACGACCATGATTATAACAACCACGACAATGATTATAACAACCACGACCATGATTATAACAACCAAGAACATGATTATAACAAACACGAACATGATTATAACAACCACGAACATGATTATAACAACCACGACTATGATTATAACAACCACGACCATGATTATAACAACCGCGACCATGATTACAACAACCACGACCATGATTATAACAACCAAGAACAGGATTATAAAAACCACGACCATGATTATAACAACCACGACCATGATTATAACAACCACGACCATGATTATAACAACCACGACTATGATTATAACAACCACGACTATGATTATAACAACCACGACCATGATTATAACAACCACGACCATGATTATAACAACCACGACCATGATTATAACAACCACGACCATGATTATAACAACCACGACCATGATTATAACAACCACGACCATGATTATAACAACCGCGACCATGATTATAACAACCGCGACCATGATTATAACAACCACGACCATGATTATAACAACCACGACTATGATTATAACAACCACGACCATGATTATAACAACCACGACCATGATTATAACAACCACGACCATGATTATAACAACCACGACTATGATTATAACAACCACGACTATGATTATAACAACCACGACCATGATTATAACAACCACGACTATGATTATAACAACCACGACTATGATTATAACAACCACGACCATGATTATAAAAACCACGAACATGATTATAACACTCACGACCATGATTATAACAACCAAGAACATGATTATAACAACCACGACTATGATTATAACAACCACGACCATGATTATAACAACCACGACCATGATTATAACAACCACGACTATGATTATAACAACCACGACCATGATTACAACAACCACGACCATGATTATAACAACCACGACCATGATTATAACAACCACGACTATGATTATAACAACCACGACTATGATTATAACAACCACGACCATGATTATAACAACCACGACCATGATTATAACAACCACGACCATGATTATAACAACCACGACCATGATTATAACAACCACGACTATGATTATAACAACCACGACCATGATTATAACAACCACGACCATGATTATAACAACCACGACCATGATTATAACAACCGCGACCATGATTATAACAACCGCGACCATGATTATAACAACCACGACCATGATTATAACAACCAAGAACATGATTATAACAACCACGACCATGATTATAACAACCACGACCATGATTATAACAACCACGAACATGATTATAACCACCACGACCATGATTATAACACTCACGACCATGATTATAACAACCACGACCATGATTATAACAACCACGAACATGATTATAACAACCACGACCATGATTATAACAACCACGACCATGATTATAACAACCACGACCATGATTATAACAACCGCGACCATGATTATAACAACCGCGACCATGATTATAACAACCGCGACCATGATTATAACAACCGCGACCATGATTATAACAACCGCGACCATGATTATAACAACCAAGAACATGATTATAACAACCACGACCATGATTATAACAACCACGACCATGATTATAACAACCACGACCATGATTATAACAACCACGACCATGATTATAACAACCACGACCATGATTATAACAACCACGACCATGATTATAACAACCACGACCATGATTATAACAACCGCGACCATGATTATAACAACCGCGACCATGATTATAACAACCACGACCATGATTATAACAACCACGACTATGATTATAACAACCACGACCATGATTATAACAACCACGACCATGATTATAACAACCACGACCATGATTATAACAACCACGACTATGATTATAACAACCACGACTATGATTATAACAACCACGACCATGATTATAACAACCACGACCATGATTATAACAACCACGACTATGATTATAACAACCACGACTATGATTATAACAACCACGACCATGATTATAAAAACCACGAACATGATTATAACACTCACGACCATGATTATAACAACCAAGAACATGATTATAACAACCACGACTATGATTATAACAACCACGACCATGATTATAACAACCGCGACCATGATTATAACAACCGCGACCATGATTATAACAACCACGACCATGATTATAACAACCAAGAACATGATTATAACAACCACGACCATGATTATAACAACCACGACCATGATTATAACAACCACGAACATGATTATAACCACCACGACCATGATTATAACACTCACGACCATGATTATAACAACCACGACCATGATTATAACAACCACGAACATGATTATAAAAACCACGAACATGATTATAACAACCACGACCATGATTATAACAACCACGACCATGATTATAACAACCAAGAACATGATTATAAAAACCACGACCATGATTATAACAACCAAGAACATGATTATAACAACCACGACCATGATTATAACAACCACGACCATGATTATAACAACCACGACCATGATTATAACAACCACGCCCATGATTATAACAACCACTACCATGATTATAACAACCACGACAATGATTATAACAACCACGAATATGATTATAACAACCACGACCATGATTATAACAACCACGAATATGATTATAACAACCACGACCATGATTATAACAACCACGACTATGATTATAACAACCACGACTATGATTATAACAACCAAGAACATGTTTATAACAACCACGAATATGATTATAACAACCACGACCATGATTATAACAACCACGACCATGATTATAACAACCACTACCATGATTATAACAACCACGACAATGATTATAACAACCACGACTATGATTATAACAACCAAGAACATGATTATAACAACCACGGCCATAATTATAACAACCATGACCATGATTATAACAACCACGACCATGATTATAACAACCACGACTATGATTATAACAACCAAGAACATGATTATAACAACCACGACAATGATTATAACAACCATGAACATGATTATAACAACCAAGAACATGATTATAACAACCACGGCTATGATTATAACAACCATGACCATGATTATAACAACCACGACAATGATTATAACAATCACTACCATGATTATAACAACCAAGAACATGATTATAAAAACCACGAACATGATTATAGCAACCACGAATATGATTATAACAACCACGACCATGATTATAACAACCACGAACATGATTATAGCAACCACGAATATGATTATAACAACCACGACCATGATTATAACAACCACGAACATGATTATAACAACCACGAACATGATTATAACCACCACGACCATGATTATAACAACCACGACTATGATTATAACAACCACGACCATGATTATAACAACCACGACCATGATTATAACACTCACGACCATGATTATAACAACCACGACTATGATTATAACAACCACGACTATGATCATAACCACAACTATAATTATAACAACCACAACCATGATTATAACAACCACGACCATGATTGTAACAACCACAACCATCTGGAAAACGATGTCACTGTACGCTGTCAGCCGGACGGCGGTTGCGCGCTAGCCAAGCACGAGCGTTCGAACTTTCACGCCTCGGTAAACTGTACCACCAGACTCGCCACCAGGCACGAAGGGCCCACGATCACTTGTACTATTTTCTATAAAAATGGCAATGATTCTCTGTATATGTAACTTTTTTCATGGGGCAAAGGGAGGCTAGGGAACGTAACTCCTGTATTTAATTTATTTCTTATGGGGTTAATTTATCTGCTTGACGTTGTTTCGTATAACGTTGCATTTTCAGGAACGTAACTCCAACGTTAAGCGAGGACGTACTGTATTGCTAAAAGTAGTGTAGTTGTATTGAGGTGTAGTATTTCTGGAAAATAAAGCTATGGTTATGTTATAAATGTATTTATTTGTGGAACTATTATTATTTTATGCATTACTTGCTCTACCAATCACAGACAGCCAGACAGCCTGGTGACCGACTGAGTGTGTGTTGCCAAGCACATTTTATGAAAAATAAAGCAAAAAAAATGTCCTACATGAATTATTTATAGCAAATAAGTATTCTGATCAGTAATATATGCATTACTGACCATCTCGGACACAAAGGCAAGCTAAAAATAACTGCTAAGTGCATAGGTGACCACGAGTGCTCGCTATCACAACAAGCTGTCCCCTTATCTCCCTCCCTCCGTGCTGCCAGGGAGGTTTCTAGAGGGGCAATATATAGTTTTTCTTGCTTATTTTTTTATTGTTTTATCATTTAAAAAAGTAAAAAAAAATTTGGGGGATAAGTTGATTTTTCTTGATTTACCCCCGGGTGGGGGGTACTGCCAGCGGCACTCTAACCCAGGGCTTAAGGGTTAAAACACCACATAAGAGATAATAGTACACAATGAGCCAAAACAAGCTTGACAAATTTTAGATAGAAAGGTGGAATTTGTTGCATTAGCATTGTAAATAAATTATCTGCAAACAGTTGTATATGAGTAATCATGATAAAATAATTATTTCTATACATAAATGCGAGTGGAAGGCATCTGGGGGCACCACACTATCACCATATGGTGCAATCTCCTTGTACTTTTACGTTTTCCCACCGCTCCACCCTCGCCAGCAACACGAGATATGGCTCAAAATTCTTACAACACTGTGATGAATAAATGAAATCACTGTGATGAATGAGCAATCAGCACAAGCTGCAAGAAAATGCATGGGAAATGTGGGTCAAGGTTATATCTTGGGTCATTTAAACACAAAAGGAGACTGGTGTGGCAGTCTACAAAGTTGCCAGATCAAGTCGACATTGCCAAATGTGAGTCTTGCATATCTAGAATTCATACACAAACAAAATTATTTTATTTATTTTTTTAATTCATCCACAACTTGGAGTATGAAAACCCTAAAGCGATAATTTATATCATATGCAATTTTGCATCTGAAAACCCAAAGAGTATTAAAGTAAAGATATACTGCAGCAGGTCACTGAGAGATGGGCACAACAAAGCAGATCCATCTTGAAACAAACACATCATCCATCTCTATGCAACATTTTAACCTACTTGGATAACTTTTTTGTCCAAAAGTTATGGATGAATTAATTGTATAATCTTAAGATGACCAACAGCAAGACAGCAGAAGAAAAAAAGTGGGGGTAAACTATGAACCATCCCGCTAAGGGAGAATAGTCAGTACAGTAATTAAATTTGGTAGCACTCACTTTGATGTCAACTTCTTCCTCTCCACTTTCTCTTGTTGCTTGAAAATTCTCTCAGCCAACTTCTCTTGTTTTTTGAGGAATCTCTCCTCAACCTTCTCTTGTTTCTTGGTTAGTCGTTCCTCCAACTTTTCTTGTTTCTTGGTCAGTCGTTCATCTAGTCTCTCTTGTTTTTTGATAAGTTTTTCTTCTTCTTTGGCTAGCTTCTTGCGCTTTGCACCAGTATCAGCTCCTTCAATCTTTTCCTTCATTATCTGTATTCTTGTCTCATCTGAAGCTTTCATATTACTTTGTATGTCCTCCAACTTTTCCTTCTCTTTTGGTTTGAGGATACTTTTAGAGCATGTTGAATCCAAATATGCCCTTACTGGATTTGCTATAACAGGCAATTGTTTATCCACTGCCTCTTTCACGGGAAATATTTGATGAGATGCAATCTGTGTTCCATTATCATCAAAGTGAAATTGTAATGTCTGATCTGAAAGACAAAGTAATAATATTAGGATAAAGTTTTTATTTCACATAATTTCTATTTATGATATTGAGAAGAAATAGTTAACTATAAATTACACATAACAGAACATACAGTAAACCAAACCCCACATTAACCCCTTCAATATGGGGATGCCACTTTCAATATTTTATTTGGCTAATGCCAGACGATTTTATTGAGCTCAGAAAGGAAACCGTACAATTGGTTAAAGGAAACAATTTACTAATTCCTTGTGTATGGGGCTCTCTCTCTGTTGAATAAAATCATCTGGCATTAGTGAAACAAAATATTAGAAGTGGCATCCCCATAGTGAAGAGGTTAAACAAGAGGCCCAAAAGGCTTTATTGTCCATATAAGATGATAAATGCTGATGAAATACAGTTTTAAATGTGGACTATACAAATAACATTACAGTACTAATACATTTCAGCAAGTAATCACAGATGAGATAGTTAAAAACTACTTCTATCTTCTGTAAAGTCAATCACCGTAGATAACACCACCTGCTGATGGACACAAATCTGTAAGAGAAGCATGACTAGAACTCTTTTGAAACCAGCAAATTTGTAGCAATAAATTAAAAACCAAAACAAGAGGTCCATGAGACCTTAACCCCTGAAGAGTCAGCTCAGTTCTAAAACATCACTACTGTTTAAAAAACTGCTGTATTTACGATTCTCCTGCACTCACTAGTGACAGCTTTTTTTTTCCCAGGATTAGCCCACCTAGGCACAGGTCAGCGACCCACAACTAGGGGGTGAAAAAATAAGAATAGAAAGAAATTAAAATAGAAAAGGAAAAGGTTATATTACTCTACACAACGAAGATGCCGGAAAACCAGCTTTTTAAAGTGAGACATTGTATGAGCATGGAAACAGAAGAGGCAGAGCATTCCACAGTTTGGCTGTGTGAGGAAAGAAGGATGCATTATAACGGGTTATTCTAGTGTAACCGACATCCACAGAGAAATGGTGAGCACAGCGGGCAAGATGTGTGTTACGAGCCCACGGCCTTGGCAGCGGTACACAGGATGCCAAATCCACCGAACATTGCCCATTAAAGTACCAGTAAGAGAGAGAGTGAAACAACATTGTGGCGAAAAGAAAGGGAAGTAAGATTGTCAACTAAAGGAGGAGAGTTAATAAGACTAAATGCCTTTGATTCCACCCTATTCTAGCAGTTGAAAAGAAGAAGAGCCACCCCAGACATGAGAGCAGTACTCCAAGTTAGGACGAATGAATCCCTTATATACTTGAAGCAACTGCTCAGGAGTGAAGTAGATACAGCATCTGTACAGCATTCCCATCTTTCAGAAGGCAGCTTTAGCACTGTTGAGGATGTGTGGCTTCCATGATATATTAGAGGAAATGGTGAGGCCTAGCATATCTATTTTAGAATTTGGCAGAACGATAGCATCCTGAAATGTGATTGGTTGGGGCATCATCTAATTTGGAAAGTGTAACTGGTAAAAGGTGAGTTTATTACTATTGAATTTAAGCAAGTTTCTACCTACCCATTCGGAGATGCTGCACAGATCTGCATTAATAGATGTAATGATGTCAGCTCTTGAAACAGATCTAGTTTGAGAGTTACGGGGAAGGCGAAAATATGAAGAAGAGTGAAGAGTAGAATCATCAGTATAAGAATGGATAGAATTAGCAGTACAGTGGTCCCTAGGTTAACGAGCACAATCCGTTCCAGCAGGTTGCTCGATAACCGAAAATCTTGTTAACCAAAACCATTGTTTCAATGGGTTTTTGGGTAATTGGTTCCAGCTCACTGAAAATTGCCTAAATTCAAAATTCTTTTTAGAAATTGACACTTACCTTGAGGTGTGTATGTAGAAGACTCCTGGATGATGATGCTGATGTGCATTGAAGTGGGAGGTGGAGGAGGAAAAAGGAGAAGAGAAGGAAGTGGAGGTGGAGAAGAAGCATTTTACTGTTTCTTGGAAGGTGAGTTACCTTCCATGAAAATGTCAGGAACCTCTGGACTGACAGATTCTCCACCATGAACATCCTCTCTCCTTCTTGAAGTGGAAGGCTGAGGGCTAGCATCATCCTCTATCCTTCTTGAAGTGGAAGGCTGAGGGATAGCATCTTGTTCCCTCTGCTTTTTATTGAAGAAAGTGTCAATTGTGGTCTGTGGGGCATCTCTCTTCCTCACAATTAACTTATGTTTAAAGAAGGAGACCATTGAGTCCTCAACATGACACAAAGTTAGTTCAGTTTTTTCTACATCTGGGTGCTTGAAGCCAGTTCCCTGAACTTCTCCCAGTGGTAAATCACATCTTTCAACTCTTTAGTTGACATATGGCCATCACTTTCAATTTCTTCCTCACCACTGTCAGCCTCTAACATCTCAACCACTTGCTTCAAGTCATCAGAAGTAAGTTCCTCCTCAAGAGACATCACAAGCTCTTCGACATCATCCTCTTCCACTTCAAGGCCCAATGACTGACCAATGGACACAATCTCCTGGTCCAACATTGCGTCATCTTGAAATCCCTCAAAATCATGGACTACTGATGGCCACAGTACTTTCCATGAAGAATTGAGGGATCTAGCGGAGACTTCTTGCCATGATGACACAATCAATTTTAAAGCCTCCAGGATGTTGAATTATGTCTTCCAGAACTGTTTCAGTGTTAGTTCAGGATCATTGGAAGTTGCCTGAAGACACCTCCTAAACATTTTCTTCATGTACAACTTCTTGAAGTTGCTGATCACATTATGGTCCATTGGCTGTATGATTGATGTAGTGTTGGGAGGCAAAAACAAATTTCACAAAGTCAAATTGATACTCCAAAGTTCTGGCAAGTTCAGGGTCATGACAAGGAGCATTATCCATGAGGAAAAGAGCCTTTAAAGGGAGTTTATTGGTGGTTAGGTAGCTCTTGACAGAAGGGCAAAACACATCAACAGTTGTCTTGTCACCCATGCCTTATGGTTGGACTTCCAATAAACTCCAAGCTTTGCTCTTACCACTTTCTGTTGCATGAACACCCTGGGGTTTTCAGAGTGGTAGACAAGCATAGGTTTCAGTCGGAAATCCCCTGAAGCATTGGCACCAAGCAAGAGAGTGAGACGGTCTATCATGGGTTTATGCCCAGGTAAAGAGGCTTCATCTCTGGTGATGAATGTTCTTTTGGGCATCCTTTTCCAGAACAGCCCAGTTTCGTCCACATTAAACACTTGCTGTGGAAGATAATTTTCTTCTTCCATCAGTTCTTTAAATTCCACTAAAAACTTTGCTGCCCCTTCCTAATCAGCACTAGCAGCTTCACCATGCCAAACACTGAAAATGTCACTTCTTTTCTTAAATTTTTCAAACCAGCCTTTGCTGGCCCGAAAATCTTCAAATTCTGTGCCTGAAGAACCAGGTTGATCTGTCTTTAAATGTTCGTAAATCTCCCTGGCTCTTTCACAAATGAATTCAGTTGAAACTGAATCACCTTCATCTGTTTTTCCCTAATCCAGATAAGAAGTAACCTCTCAGTTTCTGCAATTAGGGATCTACTTTTAAACACTCTGGTAGAGTTGTCTCTCACTTTCACTTCTTTAAATTTGTCTTTCTGCGCAAGAATTGTCGATACAGTTGATGTCGACATGCCATATTCTTTGCATAGCGCATTTGTTCTAATGCCTTGTTCATGTTTTTTTTTAATTTCCTGCTTGGTTTGGATTGAAATCGCTTTTCTTGATCTCTTAGGCCCCATGCTGGATTCAAACAATGTCAACACATAACTTTTAAGTTAAAGTAGCTGTAAATAAAGAATATTTTCTTTAAAATAACACTGCACTGCGCTATATATTGTCAATAGGTAAAATAAATTTCAAAATGACCAATAATTTATTTGGAAACACAGAAAAAAAGCATTTAGTTGAAGAGTCTCAAGCAAGATGTTACCTCCACTGAAAACAGAGAGAGACTACCGCTTGTTTGGTGTGTTAAAAGCCTGGATGGCGCGCATAAAACTAGTGACCTTTTCAATTATGTTCAATAATTGTTAAAATGACTAAAAAATTTAATATTAAACTTTTAAAATTATTGAATAGTATAAACTTCTTGATATTTACTAAAATAGTAAGGAATTTAAGCCCTAGAACCGATTACTATATTGGCAAACTAATACTACAGCTGGTTGACCGCCAAGGCAAGCGAAAACATGTTGAGGTCGGCACGTAAGAAACTCGTTAACCGAGGGATTGCTCGTTAACCGAAGTTAAGAATCTTATGGGAGGTAACTCCTTAACTGAAATCTCGTTAACCGAGGCACTCGTTAACCGAGGGATCACTGTATAGTGTGAAATAAATCACTGATAAAAAGAAGGAAGAGAGTAGGTGAAAGAACAGAACCCTGTGGGACACCACTATTGGTAGAGAAAGAGCGAGAGATCAATCCCTCGACAACAACTGCCATGGATCGGTTCTCAAGGAAGCTAAAGATTAGAAAACAAAGTGGGGAAGAGAAACTATAAGAGGGAAGTTTAGAAAGCAAAGACTTGTGCCATACCCGTCAAATGCTTTGGAGATTTCGAGGTTCCACGACGAAAGTTTCCCCATAATTCCCAATACGTGAAAACGGGACTACACTGCCCCTTTAACCTAGGTTTGTTCAACGTGGATTCGCTCAAATGCTTTTTTATTACTACCCAGTATCGCTTCAATCAACCAGAGTACCTTTCTCATATATGAGGTTTGGCGACCACAGCCCTTCACTCTAAAAGTTCTAGGGCTGTTCTTACCAAACTTCCAAGGTTTTGTATCTCTCCGGGGACAATGTTTTTAATTTAATTCATCCATCCCATTCTCTGCCTTCCCTCACCCTCCTATCCACAATTTTTCCCAGTAATATTTCTGTTATTATCCCCTCATCCTTAATTATATGACCAAAGTGTCCTATTTTTCCTTTTCTGTACTTCAAGTATTTTTCTTGAAGCTTTTGCCAATCTTATTACAAGTACTTCATCATTTGTTTTCCTGTCAGTGCAGCTTATTCTTAAGCATTTGCCTATAACACCACATTTCAAAGGCCTCCAACCCCTTTCTGGTGTCTGCTGAAAGTGTCCACACACCTGGCCCATACGTAGTCCTTGCTATATAAAGCCTTTCAGCAGCCTTTTTCTCGCATTGAAGCTAATGTCACTTTTCATTAGGTCTTTTAGATTATTAAATGCTGTTTTTGCTTGCCCTATTCTTATTTTGGCTTCTTCCATACATCTACTATCACAACTAATATTATTTCCCAAATACACAAAATATTCTATTTGTTTAAATTCTCTGTTGCCTACCAAAATTTCTATTTTGGGATTTATTTCCAATTTGGAAAAAAAACTACTTTCAACTTTACAGTATTAACTCTTAAACCATAGTCTTCACCTTTGCACTAATCTGTTAATGAGCTTTTGTCTCTTCAATTTTGGTGATAAAAGCAGTATTGTCTACATAGTGTATATTTGATATTACACCTTTTCACATATCCATTGAGACATTGTTACATAACTATTTGACAAATTTCATAACCGAATGAACAGACAGAACACATATCGAATGACAATCTAAAATAACTGTTCGTTCATGCTAATGGAAGTGATTGACATAAGTTATGAAGTTGACAGACATGAACAATAAACCGACAGTCTACATATAGTTTGAGAATGTAACAATTGGAGAATGACTTACCACCAACTTATTTTAGATTGTCATTCAATATGTGTTCTGTCTGTCATTCGGTTGCGAAATTTGTCAAATAGTTACGTAACAATGTCTCAACGGATATGTGAGAAGGTGTACTTTACCATTAACTTTTAGTCCTTCATTATCACTTATAACTTATCTCACAGAATTCTGAATATATATTATACAATTTTGGAGATAGAACACAGCCTTGTCTTACTCCTTGTCTAACTGTGAACCAATTAATACATATAATATTTACTAAAACTGCAGCCTCCTGTTGCCAGTATCGCTTAACACAGGCCTAAAATTCACTCGAATGCGGGTTGAGCCGGGCTAACACAGGAATATTCGGCCAAATGCGGTCAGGTAGAAAACATTTTGCGAAGGCCAGCAGTTGAGTACAATACAGTTTACGGGTAGCGTCCCCACACCACACACATGCAAAAAAAGTCGAAAACATTAAATGAATAAAAAAAAAATTCGCAAGCCAGCGACATTTATGTCATGATTATATTTCAACTTGTAATTTCTGGTAGATAAACTCAACTTTCTTCATATTTTTTATTTGGTTTACATGCACACACAATCCTACATACCGCTTGTGTAAAATAATAATAATCATTAGATCAAAAATGTAAAATGAATAAATTTCTTCATGTGTCAGAGGGAAGGGGAGTGTTGTTAAGGGTCAGGAGCGGGAGAGTACCCAGCCGGGCCACGTTACTATGGTGAGGCTTGAGGGAAGCCACGTGTGATTCAGCCAGCCTCTGCAAATGGCTGCAGTGTTAAACTTTCAGGAACTAATTTCATGGACATGCCAGTGCCTCCAAAATATCATGTTTAAGTGAATTTGGTAGATGTATGTGTATCAGTGAGCTACTTTAGAGCTGTAAGACATCTTGAGCTTTGGTTTTGGAGTGTTTATGGTGGCAGGGAGGGGACTTTTTGGGGTCAACCTGATGCATTCCCTATCTCCCCATGTTATAATGGTTTACTCTACATGGTATTTTCGGGAAAATTAACCCCCACATTAAACGAGGGGAAGTGTAGTGGCAACTCTCCCAGGGGCTTGGGTAGGGTGGATGTGGGTGTGTGAGGGACAGAGGTGGCTTCCCTGCCTTATCCCATATTTATCCCTCCCTTGTTCACTGTCTCCTTGACACAGACACGGTAACATAACACACTACATGGCTTAGTGGATGTAATCACTTTTATTCAAGTGTCTTTGCATTGCGACATATTTCTTTTATATCTAACTTACAAAGAACATCTCATTGTTTTGGTGATGTGAAGTAGAGTGTGGTGACACACATGTAGGGGCTAAAAGTGTTGCCGTTATCGTGTTATTTTTTAATAGAGTGTTTACATAAATAATTTGATATACCTTCTTGAGAAGTCATATAAATCAATGTAAATAAATACAATTGATATAAGCAGGTTGAAAATTACCAAAATTAAATTTATTGAAAGAAAACTCAAATATAGCATAGTATATGTTCAGTCAGACTGGCCAGACAGTCAAGGCTCATTGTTGCTGTTGCAAAGTCCTTGTTATTCTATAAAAACAATTGTCATGACAAAATAAATTAATTAAACCTCATAATTTTTCATTTATTACATACAGTATATATACAGACACACTTGATAAAAAAACTACCATTACAATTCCTGCGCAAAACAAACTGACAATACAAACAAAGTGTTTCAAAAAGGCCCTGAGGCATTCCTTGCATTGGTAGCCCTGCGAGTGTATGGGTTCGGCCACACGTGATCGAAACAGGTGATCGGCACTCTGAAACGAAACCCAGTACTAGATTTTTCGGAATTATCGACCGTATGGTAAAACGTTGTTGGACCAAGTTCCATTATGACGGCATGCGAAACTGTGGAGCTATTCAGATGTTTCAGAAGAGCATGGTATATTTTTCAATACGAATAAGGAATGAAGAGAACCAGCAATACAAATACAGATTAAAAATTCGGTTGCAAAATAATCTTATACCTTTACTACATCCACTAATTCTGCCAAACATATACAGTAATGCATTCCTATATGGCAACTCATCCACTTCCATGGTTAGTGCAGTCCACGGTGTGTGGAACATTTAATATAACATACAGTTTAACTTATCATATTGTAACAAAGTACTGTACTTCAATATTGTTAATGAAATAGCTAATTTCGGCCTACCAAATTAAGTACGAAATATCTCACATTCAGGCCTACCAACTCTCGCGAGACAATGGGAATATTAAGTTGGAAAATCATTGGACCCACCTGTACGGCAGTTTTTTTACAGTGTACATACATACATACATACATACAGTTGGTCCTCACATTACGCGGTTAATGTAACCCAGAGGGTCCCACGGAAAGTGAGGAACGCGGAAAGTGAATAACATAACATATGGGATTAATTGAAATGGAGTCCAGGCCGATCCCCAAACTCCACTTTTTGACGACACACAACTATGTTGTAGTAAAAATTTTATCTTAACTTTATGATGGTATGAAAAAACAAGTAATATAGAAGAGGTTAGGTTAGGAAAGATAAAGGTTAACATAGGAAAAATAAAGAATAGGTTAAAAAACGAAAAATTTTGTGGAACACTTACGGTAGTAGAAGAGATGGGTCGGCATACGGGGATGGAGGCTGGTTCCGAGGCAGAGGGCAGATTACTGGCCCTCAGGTGAATCACCATTACTAGGTGAATCATCATCACTGTCACTTACAGTTGTCAGGGCTTCCCTGACAAATCCCTCAAAGTCAACTTCACTGTCACTATCACTGGCTTGGGCTGGCTGTGGTGGGTTGCGGGTGAAGAAATCTGTTATGCTTTGCTGACGGCTGGCGTTGATGTTGTCGTGATACACCGTGATGTATGGCTCCATAGCCTGCACCAGCCGGTTATGGAAGACTTCATAGCGGTCATCGTCATTGTCGCGGGAAAGGACGGACTTAATTTTCTCTGCAAACTCCATGGCACACTTAATATCACTATGACTTAAACTGTGTTCTTCGGAGACTGACGCACCTTCTTCCTCCTCTTCACTGACGTGTTCTTCTTCCAACATCTCGTCGGCAGTCACTTCAGGATTTCTGATCACCTCCAGGATGTCGTCGTTGGTGGTCTCGGAGAAGCCTGGAACTGTAACAGTCTGCGCAGCTTCTCTGGCAAGGTCCACTGCTACTGCAACATTCTGAACCTCACCAGTCACAGATTGACTCCTCCTCTCACCTGGTATTCCATGCAACACATGTCTCCATGCGTGACGAATTGTAGCAATAGACAGCTGATCCCATGACTCCACCAAGATGTCCACAGCTTTCTTGATGTTAAATATTCTCCAGAATTGTTTGAAGAGTATTTTTTGCTGTTCTAACCGTTGTTCCTCATCTTCGTCGCTCTTGCTATCGGTGGTGGTGTCACTCAGGTCACGCAACTCTTCCCTGGTGTTGGTGTAGTCGTTCAGGAGCTGGAATTTTTTTGTTGAGAATGCAGCTTTCACATTGCAAATCAACTCCTGGTCCATGGGCTGTAATATAGACGTAGTGTTGGGAGGAAGGAAGACCACTTTTACGTTGGGGTGACGATCTAACAGTAGGGGCGAGTGTCCTGGTGCGTTGTCCAGCAGCAACAAAATATTAAATGGGACATTCTGTTGCTCGCAGAATTTTTTTACATCGGGAACAAAACAGTCATCAAACCAGGAGAGGGACAGTGTAGAGAACATCCATGCCTTACGTGCTGTCAGCCAGTGGACATTTAGCTTGGTCATGTCCATGGTTTTGTAGGCGTGCGGCTTGCGGGCTGTGTGGATCACCGATAACTTGAGCTTACAGGTACCGGAGGCATTGGTGGTAAACAGGACGGTGATGCGTTCCTTCTGCATTTTCCGGCCCCGAATCCTGCTGGCATTCTTCACAATGTAGGACTTGGAAGGTAGTTTTCTCCAGAAAAGACCAGATTCGTCCATGTTAAACACCTGGTCGTCGGTGTACTGTCCTTCCTCCATAATCTCACGTAAAAACGGAGGAAATTCCCGAGCCGCAGCACGATCAGCACTCGCTTCTTCACCACCAATGTTTATATTGGTGATCTTGTTCCGGATCTTAAACCTCTGTAACCACCCAGAGGAAGCAGTAAAGGGTTTGGGCTCTGAAGTTCCCATCTTTCGTGCCACTGCCATGTACAGTTCACGTGCGTAGTCCTTCACAGAGCGCGTGTCGACCGCCATGTTGCGTCGCGCCTGACGCACCAAGTACCTCACAAGTAATTTTTCTGTCTTGAGAAGCACCTGGTTGTGAAAATACTTGATCATAGAAGCACCTGTAGACTTTGTGATCTTCATGTGCTCCTTTATCTTGGCTGAATCCTTCTTTATAGTCCAGATCGTAGATTCGTTGACGCCATGCTGGCGCGCGAGATCAACTTGCCGTGTTCCTTTCTACAAATCTTGAATAATTTGGTACTTCACCTCGTAGCTTAAGGAACGTCGTGTCCTCTTTGGCTTAGTGCCGCTGGGTCCAGGTAAGGAAAGGTTTTTCTCTGGGGGTGGTGGTCCGGCGGAAGCCATTTTACGGAACAATGGATGCGCGATAACACGGAGTGGCCTTGAGGGATGAAACTGTCGAGGCTAGGTCAAGCGTCGTCTCTCCTCCCTCCCTCCCTCCCTCCCCCGGGTGGACACGTCATAATACTTTAAGCCAATTACAGCTAGCAGCAGAGGGGGGTAGGGATGCATGACCAATCACAGGTCTGATACATCATATGACGTCAGACATAACGCAACAAAGACACACACACTGCGCAACCTTACCGCGCCGCTTGCCCAAGCGGAGGGAGGAGGAGGGAAAGGCAGGCAGGCAGACGGGCGGGTGGCGCGTGGGGCAAATCTAAAAATAGCGTCGCGCCGGACACTCTCCGCGGAATGGTGTTCGCGACCGCGAAATGTGAAAATGTTAGGTTCTGGCAAGGCACCGCGGTAACGGTGAAACGCGGATTGCGGGACCGCTTAATGTGAGGACCAACTGTACATACATACATACATACATACATACATAGTAAAACCTCAGTAATTCAGACTAATTGGGGCATACCCCGAAAAAAACAAATACTGTATGGGGGGGAGGGGGGGGGGGGTGGAGATAACTGCACTTCAACAACTACGGTCTTTAAGTGTATAACAAGGTTATTAAAAATATATTATATCAACGATAAAAAAAAATATGAAACAGAACTCTCTGGGTTAAAAATCAGACATACCGTATAGGTCTGGTTGTCAACAAGTGCTTTCACCAAGATGATTGTTATTTACTGTAACGTGTCATATGTAAGCAGCCACAGAATTTGTCTTATGAATAAAGAGAAAACTGTATATTGCACAGTACTATAAAGATGAAAATAAGAACAAATAAGTGTAGGAAAGTATTGTATGTGGAAGACGAGTGTTTATCTGGAAGCAGCTGGCAGGGGGTGGGGGGGGGCATCATGGGTGGGTACTCTCTCCCCCATAGTTCCTTTAACACTTTTTAATAAGTAATATTGTTGTGTACAGCATTATGCATCATTAATCATTTGTCTAAGTGTACAAGTTGCCAAACTGAGTCATCATATAACACTCAAAGGTAGTAAATAACATTTTTAAGAAGGTATCTTCATATAAAATACTATATAGAGTAATATTGTGACCCCTGTTGTAAGCTGGTTTGGTGAAAGCTGTCACACGAACGTACCTTGATATAGCTTATCCTTATATTTTAAAGTCATATTACAAATTACATACAGTATTGTATTTTCTCTATTGTTGAAGATGTTATATTAATCATGATGAACCATAAACCATAAGAGGCCAATCATATGAGAATATAATACTGAATCAATAAATAAACCTGACGAATGTGGCAACACCCGATTAGCCCAGCCTGTTTATATACTCAAGTATCTTAGTTCTCAGTAGGCTATAGCAAATCTGATTAGACCACTGTACAGTATTCAGTAAGTGTTGTTCATTTCATAAGATTTGTTTATTAACCCCTACGTCCCAGTTGACATTACGGGATATACATCTAGGGCGCCCCGATTGACGTTCCGGAACGCGTACCTTTTCGTGGCATTGTTTGAATGCCCAGCACGGGTTATCAGACTCCAGTGTGACTATTTGCCTGTAACGCCACATGCTCGGCCACAGGGAAGCTTCCTGAATGTAAGTACCTACTTTTGTTTCTTTCATTTTCATTGTTTGTCCATTCTATAATGTTGAATCAAAGTAATATTACTAAAAGTAGTGTACAGCTCTTCCCCGACTTACGACGGGGTTAGGGACCCAATCCAGGTCGTAAGTCGAAATGGTCTAAGTCGGAAATGCTTAAATAAAAAATAGAAAATCTAAAATGGGTGTCTCTTTTTCTTCTCAGCACCACAAAACACTCACCTTTAAGCTTGCCAGCCATTTTAAAGTGAATTACAAACGAAAATTTTGTCTATGTACTGACTTTGGGACTCGAAAACACGCAATCTGACCAAATTTTGGCATGATTGAAGCAGGTTGTAAGTGTGGGTGGTCGTAAGTCGAGTAGGTCGTAAGTCGGGGAGGTGCTGTAGTGATTTAATGGCGATTTAAGGGAATTTTGGGAGTGTTTCCGACTTCACACACACACACACACACACACACACACACACACACACAAACCAAGCTCCTTCAATAAACCGTTAATTATTATTATTATTATTATTATTATTATTATTATTATTATTATTACACACACACACACAGTATTACCCAGCTTTACGCAGTTTCACTTTACGTGATTTCTCATATATGCAGTGCCTCGCCAGAACCAACTTTCACTTTCTGCGGTTCATCTACCCATATACGCGTGAAGTATAATTTTTTTTTTTTAGCTCATAAAATTCATACAAATTTGTATGTCTAATGCAAAATATATGATGTTTATATTCAAAATGATCACCAAATTGCAAGAATTCCAGCAATGTAAATTATATTCTGGCCGGGTAGTTTGTATGAATTTTATGAGCTAAAACAAATATCTTCAGTTAATAAAAAAAAAAATATTCTTCACCACACTATCTGTCAATCAAAGTACCCCACCTTGCCTCCCCCCCTCTTCCAACCGTGCGGTCAGTCCCAACCTCCCCCCCACCCCCCACCAATCCTCCCTTCAAGAGAAAGGTTGGGTGAAAAAAATAAATTTTAACATTTTGTATTAAATAATACCTCAGATTAAAGTTAGGATAATATAATTGACATTGCTGGATTCCTTGTAAGACCAGGAATATTTTGAATATAAACGTCATATATTTTGCACAAAAGATAACATACTTACTCAGAGTGAACATTTTATCTAAAAATTTTATGTCTAATGCAAAATATATGATGTTTATATTCAAAATGATCATCAAATTGTAAGAATTCCAGCAATGTGAATTATATTCTGGCCGGGTAATGTGTATGAATTTTATGAGCTAAAATAAAAATCTTCAGTTAATAAAAAAAAAAAAAATTCTTCACACCGTGGTGCCAGGTGGTCGGTCGCCGGTCCCTCCCTCCCTCCCACCAACGTCCTACTAGATAATGTGTGGGAATACCAGACTGTTTACCTTTTTAGTAATAAATAATAAATCAGACTAAAGTTAGGATAATATAATTGACATTGCTGGATTCCTTGTAAGACCAGGAATATTTTGAATATAAATGTCATATATTTTGCACAAAAGATAACATATTTACTCAAGAGTAAACATTATATCTAAAATTTGTATGTCTAATGCAAAATCTATGATGTTTATATTCAAAATGATCATCAAATTGTAAGAATTCCAGCAATGTAAATTATATTCTGGCCGGATAATTTGTATGAATTTTATGAGCTAAATAAAAAAATTATACTTCACCGTGTAAAGGGGTACACCCACCGCGGAATGTGAGCATCCTGGGTTCTGGCAGGGCACCGCGTAAACGTGGAAATGCAGAATGTGGGACCGCGTAAAGTGAGGGTTGACTGTATACACCTAAACCCCGACTTACGACTACGTGGACTTACGACCGTCGGGACTTACGACCGCCTTAGATATAGATATAAAAAAAAAAAAAAAAAAAAAAAAAAAAATATTTTTTTTTTTTTTTTAAATGACACACGCATTTTCTATACCGAAACGTTTCCAGTTAATGTAGTCTCCATGTATAATTAGAAAATTATGGGGGCCCCATGTGCATTCAGCTGACTACATTAAAGGTTAAGTGCTCAGTCACACTGTATCCATTCCTTATTATTTATTACTTTCACTGTACTGTATCCATTCATCATTATTCATTACTTTTACTGTACTGTATTTCATTGTAGATTTTTTATTAAAAAAAAAAAAAAAAAAAAAAAAAAAAAAAAAAAAAAAATTTTTTTTTTTTTTTTTTTTTTTTATCTATATCGGACTTACGACCATGTCGGACTTACGACCTGGATTTGGGTCCCTAACCCCGTCGTAAGTCGGGGGTCTAGGTGTATATATAACATGCTCCCATGTTCCATATTATTCCTGTAATGATGTGTTAAATTTACTATTATATATTCTAGTCACCTTACCCTGTGCTGTTAAGGTTTTAACTGTCATTATTTGTTCAAGCCCATCTTATTTCTTTATTTTGTATTGTAACCAGCATTCTTTGTTCTCTAACGACTATCTGCATCGTTAAACGACCCACCGGCGGGTCGCGTGGCGGGAGCCGACCTTATATATAGGACCCACCAACTGACTTGAGTTAGTTCAATTCTCCTGTCATACAGTCCACATCCTTTGAGTGTCACTTGTCACTTATACTTCATTTATTTGTGTTGTTCCTGTCGCCACCAATGTGGTATATCTATGTGAGTACCTATTTATGTCTCTGTTTGTGTCCATCAGTATTTGCTTAGTTGTATTCAAGTAATTCAGTGTTGTTTCACGTTAGTTAATTTCAGTGTTAGTTTTTACATGTTTATGCAGTGTTAGCGTAATCCAATGCTTTATTTTTATTCTTTTGATGTTTCGATGTTTTGTATCACTTGTGTTTTAAAAGTCTCGATGGTGAATCAATTTGTTGTGACAGCCTACGAGGCTCTTTATTGTGTTAATATTTAATCAATTAAATGCTTAAAGGTTTACTTTACTTATTTATTCTCTTATAATTTACTTCACTTTTTGTTTGGTTACGCCTTGAACCTGGATATGTAAGTAAATTAAGAGACGGCGTAACAAAATATATATATATATATATATATATATATATATATATATATATATATATATATATATATATATATATATATATATATATATATATATACATGCAAGTAAATCACTGTAGGTGCGCGTGATCTAGGTATATGCTGATAACCACCAGGAAAGAAGAAAACACGAAGTTCCCAAGCGCTTTCGTGTAAATCACATCTTCAGGCGCCGTTGATTATATGTTCAAAGTCCGCGTGTTATATGGACTAAAAATGAAGTATATATATGTACCTCGCGTTTCATACCAGCTGGATTCGGTAAAATGCTACTGACACCACATAAGAGGCACGGGCAGTTTCCCAATGAGGTTCACGGCGCCATCAGCTCGATGAACAGGCTTTGTGTGAAATATAACAGAGTCTAGAACTGCTTTTAGTGTCCTTGTGGCCTAGCCGGTAAGCGTTCCCTCGTCACACCCAGTAGGTCGAGGGTTCGATTCCTTGCTGGTGAGGTCGTTGATTATATGTTCAAAGTCCGCGTGTTATATGGACTAAAAATGAAGTATATATATATATATATATATATATATATATATATATATATATATATATATATATATATATATATATACAGGTAGTCGTCGACTTACGACCTATGCGACTTACGTCTGTTCGACTTTACGACCGGCGGTACGACAGTTTTGGCCCCAGCCCCAGTGTAAATAATAAACCAATTGTACTGTAGTATGCAGTGATTTACTTAAACCTGACGACCGTAACAATAATGAACAAAGAAAATGTTGATAAAATATGACTTAAAGATGATTATATTATCATTACACATTACAGTATAATATACGTAAGGTAATTATAACATAGGCCGACTTACGACCAGATCAACTTACGACCGGTCGGCCGTAACCAATCTAGGTCGTAAGTCGACGACTACCTGTATATATATATATATATATATATATATATATATATACCGTATATCGCGGCCTATAAAGCGTCGGGGTGCATAAGACGGCCCCCCCAAATTTCCATTTCAAAAGTAGCTTTTGAGCTCTATTTGCTGTACCAAATGTGACACTTACCCACTGACTCAGTAGTCCTTTACCAACCATCCTTGGTTTTTTAAAATAAGGCCAATTCACTTCAAGTAATGTCATCAAATATTACCCGCTGGTGTAGTGTAAAAACTAGTGACTTCACTGAAGCGTCTGCTATTTACCGGTAACTGGAACTAATGTCGGTGTCGAGTAAAATTTTTCCATTTACCTGAAATGGATTTACAGATTTATTTGTTTATTTATTTATTTATAATATACTGTAATATATTAAACACACTGCAAGTATTTTCTTTCATTTATATGCTTGTTTCGCACGAGACGATCGGTGGTGGGAGTGTTCCCTGGTCTCGGTGGTGTGACTGTGTTCCGACTATTTATACAACAGGTGGTTCAACAGCAACCACCGTATTCTAATTGTGGTGTTTCATTAGGAATTGAGTGAAAAAGGTTACTGGTATGTACTTACTACATACATTTATTACACAAACATATATATATATATATATATATATATATATATATATATATATATATACACAGTATATATATATATATATATATATATATATATATATATATATATATATATATATATATATATATATATATATATATATATATACATACATGTCTTTTAACCTACATCCTCCTCCCTGTCCTAATCCTCACCTCACCCGCCTTACCCTTCCTCCCATCCCTGTCCCGCCCCGCCGTTCCGTGCCCCGCCCCGCAAAGCCCCGGCCTGGCCCGATCAACCACGCCTTGGCTCCTCCCCACTACACTTAACTACGCCTCACCCGCCCCGCACCGTCCAGTGTGACCACCAATCCCCATATGTTTTGTCCCGTGAGTTATGCTTCGAAATCAGTGGTTAGTGTTACTTAATATTGAGATAATTACTGAGCTTCACTCAGTGTGCTTTTATGCTAGTATGATTTGTAATGTACTCTTTGACGCGTAGTGATAAATAATATTCAATGTAGTGAGCAGAGCTTCACTCCCCGACCCAGCCTAATGAGAATATTGTCGTGACGGAAACTATAGTTGCCAAACATTGACGTAACGTATAAAGTAAATATTTGTTTTTCTTTACGGATACACTTCCAACTAATCCATCATCCCTTTCGGATTGTACATACATACATACATGCAGACATGCATGCATGCATACATACATACATACATACATATATATACTGTATATCTCGGCTTATAAGAAGGAATTTGAACATTAAAAAAATCTGCCCAAAGTTAGGGGGTCGTCTAAGCCACCAAGTATAAAATTCTTACCTCTTAAATATTGTGGTTTAGTTTGTCAAGAGTGGTGATGGAAACATCGTAAGCCACTCACAAGGTCTTACCACTAAGTATTTTATACTGAAACTTACGTTTGGCAGGCTGGATTCAAATTAAGATTACCGGTATAATAAAATAATAAAAATGTATTATAAACCTGTCTAACATACCGTAAAAGAGAATTATACCCCTGTAATAAACACAGCTACCATCACACATCCCTCCCCACGCCCCCCCCCCCCCCCCCCCCCCCCCATTTGCCAGTGAGGAGACAAGAAAGGGAAAGTGACCGCGAGATTGGGCTATTTTTAGCCGTGGAGGTGGTCAGTAATGCATATCGGTATATTTACTGATAATAATACTTAAAATTTATTTTTTACAAGGAATATTCAGTAAATGACTGCATTAATTCTTGAAACTACTGACAGTTAAATACAGACGCTTAAGTGACGTCACTAGTGTTTACACTACACCAGTTGGTAACATTTGATGCCATTACTTGAAGTGAATTGACCTTATTTAAAGTAACTAAACATAAATAAATACAAAAAGTAAAAAAAAGATCAAAAGTAAGAAATAATATACTGTATGTATGTTGTGTTGTCAAAGTTAGAGGAACAATTCAAACTGCAATTGTGTGTAAATGAGGCAGAAAGTCAGGTCAGCGCTGAACCTGGGACTTGGTCACAATTTTCGTGATGCCATATGGCAGCAGGGTCTACCATTAGACAATAAAATAATTAGTGGTAAGACCTTGTGAGTGGCTTACAATGTTTCCATCACCACTCCGTACACACTAAACCACAATATTTAAGAGGTAAGAATTTTATACTTGGTGGTTTAGACGACCCGCTAACTTTATGATGGTATGAAAAAACAAGTAATATAGAAGAGGTTAGGTTAGGAAAAATACAGGTTAAGTTAGGAAAACTAAAAGTTATGTTGAACACTTACATTAGTAGAAGAGATGGGTCGGCGTACGGGGATCTAGGCTGGTTCCGAGGCAGAGGGCAGGCTACTAGCCCTCAGGTGAGTCACCATCACTGTCACCCACACTTGTCATGGCCTCCCTGACAAATCCCTCAAAGTCATCTTCACTGTCTCTACCTCTGTCACTATCACTGGCTTGGGCTGGCTGTGGTGGGTTGCGGGCGAAGAACTCGGTTATGCTTTTTTGACGGCTGGTGTTTATGTTGTCTTGATACACCTTGATGTACGGCTCCATAGCCTGCACCAGCCGGGTATGGAACACTTCATAGCGGTCATCGTTATTGTCGCGGGAAGGGAAGGACTTCATTTTCTCTGCACACTCCATGGCACCCTTAATATCACTATGACTTAAACTGTGTTCTTCGAAGAATGACGCACCTTCTTCCTCCTCTTCACTAACGTGATCTTCTTCCAACATCTCGTCGGCAGTCACTTCAGGATCTCTGATCACCTCCAGGATGTCTTCGTTGGTGGTCTCGGAGAAGCCTTCAGTTGTAATATTGAGCGCAGCTTCTCTGGCAAGGTCCACTGCTACTGCAACAGTCTGAACCTCACCAGTCACAGGTTCACTCCTCTTCTCAGCTTGTTTGATGTTAAACTTCTTCCAAAATTGTTTGATGAGAACTTCTTGAGTCGCCACCTCTTGTTCCTTGTCCTCGTCGCTTTTACTCTCGCTGTCGGTGTCACCCAGCTTACGCAACTCATCCTTGGTGTTGGTAGAGTCGTTCAGGAGCTTGAACTTCTTTGCAGAGTAAGCAGCTTTCACATTGCAAATCAACTCCTGGTCCATGGGCTGGATTAATGAGGTAGTGTTGGGAGGAAGGAAGACCACTCTTACGTTGGGGTGACGATCCATAAGTAGGGGCGAGTGTCCAGGTGCGTTGTCAAGGAGCAACAAAATGTTGAATGGAACATTCTGTTGCTCGCAGAATTTCTTCACGTCGGGAACAAAACAGTCGTCAAACCAGAAGAGGGACAGACAAGAGGACATCCACGCCTTATGTGCGGTTAGCCAGTGGACATTAAGCTTGTTCATGTCCATATTCTTGTAGGCGTGCGGCTTGCGGGCTGTGTGAATCACCGATAACTTTGGTTTACAGGTACCGGAGGCATTGGTGGTAAACAGGACGGTGATGCGTTCCTTCTGCATCTTCCGGCCCCGAATCTTGCTGGCATTCTTTACAACGAAGGTCTTGGAAGGTAGCTTTTTCCAGAAAAGACCAGATTCGTCCATGTTAAACACCTGGTCGTCGGTGTACTGTCCTTCCTCCATAATCTCACATAAGAACGGAGGAAAATCTCTAGCCGCCACACGGTCAGCACTCGCTTCCTCGCCACCAATGTTGATGTTGGTGATCTTGTTCCTCTTCTTAAACCTATGCAGCCAACCAGAGGAAGCATTGAAGGGTTTGGGCTCTGCAATTCCCAGCTTACGTGACACTGCTGCGTATAGCTCACGAGCGTACTCCTGCACTGAGCGAGTGTCCACCGCCATGTTGCGTCGAACCTGACGAATCAAATAACTCACCAGCAAATTTTCCACTTTTGCCAGCACCCTGTTCTGGCAATACTTGATCGTTGAAGCACCTGCAGACTTTGTGATTTTCATGTGCTCTTTGATCTTGGCTGCATCCTTCTTGAGAGTGCGAATCGTAGATTCGTTGACGCCATGCCAGCGCGCGAGATCAACTTGCCGTGTTCCTTTCTCCAAATCTTGAATGATCTGGTATTTCACTTCGTAGCTTAGACCACGGCGTGTCTTCTTGGGCTTAGGGCGGCTGTGTCCAGGTAAGGAAGGTCTCTCTTTGGTGGCGGTGGTGGTCTGGCGGAAGCCATTTCACAGAACAATGGATTCACGTATACACAGAGTGGCCTGGAGGGATGAAACTGCCGCGGCTAGGTGAAGCGTCGTCTTTCCTCCCTCCCTCCCCCGGGTGGACACGTCATAATACTTTAAGCCAATTACAGCTAGCAGCAGAGGGGGGTAGGGATGCATGGCCAATCACAGTCCGATACGGCATATGACGTTAGTGATACCGCAACAGAGACATGCACTGCGCAACCTTACAGCGCAGCTTGCCCAAGCGGAGGGAGGAGGCGGGAGCAGGCGGGTGGGGCGAATCTAAAAATAGCGTCTCGAGCCGGACACTCACCGCGTATACGTGGAAAAAACCCGCGTTAAGTGAAAGTTCGGCTCTGGCGAGGCACCGAGTATACGGTAAATCGCGCTTTAAATTTTATCTTATAAAATGTAGCTGACTAGACTTAGCAGAATATAAATTGCATTGCTGAAATCCTTGTAATATAGTGATTACTTTGAGTACAAACAGCACATACAGTGGTCCCTCGGTTAACGAGCGCCTCGGTTAACGAGATTTTGGTTAACGAGTTACCTTCCATAAGATTCTTAACTTCGGTTAACGAGCAATCCCTCAATTAACGAGTTTCTTACGAGCCGACCTGAACATGTTTTCGCTTGCATTTGGCGGTCCACCAGCTGTAGTATTAGTCCGCCAGTACAGTAATCGGTTCTAGGGCTTAAATTCCATACCATTTTAGTAAATATCAAGAAGTTTATACTATTCAATAATTTTAAAAGTTAAATATTAAATTTTTTTGTAATTTTAAAAATTATTGAACATAATTGAAGGTAATGAAACTAGTTTTATGCGTGCCATCCAGCCTGCCAACACACCATACAGGCGTCAGTCTTTGTGTCTTTTCAGTGGAGGTGACATCTTGCTTGAGACTCTCTTCAACTAAATGCCTTTTTTCTGTGTTTCCAAGCAAATTATTGGTCATTTTGAAATATATTTTACATATTGACAATATATAATGCAGTGCAGTGTTGATTTAAAGAACATAATCTTGAATTACACCAAGAGAACTAAAATTTTATGGGTGAAATGGCACCATGGGGTGACTTCTCTTCCACCCCAATGCCTTCTCTTCTCCTCCACCACCATTCTAATTCCCATCATCATCACCATCATCATCCAGGAGCCTTCTACATACACACCTCAAAGTAAGTGTACTTTTCTACCTTTTTTGTTGAATTTAGGCAATTTTCGGTGAGCTGGAACCAATTACCCTAAAACCCATTGAAACATTGGTTTCGGTTAACGAGTTTTTCGGTTAACGAGCAACCTTCTGGAACGGATTGTGCTCATTAACCGAGGGACCACTGTAGTTTGGACAAGAGATAGAAATTTTAGTCTAGTGTAGTACATTTTTTAACTCATATTTTTGGGGAAGATATGTGTAACTTTATTTATTTTTACTCATTTACATGCACACACCATCCTAGATATATATTGTGAAAAAAATAAAAGAAATAATTGTCTTAAGGGTAAACCTGTAATAAGTAAATTACTAAAAAGTTTATGTCTAGTGCAAACTATGTGATGTTTATACTCAAAGTAATCATCATTTTGCAAGAATTACAGCAATGCAAATTATATACTGCCAAGTCAATTCAGTGACATTTTATAAGAGAAACACTAAAACTCCTTCTGTTTTGATGATCCCACATTTCCATGAAATCAGTGCATTTTAAGGTGTCTGAGACCAAACAATCTATACTCTTAACTTGTTTAGGACTCATATGTAGACAAATAATAAGCATACTTTAGTATATACAGTACAATACAGCAAAATAAACATTTTACTTACTATTTAGTGACTCTGCACTGTGTTCATCAGCATAAGTTGAAGATATATTCTTTACATCTTTTAATATCTCAGTAACCTTCATGGCAACCTGCTGGCTCAACTCCTCGCGCAGTTCCACACGGAACTGAAAGAACAAAGAAGAGAATTATAATTTACAGTGATGAACAAGCATGTCGAAATCTTGTGAATTTTGAATTTGTATAAACTGAGCATGGAAGAGGTTACTTGTTCAGGACTTGAGTAAACTCCCCATCTACATAGCCAGAGAGCTAGGGCTGTTAAAACCCATGTTAAGAAAAAACAGTATGCGTGTTTTTAACATAAAATTTGCTCAGTCTGTGAATGATATCATTCTTGATCAAAACAATCATAGCCCCTTCCCCTATAATCTCTTTCCCTCTCAAAGCACCCCAATAGGGCTGAGACTGAGGAAGATAGCACTCTACTGATTTCTCAGCCATTGAATGGCTCCCCTACAGAGGTTTTACCTAAGCTCTTATCTGAAAAGACAATGTCCTTAACCTTTAAGCCCCGAGTTAGGGTGCTGCTGGCAGTAAACCCCCCCCCCCCCCGGATTAAATCGAAAATAAAAAGTCAACTTTTCAAAAATAAATAAAAAATAAAAAATAAAATAAAAAATATAAATATAAAAAATAAAAAAAAATAAAATGGCAGGAAAATAGGCAGACATTCTGGAACGTCACCCGGGGCCTAAGGGTTAAGGAAAACTCACAAAATTATCCAATTGTTTTGAGTCAAACAGTGAAACAGAAGAAATAAGCATAATCTAACACTTTTAACAGACAATCCCTTTGGAAAATGCACACCAATAATAATCAATTTACTTCTTGCAGCTACTGTGGCTTTAGCCACTTAGGTATGGGATCCCTTCTGTGCTGAATAAAATCATCTGACATTAGCTAAATCAAATGTGGCAATTTCATAGTGAAGGAGTTAAAGAAATTCAAGATTGGCAAGTAAACAAGATACTTCAATTGAATCAAAAGGTCTCGCATAGAATTAAATACCAATTTCAAACGATTAGCTGTTAAGTTAAAGAGGAGTTATCAAATCCAAAAACTGATGGAGAAGCAAATACTATAGAAGGAAATTGCAAGAGGGATTTCCTTGCCAAAAAAATTAAAAAATCTAAGATCCTAAACCAAAAGGTAAGAACACAATTACCGTAAGAGATTTCTTCTGAACTGGAGTCTAAAATCAGTGGCAATGATCTTTTAAGAAATGCTTCCTAAAGCATCCATATCATCTGCCAGCAAACCCCAAAGGCTCATCAGTAGAAAAAATTACTAAATACAGTAGTCTATGCCTCAACCCACTGAAAATTACTTACTACAAGAATCCAAGGCAAATATAAATATAAAGAAAATATTTGTTTCCAACCAAGAAGAGAACTTATGTCCTATAAAGCCTGATAATCCAGGTGATACTTCTTTTCTTCACTAGAAGCAAAGGAGAAAATTACTCCTTCCCAGGCTCACTCCTTCACCTTAGTCTTTCTTAGACAAATATAATCTTGAGATCTTTACACTGTCCACATCTTTCCTGAAATACTGTACTTGCAAACCAATGCATGGCCTGACAACTTGTGTCCTGACTAATGGAGGGTCAAGACCTATTCGGTGCTGCTCCAGCAGTTGCTAGGGCCAATTGTTGGCCCATACCCCAACTCCCTGCCCTCAACCCCTCCTCCTTACAGGGATATCAGCAAACTCCCACCAAAAGTAACGATTTTATTTCAGAAAGGAATGGAATCAGTGTTGAACAATGATGAACAGTGCTTAAGCCAGTGAAATCAACACTAGACAGTAACAGATGTGAAACATGGCCAGATTAACCATCACACCCACCAGTGATGTCTTAACAACCATAGATAAGCACCCCTGGGAACCGACCACCATCTTCTGAACAGGTGGTATAGTGTTAATCAGTCCACTCTGCAAACAACCATGGGTCAGCTTTACACCTGAATATGAGATATCACAACACCTCTTGGTATAGAGTAAGGTACTGTGACACCACACCACAGTGTCTCCATAACACTGTAATGCAATGATCGAGCTGTTACGACATCATGTGAAGTCCCCCATGAGAACATATTAGAATGAGTTACTACAGCACCACGTGAAGTCCTTCACATCAACACCAAATGACCTACATGACCTCTCACAGTAGGGCAAGAGACCAACCTCTGCCATCAACTGTAAACTATAATTTGAATGTTCAATGCATGTTCCTTCTCCTTTATCCACACCATGTCTTTGCATGTAATAAGTCATTTGTATCCAATGCATATTTTCAGTCTTTTAGCTCATGAACATTTTCAAAAAACCATTAATTTTATTTTATTTTTATTATTATAAAAGAATTCTCTTATCTGGAAAAAATTCAGTTCAACCATACAAACCTAACAAGCAGATTGACATCCCTTGGAAATTAACTTAACCTACTACTGTACAGTGATACTGTATCCCCATTACCCAGAATAATTGGTGCAGAGAAGTTCCAGGAATGAGAGATTTCCAGGTATGTATGGAGACAAATTTTTACATTCCCAGAATTTTTATGGGTACTGTACTAGTATACTGGAGAAAGTTTTCCAATAGTCTAAATTATCATACGCTTCTCACACGGACAGACACAGAGCTGTAATTATTAACACAAACACCACTGTACACATACAATATACAGGTATTGTAAACAAACAAAATAAAGTAAAATAGTGATTTCTCTGTTAGCCAGAACAATTGGTGCACAGCATTTCTGGGAATGAGAGATTTCCAGGTGACTAAACAACTCTATCAAACCTGCAAAGAAATCCCCCATCCCCGGAAATTTCTGGAAAATGCACCTGATTTTCATCTCTCGACCCTGGAAAAAAATACCCCATCCCAGGAATTTTCCGGGCACAGTAGGGTCGGGATATATCGTGAGATAGGGTCCAAGGAGGATGTTCACTATACTGTATTATAAATCACGATATATAATTACATGTAATCAATGGGAAAAATAGGGCTAGGTTCTGAAGGCCAATAAAAGTGACTAAACTTAACATAAAATGGCACACACTACAGTTAGCAGAATATAAATTGCATTGCTGGAATCCTTGCAAAACAGCAAATAATTTGAATACAGTGACCCCTCATTTAACGAACGCCTCGGTAAACGAAATTTCGGTTAACGAACTGCCTTCCATAAGAATCTTCAATTCGGTTAACGAACAAAAATTCGGTTAACGAATTTCTTACGAACCAACCTCAACATGTTTTCACTTGCATTGACCGGGAAACCAGCTTTAGTATCAGTCCGCCAAAACATTAATCGGTTCTAGGGCTTAAATTCCTTACTATTTTAGTAAATATCAAGAAGTATATACTATTCAATAATTTTAAAAGTTTAATATTCAATTTTTTAGTCATTTTAACAATTATTGAACATAATTGAAGGTAAAGTGAATAGTTTAAAGCGCAGCATCCAGCCTCTTAACACAGCTCTCTCTGTTTTCACTGGAGGTAACATCTTGCTTGAGACTCTCTTCAACTAAACGCTTTTTTTCTGTGTTTCCAAGCAAATTATTGGTCATTTTGAAATATATTTTACATATTGACAATATATAATGCAGTGCAGTGTTGATTTAAAGAAAATAATCTTGAATTACACCAAGAGAGCTAAAATTTTATGGGTGAAATGGCGCCATGGGGTGACTTCTCTTCCACCCCAATGCCTTCTCTTCTTCCTTCTCCTCCACCCCCATTCTAAATCCCATCATCATCATCATCATCATCATCCAGGCGCCTTCTACATACACACCTCAAAGTAAGTGAACTTTTCTACCATTTTTGTTGAATTTAGGAAATTTTCGGTGAGCTGGAACCAATTACCCAAAAACCCATTGAAACAATGGTTTCGGTTAACGAACTTTTCGGTTAACGAACGACCTTCTGGAACGGATTGAGTTCGTTAACCGAGGGGTCACTGTATAGGCATCATATATTTTGCACAAGAGACAAAATTTTAAGTCCTTTGTACTCAAATGTACTAAATAATTACTAACATTTTTATGTCTAGTGCAAACCATAGCATGTTTATATTCAAATTAATCACTTTCTTACAAGAATTCCAGCAATGTTTATTATATTCTCTTAAGTTAATTCATTGGCATTTTATATGAGCAAAACCTAAACTCCCCCTATATGACAGATAAATAAATACCACTAGGTTAACAGTTGTCTGTGATCCGGCCCAGCTGTCATAATAAATTATTAGGTAGTAGGTAGTAGGCAGCTATGAAACAGGGAGGTACTACTGCCTGGGAAGACATTGGAAGCATAATGTGTTGTCTAATGGTGGACCCTGTTGCCATATGGCAACACAAAAATTGTGACCAAGTCCCAGGTTGCTGATCTGACTTTCTGCTTCATTTACACGCAATTGTTGGGTCTCAGTTGTTTCTCTTACTATTGACAACACAACATACATACAGTATTGTTTCTCACTATTGATCTTTTTAAAAATTTTTTATTTCTTTATGGTTCTTTATTATTATTATTATTATTACAGATGGGTCTTCATTTACACGGTCAATTGAACCCGCGGAGTACTGCGTAAAACGAGAAACGCGTAAATGAAATAACAGAACATATGGAATTAATTGAAATAGAAACTGGGCCGACCCCCAAAGTCCACATTTTCCGACACAATACCTATGTTGTAGTAAAAATAACATCTTCATTTTACGATGATATGCACACACAATTAATATTTAAGAGAAATACAGTTGCCGGTTAATGTCCATTCAAATAATGGACTCAACCCCCCCCCCCCCCCCCCTCTTCACAGCTCACTGGCTCCTCCCTCTCTGAGAAATGTTTGGGTAAAAACAGTAGGCTTACATTTTTAGTAATAAATACTACGTCAGACTAAAGTTAGGATAATATAATTGACATTGCTGGATTCCTTGCAAGACAGGAATATTTTGAATATAAACATCATATATTTTGCACAAAAGATAAAATTTTTGCTCTTTCTAATCGAAATTCTTACATTAGATCTAAAATTTGTATGCCTAATGCAAATTTAATGATGTTTATATTTAAAATAATCACAATCTTATAATAATTCCAGCAATGTAAATTATATTCTGGCCGGATAATTTGTATGAATTTTATGAGCTAAAACAAATATCTTCAGTATATAAACAAATTATACTTCACCCGCGTAAATGACCAAATTTACCGAGTAATTAAAGCATTTCATTCTGGCAAGGCACCGCGTAAATGACCAAAAGTGTAAACAAAAACCGCGTAAATCCAGACTCAACTATACAGGTAGTCGTCGACTTACGACCTAGATTGGTTACGGCCGCCCGGTCGTAAGTTGATCTGGTCGTAAGTCGGCCTATGTTATAATTACCTTACGTATATTATAATGTGTAATGATAATATAATCATCTTTAAGTCATATTTTATCAACATTTTCTTTGTTCATTATTGTTACGGTCGTCAGGTTTAAGTAAATCACTGCATACTACAGTACAATTGGTTTATTATTTACACAACATACAAAAAAAAAAAATACAGGTGCAAAACATATAAAACATTTTAGTTGCAAAACATACAAACACATACAAACATACAAAAAACATCTTATTGGCCGCTGGTACTTGGCTGTGGATCGTCGATGTCGTCAGCTGGGGCAGCCTTTGGGGTAGCCGGAGGAGTTGTTTTTTTCATGAACATGGTGAGCTTTGTCTGAATTGTTCGTTTCTTCTTCTCCTCGTAAATTTCTTGATACGGACGAAACGAATTGCGTGCCATCCGCTCAATCCTTGCAAATCGTTCGATGTTTGGGTCCATTCCTTCAAAATGGGCAAGAAGTTTATTCAGTAGAGATAAACCTTCTGATAATCCCTTAGTGGCAGGTTGAGGAGTAGATGAAGACAGTTTCCTCTTGGTAGACATCTTGGGGGGGTGGTGGTTCAAGAAAAATTTCCAAGACAAAAGAAAGGCACAAGGCAAACAGACACGGAGGGAAGTGTGCTGTACCAGCGAGCGTGTTTGTAACTGAGCGCGGGGATGCGCGCGGCTCCAGCTCCCGGCAGTGCCAGGAGGCTGGGGCTAAAACTGTCGTACCGCCGGTCGTAAAGTCGAACAGACGTAAGTCGCATAGGTCGTAAGTCGACGACTACCTGTATTATTATTATTATTATTATTATTATTATTATTATTATTATTATTATTATTTTCAGTGTTGTTGTTATTATTATTATTATTATTATTTTATTTTTAATTTTGTATTGTAAATTTTATTTACTATGAGCTACGGTAATCATTATTATTATTATTATTACTGCATTTTCACGCCTCAGGCCCCGGCGTGGGTCAGTGACCTGTGCCCGGGTGGGCTACTACCCGTTAATAAAAAAAAAAAAAAACGCCTTTGATATCAGGTAAGAGTGACTGTGGATTTAGCCTTAAAGTTTTTATCTTATAAAATGTCACAGACTAAAGTTAGCAGAATATAAATTACATTGCTGGAATCATAGCAAGACAGTGACTTATTTGATTATAGACATCATATATTATGCACAGGAGATAAAATTTTTAGTGTTTAGAGTACATGTGCTCCTTTACTGACGAACAAGTTACGTTCCTGAGGCTTGTTTGTAAGTCCAACTTTACTCTTGTAGATACCAAACATATTGTAAAATATGAAAAGATTATGGATATTTAATACAGCTATACCCTTTAATACAGCCTTAAAACCTGGCTCACTCTTCTCCTCATAGGTAATGTTTGTTCTCTGGAATTTTCTTCAAAATAATCCAGTCTCATCCACATTAAACACCTGTTCTAGCAAGTAACCCCCCCTCACCCCCTCAGTGATGATGTTTGTATCTCTGAAAGTTTGTAAGTTGAACGTTCTTAAGTAGAGGAGCACCTGTACAGGTAACTTGCATTTTACGCACATTTGATTTAAGCATTTTTGGAATAATGCGATTGTTCAATTAATACCAAAAGCTAATTTACGTACACCTATTTTATAAATAACGCGCACAAAACAGTTTAAATTTGCCGTGCGTATTCGCCTGGTTGCCTGGCAGTAGCGCCACGTGTGATGCCTAGTGAGGTGCTTGTAAGTTATTACATTACAGTTGCAGTTATATCAACATCAATGATTTTAATATTTGTATTACCTAACAGTGCCTCCCTGACAAATCCCTCAAAGTCACCATCACTGTCTCTGTCACTATCACTGGCTTGGGCTGGCTGTGGTGGGTTGAGGGCAAAGAACTCGGTAATGCTTTGACGGCTAGTGTTGACGTTGTCGTAATACACCTTGATGTAGGGGTCCATAGTCTGCAACAGCTGGGTAGTGAAGACTTCATACCGGTTATCGTCAGGGTCGTCGGAAAGGAGGAGCTTCAGTTTCTCTACACACTCGATGGCACCCCTTACATTACTATGCAATAACTTGCGTTCTTCTTGGGATGACGCACCACCTGCCTCTTCACTGACGTCATCATCATCTAACATCTCGTCGGCAGTCACATCAGGATCCCTTATCACCTCCATAATTTCGTTGGTAATCTCAGAGAAGCCTTTAGCTGTAACACTCTGCGCAGCTTCTCTGGCAAGGTCCACTGCTACTGCAACAGTCTGAACCTCACCAGTCACAGATTGACTCTGCCTCCCACCTGGAATAGCTTGCAACACATGTCTCCATGCTTGACGAACAGTTGTTACAGACAGCTGATCCCATGCGTCCACCAAGAGGTCCACAGCTTTCTGGACGTTGAATTTTCTCCAAAAGTGTTTCGCAAGTACTTCTTGCTCTGCCAACTGTTGTTCCTCGTCCTCTTCGCTCTTGCTATCGGGGTCACCCAGGTTACGCAACTCATCCTTGGTGTTGGTGTAGTCGTTCAGGAGCTTGAATTTTTTAGTAGAGAATGCAGCTTTTACATTACAGATTAACTCTTGGTCCATGGACTGTAATATAGATGTAGTGTTGGGAGGAAGGAAGACCACTTTTACGTTGGGGTGACTATCTAACAGGAGGGGCGAGTCTCCTGGTGCGTTGTCCTGCAGCAACAAAATCTTGAATGGAGCATTCTGTTATTCACAGAATTTCTTCACGTTGGGAATGAAACAGTCATCAAACCAGGAGAGGGACAGAGTAGAGAACATCCACGCCTTACGTGCGGTCAACCAGTGGACATTTAGCTTGGTCATGTCCATGCTCTTGTAGGCGTGCGGCTTGCGTGCTGTGTGGATCACCGATAACTTGAGCTTACAGGTACCGGAGGCATTGGTGGTAAACAGGACGGTGATGCGCTCCTTCTGCAACTTCTGGCCCCGACACTTGCTGGCAGTCTCGACAACGAAGGTCTTGGAAGGTAGCTTTTTCCAAAAAAGATCAGATTCGTCCATGTTAAACACCTGGTAGTTGGTGCACTGTCCTTCCTCCATAATCTCACGTAAAAACGGAGGAAAATCCCTTGCCGCAACACGGTCAGCACCAGCTTCCTCACCACCAATGTTAATGTTGGTGATCTTGTTCCTCTTCTTGAACCTCTGCAACCACCCAGAGGAAGCATTGAAGGGTTTGGGCTCTGCAATTCCCATCTTACGTGACACTGCAGCATACAGTTCACGTGCATACTCCTTAACTGAGCGAGTGTCCACCGCCATGTTCCGTCTTGCCTGACGAATCAAATACTGTAGCTCACAAGTAATTTCTCCGTCTTGAGAAGCACCTGGTTGTGGCAATACTTGATCATAGAAGCACCTGTAGACTTTGTGATGTTCATGTGCTCTTTTATCTTGGCTGCCTCCTTCTTGATCGTCCGGATCGTTGATTCGTTAACACCATGCTGGCGTGCGAGATCAACTTGTCTTGTTCCTTTCTCCAACTCTTGGAAGATCTTGTATTTAATTTCGTAGCTTAGGGCATGTCGTATCTTCTTTGGCTTAGGGCGGCTGGGTCCAGGTAATGCAAGGTTTCTTTGTGGTGGTAGTGGTGGTCCGGTGGAAGCCATTCTTATGGAACAATAGATACCGATATACACGGTGTAGCTGGGAGGGGTGTAGGCAGCTACCAAACAGGGAGGTACTACCGCCTGGGAAGATAATGGAAGCATAATGTGTTGTCTATGGTAGATCTTGCTGCCACATGGCATCACGACAATTTTGACCAAGTCCCAGGTTGCTGATCTGACTTTCTGCCTCATTTACACACAATTGCAAGGTCCCAATTGTATCTCTTACTATTGACAACACAACATACATATATTGTTCCTCACTTTTGATTTTTTTTTTCATTTTGTATTTCTTTGTTGTTCTTTATTATGATTGTTATTAATATTATTATGATCATTATTATTACTATTTCGCCCCTCAGGCCCCGATGTGGGTCAGTGACCTGTGCCTCGGTGGGCTAATTCCCGTTTAAAAAAAAAAAAAAAAAAAAAAAAAAAAAAAAACTGACGCGGGTAGGTCGACGGGCTTGAATGCTCCCGCGGCAGGGCACGTCATATTACATTAAACCAATCACATCTAGTGGGGGAAGGACGTAAGGATGCTTGGTCCAATCACAGTCCGATACGTCATATAACGTCACCGATAACGCAACAAAGACATACACTGCGCAACCTACTCGCATCGCTTACCTAACATGGCGGGATGGCAGGAGAGACGGAGGGAGGTGTGAATCCAAAAATGGCGCGGCATGAGATGACCGCCAGTCGCTCTCCGCGTAAAAGAGTACATGCACCGCGTAAAGTGAGCATACCGGGTCTGGCAGGGTACCGCGTAAACGTGGAAAGGCATAGAAAAAAAAACGCGTAAAGCGGGGTAATACTGTATGTATATATATATATATATATATATATATATATATATATATATATATATATATATATATATATATATATATATATATATATATATACAGTTCGTCCCCATATTACGTACATCCGAATTACGTACAAACGGCCGATACGTACATCGTTTCTGAAGTCTTTAATTGCAAAAATATTGTCTTAAAAGGGCGAGCAATTTTTAAATTTGGCGGGCGAGCCAGCCGCACCGCGCCGCCACTATCACTGACCATGCAGACGACACGCTAGACGCACCAAAACAACACGTGTGGTCATTGTGCATACAGTACTTCTCCTGTGAATTTCTGCCCTATTTTGTACACTTTACTCTGTGTGCAATGACTGGTGTAAAGCGTAAGAGTGGTGAAGCCAGTGGGAGTGCTACGAAACGTCAAGCAATCTCACTAGAGGTAAAAATGGACATAATAAAACTGCTTGAAAGTGGTGAAAAGTTGACCAATGTTGCCCGCAAATTTAACCTGAGTCGGTCAACTGTTAATACAATTGATAAGGGCAAAGAAAAGATCAAGGAACATGTGAAATCTGCAGTGCCAATGCAATCTACGATTATAACTAAAAGAAGAGGGAAGGTTCTGGAAGAAATGGAAAAATATCTTGCGCTCTGGATCGAGGACTGCACACAAAAACGTAAGCCTCTGTGTCTCAGTATGATTCAGGAGAAAGCCCTAAGTCTTTTCAACGACCTAAAGAAAGATCACCCTGATGATACTGTGACATTCAATGCTAGCAATGGGTGGTTTAACAGATTCAAGGTGCGAAATAAGCTGCATAATGTTCGAGTGACTGGTGAGGCGGCGAGTGCTGATTGGAAAACAGCACAGGATTTTCCAAAGAAACTCGCGGAAATTATCGAGTTACGTACATTTCGAGTTAAGTACAACCTTTTGGTCCCCATTATGTACGTAACTTGGGGACTTACTGTATGTATGTATGTATGTATGTATGTATATATATATATATATATATATATATATATATATATATATATATATATATATATATATATATATATATATATATATATATATATATATATATATATATATATATATATATATATATCGCTAAATTAATTTACAGTAGACTCACAACTTATGTGGGTTATGTTCCTGGGACCTCATATAAAGCCAAAAAAACACATAAAGCAAAAAATCGCATAAAGTCAGAAACACTCCTAAAAATCCCTTAAATTGCCCAAAATTGAATTGAAAAACTGCACAGTACTTAAATGTACTCTAAAGACTAAAAGTTTTATCTCTTGTGCAAAATATATGATGTTTATATTCAAATTATTCACTGTCTTACAAGGATTCCAGAAATGTAATTTACATTCTGCTAACTATTGACTGTGCCATTTTATGTCAAGTTTAGTCACCTTTATTGGGTTCCAGAACCTAACCATATTTTCCTCATTGATTACATGTAATTAGATATCGCGATTTAGTATTTAGCGAACATCCTTGGACCCTATCTCGCGATATATCCCGACGCTACTGCATTTTTTTATTGAAACTAAGAAAAGAAAGCTGCATCTGGCAACAGTCTTCTCAGCCTCCAGTCTGCTAGGTGGTGATGCTGTAAAACAGAAGAGAGTCAAGAGAGTCAATAGCAAGCGAGTCCTTGAACTGAGTAGGTCTCAAGCTGCGTAACTCAAAACAAACATTTTTTACATAAAATTGGAAATAACTCCAAAAGTTCTTGGATGATTTTAAATTTCAAACCATATTAGATTCACCAATGATAGGAAAATATTTAATACCAGAAAGAGTATGCAACACTGAAAATTACTATACAGTAAACCCTCGATAACTAGGCATTTGATACAGTCAGTTCTGCTATAACGCGATAGTTGTGTTCTTGTAAAATATCGTGTTATAGAAAATCGCGTAGTAGAAATAACAGGGCTCATGGAGAAAATAGGGTTAGGTGCAGATTACTACATTACTCGAAATCGAAAAAAAATTAGTAGTTAGCCTAACACAAAGGATATCACAGTCTAAATAAATGTTACATTCATATCTAATAATGAAATCATACAGTAAATGCAACACTTAACCTTGAAAAAATATGAATAAAACTTGATGGGGGAGAAGGTTGATGTTGAGGTTGATAACATCGAGCTTCTCTTCAAGTGTTATATCCTTTCTTTTACAATCATCACCGGGAATGCGATATTCACAGTTAATACCACAAAATTGGAGAAATAGTAAGCAAAAATCGCGTTACAGCAAACAAGCGTTCGCGTTATACAAATATCGTTCCTCTATTCATAAATCGCGTTAAAGCCAATTCACGTTATCAAAACACGCGTTATAGCAGAACTCACTGTAACTCGGAATTTCATATAACTCGGCACGGATATGGTCTTGGAATGTATTATAGTACAGTGATCCCTCGGTTAACGAACACCTCGGTTAACGAGATTTCGGTTAACGAGTTACCTCCCATAAGATTCTTAACTTCGGTTAACGAGCAATCCCTCGGTTAACGAGTTTCTTACGAGCCGACCTCAACAAGTTTTCGCTTCCGCTTGGCGGTCAACCAGCTGTAGTATTAGTCCGCCAATACAGTAATCGGTTCTAGGGCTTAAATTCCTTACTATTTTAGTAAATATCAAGAAGTTTATACTCTTCAATAATTTTTAAAGTTTAATATTAAATTTTCTAGTCATTTTAACAATTATTGAACATAATTGAAGGTACAGTGACTAGTTTTATGAGCGCCATCCAGCCTCTTAACACAGCAAACAAGCGTTAGTCTCTCTCTGTTTTCAGTGGAGGTATAATCTTGCTTGAGACTCTCTTCAACTAAATGCTTTTTTCTGTGTTTCCAAGCAAATTATTGGTCATTTTGAAGTATATTTTACTTATTAACAATATATAGCGCAGTGCAGTGTTATTTTAAAGAAAATATTCTTTATTTACAGCAAGTTTATACCTAAAAGATCACGTGTTGACATTGTTTGATTCCAGCATGGGGCCTTAGAGATCAAGAAAAGAGATTTCAATCCAAACCAAGCAGGAAATTATAAGAAAACATGAACAAGGCATTAGAACAAATGCACTATGCAAAGAATATGGCATGTCGACATCAACTGTGTTGACAATTCTTGCACAGAAGGACATATTTAAAGAAGTGAAAGTGAGAGACAAATCTACCCTAATTGCAGAAACTGAGAGGTTACTTCTCATCTGGATTAGGGAAAAACAGATGAAAGGTGATTCAGTTTCTACTGAATGCATTTGTGAAAGAGCCAGGGAGATTTACGAACATTTAAAGACAGATCAACCTGGTTCTTCAAGCACAGAATTTGAAGATTCTTGGGCCAGCAAAGGCTGGTTCGAAAAATTTAAAAAAAGAAGTGACATTTTCAGTGTTGCTAGGCATGGTGAAGCTGCTAGTGTGGATAAGGAAGGGGCAGCAAAGTTTCTAGTGTAATTTAAAGAACTGATGGAAGAAGAAAATTATCTTCCACAGCAAGTGTTCAATGTGGACAAAACTGGGCTGTTCTGGAAAAGGATGCCCAAAAGAACATTCATCACCAGAGATGAAGACTCTTTACCTGGGCATAAACCCATGAAAGACCGTCTCACTCTATTGCTTGGTGCCAATGCTTCAGGGGATTTCCAACTGAAGCCGATGCTTGTCTACCACTCTGAAAACCCCAGGGTGTTCAAGCAAGAAAAAGTGGTAAGAACAAAGCTTGGAGTTTATTGGAAGTCCAACCATAAGGCATGGGTGACAAGACAGCTCTTTAATGAATGGGCTGTTTATGTGTTTTGCCCTTCTGTCAAGAGCTACCTAACCACCAATAAACTCCCTTTAAAGGCTCTTCTCCTCATGGATAATGCTCCTGGTTATGACCCTGAACTTGCCAGAACTTTGGAGTATCAATTTGACTTTATGAAAGTGTTGTTTTTGTCTCCCAACACTACATCAATCACACAGCCAAAGGACCAGAATGTGATCAGCAACTTCAAGAAGTTGTACATGAAGAAAATGTTTAGGAGGTATCATCAGGCAACTTCCAATGATCCTGAACTAACACTGAAACAGTTCTGGAAGACACAATTCAACATCCTGGAGGCTGTAAAATTGATTGTGTCATCATGGCAAGAATTCTCCACTAGATCCCTCAATTCTTCATGGAAAGCACTGTGGCCATCAGTAGTCCATGATTTTGAGGGATTTCAGGATGACAGAGTTGGACCAAGAGATTGTGTCCATTGGTCAGTCATTGGGCCTTGAAGTGGAAGAGGATGATGTCGAAGAGCTTGTGATGTCTCATGAGGAGGAACTTACTCCTGATGACTTGAAGCAACTGGATGAGATGTTAGAGGCTGACAGTGTTGAGGAGGAAATTGAAAGTGATGACCATATGTCAACTAAAGAGTTGAAAGATGTGATTTACCACTGGGAGAAGTTCAGGGAACTGGCTTCAAGCACCCAGATGTGGAAAAAACTTAACTAACTTTGTGTCATGTTGAGGACTCAATGGTCTCCTTCTTTAAACATAAGTTAATGGTGAGGAGGACAGATGCCCCACAGACCACAATTGACACTTTCCTCAGTAAAAGGCAGAGGGAACAAGATGCTATCCCTCTGCCTTCCACTTCAAGAAGGAGAAAGGATGATGCTAGCTCTCAGCCTTCCACTTCTAAGAAGGAGAGAGGATGTTCATGGCGGAGAATCTGTCAGTCCAGAGGTTCCTGACATTTTCATGGAAGGTAACTCACCTTCCAAGAAGCAGTAAAATGCTTCTCCTCCACCTCCACTTCCTTCTCTTCTCCCTTCTGCTCCTCCACCTCCCACTTCAAATTCACATTAGCATCATCATCCAGGAGCCTTCTACATACACACCACAAGGTAAGTGTCCATTTCTAAAATTTTTGGTGAATTTAGGCAATTTTCGGTGAGCTGGAACCAATTACCCAAAAACCCATTGAAACAATGGTTTCAGTTAACGAGATTTTCGGTTAACGAGCAACCTGCTGGAACGGATTGTTCTCGTTAACCGAGGGACCACTGTATATAACTCGGGAAATGTCGAGTTATATAAAATTATCTGGTTAAATCTTGGCATATCTGGCCACCTGTGTCACCTACCATTCTTCTCCTGCAGTGCTGGTAAGTGTTACTTTTTTACATTTAGTAATTGCATGTACAGTGGTCCCTCGGTTAACGAGCACAATCCGTTCCAGCAGGTTGCTCGTTAACCGAAAAACTCGTTAACCGAAATCATTGTTTCAATGGGTTTTTGGGTAATTGGTTCCAGCTCACCGAAAATTGCCTAAATTCAAAAAAAAAAGTAGAAAAGTACACTTACTTTGAGGTGTGTATGTAGAAGGCTCCTGGATGATGATGATGGGAATTAGAATGGGGGTGGAGGAGAAGGAAGAAGAGAAGGCATTGGGGTGGAAGAGAAATTGCCCCATGGCACCATTTCACCCATAAAATTTTAGTTCTCTTGGTGTATTTCAAGATTATTTTCTTTAAATCAACATTGCACTGCATTATATATTGTCAATATGTAAAATATATTTCAAAATGACCAATAATTTGCTTGGAAACACAGAAACAAAAGCATTTAGTTGAAGAGAGTCTCAAGCAAGATGTTACCTCCACTGAAAACAGAGAGACTAACGCCTGTCTGGTGTGTTGCCAGGCTGGATGGTGTGCCAGAAACTAGTTTCTTTACCTTCAATTATGTTCAATAATTGTTAAAATGACTAAAAAAGTTAATATTAAACTTTTAAAATTATTGAATAGTATAAACTTCTTGATATTTACCAAAATAGTAAGGAATTGAAGCCCTAAAACCGATTACTGTATTGGCGGACTAATACTACAGCTGGTGGACCGCCAAATGCAAGCGAAAACATGTTGAAGTCGGCTCGTAAAAAACTCGTTAATCGAGGGATTGCTCGTTAACCGAAGTTAAGAATCTTATGGAAGGTAAATCGTTAACCGAGGGACCACTGTACACATATAGGGTCGATAATTTTTTATTGTTGTATTTTTGTAAAAGGGGAGAAATGCCTCGATAAGTTGGAATTTGGGATAACTCGGCAAGGCCAGAGCCCCATATGTGCCGAGTTATCAAGGGTTTACTGTACTATACAGTACAGTACCCAATTACAAATAGAAATGCTAAAAAATTGGGGTATACTTTTATGGATTATATTTTTTCTCATCGTCAAATGAGTATAATTGTTTAATTCTAGTTATTGAAGTACAGTCTTATCAGTCCATGCTCTTAATATAATTAAAAACACAAATAATTGCCATCAAAAGTGTTTGCTATAGTATTTCAATTATAAAAAATAATAAAAATAACAATAATATTAAAAAGTAATTGTCCATATTTATTGAAATTATAATGGAAACACTGTTGGATGATCCTAAATAACGTGTTAAAATTGCATATAAATCCATCCCAAAACGGAAGGGGGGGGGGGGATTCCAGCCGGACAATTCCCTTAACCTATTATTCCCCATAAGCTACACTAATCCAAATATATAGATATATATGTATACCCAAGGGGCACGTCTGCCTATTAGGAACAGTGTGAATATAGCACACTATATACAGTGCAGTAGAAGTCTCTGGTACTAAAGGAGGCAGCATGGCTAGCACTTCACTCAACTGCTTTCACTTCCTAACCTGTAAAGTTAGGTACCTATTTAAAGCTGAGTGAGTTGGGAGTACCCAAGGACCAAACCACAGCCTCTAAGAAAGGAGGTGAATGCTGTATCCACTCATCTGCTGCACTCCAGGAACATAACCCTGCAAATATCTAGGAGTTTATTGTACTATGACACAAATCTTTCTCAATATCTGTCCAGATACTTTTCTCATCTATGTAGTTGTATATTCTTACCTTGGTCATATATGAGGTAAACCACTCAGGCGGCAGTTCTGTGATGCATCTCTGCTTCTGTGTCACTCTCGGCCGAGCCCCACCACCAGGTAACTGTCCACCACCTGCACCAAAAACATCTTCACTGGTGGTAGTGTCTAGAGGTTGAGTCTTAATTGTATTGCAGGATTCATCAAACTTGAAAAGTAAATTGGAGGAAGAGTTTTGCAATTCCTGAACAGGTAACCTCTTCCTGCACTGTGTGTGTGGAAGGAATATGGTGGCAGGAGTAGCATTTTTTGTTGTGGGAGTGGTTGCAGTGACGAGGTGTTTATCACAAACTAGTGCTTCGTCACAATCATAAACCAACACACCCTGCACAAGACCTGGTATTGGACCTATGGACATAGACACTATCATAAATAACAACTTACACATTTAGCCAAAAATCTACTATTTACAAGCATGAGCAAGAATTTTTAAATTTTATACATACATACATATATTGATGATGTCACGAAGCTTCACAACTGCATAAATTATCACGACCGCCACAACCGAAACTACCGCATGCACCCATGTAGTTGTTGAGGTTGTGAAACAATCACAAACGAGGACTGAGAGCCGAGAAATTCATTGGGCAGTGGGGCCCTCCAACCACTATGTTGGCTTTATGTACAATACTTGTATGCTACAATAATAGATACAGTGCACAATGTTTTTAGATCTTTGCAGTGATAAATCTTGAATAACTTGCTTTATTACAGGTCACCATTTGTGACCCTTTTCACATATGGAGTGTAAAAAAGTAGTAGTATTGGACAATCTGATGAGCATAAACCTCTTGTTGTTCCCCATTAAAAAAGTTATAATTTGGGGGCAAAACAAGACTACTTTAATGTAAAACTTGTACTCAAATGTAGTGAGTAAATTACTGAAAATTTTATGTCTTGTGCAAACTATGGTATTTTTATACTCAAATTAATTGCTATCTTGTAAGGATTCCAGCAATGTAAGTTATATTCTGCTAAGACAAGGCAGTAATATTTTATAAGAGAAAACTTTAATTCCCTGTCTTGTATAATCCTGAGTCCCTGACCTGTACCACCCCTCCCCCTCCACTGACAACCAATCTCCCCTCGCTGGCTGTGAACACCCCACCACCCTCTCCCCCCTCCTCCCAGCCAGCATGGGAGACAGGATGGCAGTGAACAGGATTTTACAGGATGAATTTGGTTAAGGCTTAAAGTTTTTCTCTTATAAAATGTCACAGACTTGACGTAGCAGAATATAACTTACATTGTTGGAATCCTTGCAAGACAGCAATTAATTTGCAGATAAAAATCTTATAAATTGCACTAGAGATAAAATTTTTAGTCCTTTAGCTTAGTACATTTGAGTACAAGTTGTACACTAAAGTGTAGTAGCATGTTGCTAAAATTGTGGCTTTTTCACAGGGAAAAATCACAGGAAGATTAGTTGAAAAGTTCACACAGGTTACAGCATTAACTGAAGTTTAAAGTGAAACCAAACCTCCGCAACTGTGCAGTTGTGACTTCCTGAATACCACAACCGCAACTGCAGAACTTTGAAATCTGACAACCGTGACATCACTAACAAACATACATACATACATACATACATACATACATACTTACTTATATTCATTCATACATACAAATAGGGTGTTAAAAAAATCTCACATGGAGCAGTAATAACCAATGAATTAATGAGCATATCTTTACAGTCAATGACCATTGTACGATGGATCAATATACAATCATTCAGTTTTATGATGTTATAAAATTAACACCATTTACGGCTATGCAACTGTGCTAAATCGGTTTTATGATGGTTGCTACCTGAATGCTTTTCCTGCACTGTCATTGATTTGAAAAACTGATGTGCAACAACAAGCAATATTCCGAGATATGATGATGCAATCTCAAAATGACGTAACACAAGCGAACCACAAGGGTTGTGTGGGAGGTTGTGCCCGTCCCCAGTGATTACCAGGCTAAGCAGTTGAACATGTCACGTTGCCCAGAGGATGGTTTGTGTGTAGAAGAACCCAATCTTTGTACTGAACAGTATCTCAAAAAAGTATCTGCCAGGATAGGTCCGATGATTTCCGAAATGCTAGAAGCAACTCATGACGTCCCAGGAGGGTTGGTAGGCATGGCTCTGTAGCATACTGACCCTACTGTTCTCATGCACCTGCAGTAAGGTATTGTACGAGATGAAAGGTGAGTGAGCGTCACCCACACACCATATAGTAAACACTATGTGACCAACACATAAAATCGAAGGAGTCATGAGTTATACCTGTATAGTGAAATATTTGCCTCACTGAACATTTTAGCAGTTTATACAATTTTGTTTCTGAAATTATTTTGTTAAGATGGCAAAAGCATTTCTCCTATGTTGTTGTACACAGGGCCATAAAAAATTTCAATAGTAGTGAACATGTTGCCAGGACTCACATGAGATTCTGGGCAAGTGTATAGCTTTAAGAAACAACTATCTTCCCAAATTTTGGCGAATACAACGACGAAAAGTTGAGCCATCTGACGCATGCACCTGTGTAGTACCATGTTAATAGTTGGCAGGCTTGTGGAACCTTGGAAAGGGTAGCCAGTTACAGCATTGATTCGAATAGTTACTTTCTCCGATGATCATTCATTATTGGGGATATGTGTCCGTATTACACAGTTAGAATATAAGTCCATTATTTTGAACCATCATTTGTTGAACAACTTGTGTGCTGACCTCACTAGAGGAAAGGTCACACCTGATTTAGCTCTCAGGGATTAAGTGACAGTACAATGGCTAATATTACTTGTGAGTAGCTCTGTGCCTTTTTGAGGGCTGAGTTAGCGAAGGTCAAGGGCAAAAACTTGAAGTTAAAGGAAGTGATTGTGAGGATGAAGGAGGAAAACATGAAAGAGGGAGTCTGTGTCCGACAACAACACAGGCGAGTGGAGGTGTCATAAGGAGAGGAACAACCAAGCTGGTGATGAAAAGAGACAAGGAAACGACAACAGCTAAGTGTACTAAGTTTTTCAGTTCTATGGTAGAAAAATTGGACTGTAACATAGTCAAGGACAAGGCTGTCACGGAAGGTAAGAAAACCTTAATTGTTGGTGATTCCTAGGTAAGGTACCTAGATAGCTTTCTGTGCAAAAAAAAAATAGGATGACAGTGTGTTTACCAGGAGCTGGGGTTTGAGATAAAGTTGCCATAATGGACAATATCATGTCTAGTAACAGGAACAAACCCATTATCTGCCTCAGCGCTGGAGGCAATGATATTGGCCGGTGGAGGAGTGAGGAGCTCCTGATAAATTCAAGGCAGCTATCGAGCATATTAAGATCAAGGGAGGGATCCCTATCATATGTGGTGTCCTGCCTTGGAGGAGAGTTGGCTATGAATGGTTGTCAAGGGCAATTGGTGTTAATAGCCATCTTGACAGTTGTTGCAAGTCAATATCAGTCCCAATCATTGACTACTGGGACAACTTTTATGGCAGAAGGGACCTTTATGCTAGGGATGTGGCTGGCTCTCTCGAGAGGGCTGTTCAAAAGATGTCGACATCTTTAAACAGTTGGAAGAACATGTGAGCACAGGGGCCAAGAAGACTGAAGTGGGCATGGGTAAACAAAGCAAGAGGTTACAGAGAAATAATGCTAGGAATGATGACAGAGCTAAATTAGGCAGAGTTAAAACCTAAATGCGACAAAAAGAGGACTCAGATAATGACTCACTTAAATGTCTACTACATAAAAAGTAGAAGTATGAGATATATAAAATGCATGAAATCAGGAAGTTAGCATGTACCGAAAAAGTCAATATAATAGCATTCACCGAATCATGGATAAACTTACTCACGAGTGTTACCTGTCAAATACCAAATTAAAGGTTACAAATTATTTCATACCAATTGGCAAATTGGGAAAGGAGGCAGGGTAGCAATCTATGTCAGGAATAATTTTAAGTGTGAAATCTATAAGGAAATAAAAACTAAACTGAATACAGAAACAATTTCTATAGACTTAACCGATGATAGGGAAAAATAAGTTATAAGAGTAATACTGTATACAGACTTCCTAATCTAAAGAGAGTTAAGAAGCAACTTATTTGGGATGAAATACACAAGCATCCAGATGTAGCAAAGTGTGTATAGTAGGCGACTTTAACTTTTGTCAAATAGATTAGACCAATTTACAGGTAGCTCAGAATCAGAGGATTTTCTTGAAACAATTCAGTACTGTTTCTTAAGTCAACATATAGGCAAACCCAACCAGGGTAATAATATACTAGATTTAGGTCTGTCAAACAGAGAAAATCTCATTAATAATGTTGACGAGTTTCATAACAATCTAAATAATGAGTTACTTAATGCACAAAGGTAGATTATACCATACAGAAAACTCAGACCAAATAACAATGACTGCAAATGCATAAATAATTATTTCAAGAATATTACTGGAGAAAGGAAGGCTATAAGGTCGGAGAATAAATCATACTGAAGTTTACCTATGAGACTGTTTTTAAGTATTAGCCAGTAGTGTTAAGACCGAGATAAGAAAACCAGAGGAATAATGAACTGAAGGTAGCAAGGGAGACAAAGTCAAACCCTAAGGGATTTTTCCAAATGTATCAAACTAAAACTCAAGACAAGATTGGACCATTACAGTCAGATACCGGCAAACTAACTGATAACAAAGGAGAAATGAGCAATAATCTGAACAGATATTTTTCATCAGTTTCCACAACCAAAAATTTAAACATGATAACTGAGGCACCGACTACCTTCTTTTTTTTTAACGAGGATTAGCCCACCTAGGCACAGGTTAACGACCCACAATGGGGCCTAGGGGGCAAAAAAATAAGAATAGAAAGAAATTAAAAATAGAAAAGAAAAGGGTAATGTTAATCTACAGCGCAAAGATGCCGGAAAACCAGCTTTTTAAAGTGAGGCGGATTGTATGAGTACGGAAACATAGAAGAAGGCAGACCATTCCACAGTTTGGCTGTGTGAGGAAAGAAGGATGCACTATAATGGGTTATTCTAGTGTGACCAACATCCACAGAGAAATGGTGGGCACCACGGGCAAGACATGTGCTACGAGCCCACAGCCTTGCAGGCGGTACACAGAATGCCAGATACACCAAACAATGCCCGTTGAAGTACAGGTACTGTACCTGTAAAAGAGAGAATGAAGTAACATTGTGGTGAAGAGAAAGGTAAGAAAGATTGTCAACAAAAGGAGGAGAGTTAATAAGAGGAAATGCCTTTGATTCCACCCTATCTCACAGTTGGACAGAAGAAGAGCCACCCCAGATATGAGAGCAGTAGTTAGGACGAATGAATCCCTTATAAACTTGAAGCAACTGCTCAGGAGTGAAGTAGATACGACATCTGTACAGCATTCCAAACTTTCAGGAGGCAGCTTTAGCAATGTTGAGGATGTGTGGCTTCCATGACATATTAGAGGAAATGGTGAGGCCTAGCATTTCTATTTTAGAATTTGGCAGAATGATAGCATCCTGAAATGTGATTGGTCGGAGATCATCTACTTGGGAAAGTGTAATTGGTAAATACCGAGTTTTAGTACTTTTGAATTTAACCAAGTTTCTACCTCCCCATTCGGAGATGCTGCACAAATCCACATTGATAGACTTAATATCAGCAATGGAAACAGATCTAGTTTGAGCGTTAGGGAGAAGGGTAAAATGTGAAGAAAAGTTCAGAGTAGAATCATCAGTGTAAGAATGGATAGAATTAGTTGTAGTGTGAAGTATATCATTGATAAAAAGAAGGAAGAGAGTAGGTGAAAGAACAGAACACTGTGGGACATCACTATTGGTAGACAAAGAGCGAGAGATCGCTCCCTCGACGGCAACTGCCATGCACGGAGTAAACTTGAAGGTAGACTCAACATTTTTAATACTAAATTTGTTTCTGATTATTATTTGTGAGAGGATTTTCCCATTATTATTTACCTGTATGTGTTTTGTGTGTGTGTGTGTCTCTACATACACACACATACAGTGGTCCCTCGGTTAACGAACGGTTTAATTAATGAAATTTCAGTTAACGAATTAGCTCCCGTAAGGATCTTCAATTCGGTTAACGAACAAAACTTCAATTAACGAAATCCTTACGAAAAACACGTTTTGTTGTGAGCATCAGCTGATCAGCTGATGGGCTAGTCTGCCAATTCAGTAATCTTTTCTATGTTTACATTCGTTTCCAGTGGAGTAAATATCAAGAAAATTGTGCTCTTTATATATATATTAAAATTATTAGTCATTTTAAGATTTACTTAACATATTGATAATATAAGCAATACAGGGAACTAGTTTTTTGTGCGCCCATCAGCTGCTTGACTCAGCCACCAGGCATGAGTTTGGCTTTGTAGACAATGGAGTGAACATCGATTTTATTGGTGTCTTGAATATTTTTGCATTTTTACATCAAAATTATTGGTCATTCTGAAATTTAGTTAACATATTGATAAGATATAGCGCAGTGCAGTGTTGATTTAAATAAAAGAATCTTGAATTACACCTCGTGAACTTAAAATTTTATTGGTGAAATTACTGCATCAAGCACGGGTCCCCTGAAAGGTGATTTCTCCTCTAACCCCACTTCCTTCTCTTCTCCCTTCTCCTCCACCCCCACTTCTAATTCTCATCATCATCATCAACCAGGAACCTTCTATATACACACCTCAAAGTAAGTGTACTTTACTGCATTTTTTTTTTTAACTTTGTATGTACTTTTCTGTAAGCTGGAACCAATTACCCAATATTCCATTGAAACAATGAATTCGGTTAACGAACTCTGTGAAACGAATTGTGTTCGTTAACCGAGGGATCACTGTACATACATTAAAGGTAAAGGAAATTATGTCTCTAGAACGAATGGCTCCCTGTCTTGGACTCGAAAATGCCAGCAACTTTAAACTACCCAGACATTGTTGGGTACATCCAGGGTATCATCCGCGAATAATAGGACCGCAAAATAAAAATCTGCGAATTATCCTGGCATACTGTATACGTAACTATAATCTCTTTTTACATTCTTAACACTATTTTAACACTATATTCTTGGCTGATTTTTTCTGCTACAGTAATGTACAGCACTGCACAATGCAAATTGTACACAAAAACAGCACCTAACAAGGGAACAATCTTCTAAAATGGCAGCAGAATATGAACTAAGTGATCCGAACAGCTAGACCACCCACATGCCTGGCTGTGGGGATGGGTTGGAGCACAATGCAATCTTTCAGAATGCCCTGAAAATTTATTCCCAAACCCATAAATAAATATTTGTTGATATTTTCCAGTGTTTTTCTTGGAATTTTCAAACTCAGAATTGAGATTATTTCCAGAAAAATTCCTAGCAAATTTCAATTCTGGCTAGCAGAGATATTACTGAAAATGCAAGTCCCAATACATATCATAATGATATGTGATCTCATAATGTTTCACACAGAGCGTGGACAGATAGTTTTTTGAGATGCTATACATAAAGTAATACAGTACTACAGTAAAACCTCGATAAATCGGAATTCAATATATCGGAATTTGCTTTTTTGGGACTCTGAGGTCTGTGCTCTGGTCACCAGAAATACATTTTTTTTTTAAGAAATGGGTAAGATAAATAAAAAAAACCACACTTACTGAATACTGTACATTGGTCTAATCAGATTTGCTATAGGACTACTGAAAACTTAGACACCTGAGTATGTAAGCAGGCTGAGGCTGATCAGATGTCGCTGTATTTGTCAGGTTTATTTATTTATTGATTCAGTATTATATTCTCATACAATTGGCCTCTTATGGTTTATGGTTCATTATGATTAATATAACATCTTCAGTAATAGATAAAAAATACAATGCTGTATTTAATTTGTAATATGACTTGAAAATAAAATGAAAAGCTGTATCAGGAGTCACAATATCACACTGTATAATATTTGATATGAAGATACCTTCCTACAATATTCTCCTACACTTATTTGTTCTTATTTTTATCTTTATAGTACTGTACACTATAAAGTTTTCTCTTTATTCATAAGACAAATTCTGTGGTTCCTTACATATAACACTTTACAGTAAATAACAATCATCTCAGTGAAAACAGTTGTTGACAACCAGACTAAAGTGTGAATTTCAACCCAGAGAATTCTGTTTCATATTTCTTTTTATTGTTGATGTAATATACTTTTAACCCTTAAGCCCCGGGTTAAGGTGCTGCTGGCAGTACCCCCCCCCTCCCGCAGGAATAAAAAAAAAAAAAATCAACCCCCCCCCCCCCCCCCGAAAAAAAAAACGTGGCAGAAATAGGCGGACGTTCTGAAACGTCACCCGGGGCCTAAAGGATAATAACAACATTATTTACTACCTTTGAGTGTTATATGATGGCTCAATTTGGCTACATGTATGCTTAGACAAATGATTAATGAATAAACCAGTGTACATGCAGATATACAATATTGTACACTACAATATTATTTATTAAGTGATGATAAATACACTACAATAGTATTTATCAAGTGGAGATAAATACACTACAATAGTATTTATTAAGTGATGATAAATACACTCCTGTACTGTACTAAATACTAAGTGTTGAACACAGACGTTGTGGTAAGCCAATCAGCTGTTTGCCCTTTGTAAACAAAGGACTCATGATGTTCACTGTGGGATTTTTTTCTTCAGGAAAGCCGTTTCTTTTAGGATAATATTTTATCAACCTGGCACCAAATGAATCTAAATTATATGCGAATTATGGTGAAAATGTATAAAGAAGTGTTAAGGAATCTTTGGGGTTGGGAGCCACCCACCTGTGCTACCCCCCCTTCCCTCTGCCAGCGCTTCCAGATAAACACTTATCTTCCACATAACCTCGTTAAACACTTAAATACCTTAGCTGTTGAAGTACAGTAATAACATAACAACAACTGATTTTCTTTAAACAGTTCGGATAAGCAGCCCCCCCCCGGTATATTTGTTTTTTTTTTACTTTTGCATTTTTCGGACTGGGGTCTACCCCCAATTAATTTGATTTATCAAGGTTCTATTGTATATACTGTTTACCAGTAAATGTGGTGAATAAATAAAAATAATACAAATAATCAAAAGATAAAACACTGCATTGTCATTTGGCAATTCTGTCACTAGTAATAGACAGCGGAGCCATGAAAGAACATCACTCCCGCTCTCCCTCATTCTCTTATGCTAGCTCCCACACACATAATAAATGTTTAATCCCTAGTTTGCACAAGAGATAAAAATTTTCGTCTAGTTTAGTACATTTGAGTACAAAGTGTGTACAGTAATGTTGCTCAAAATTATGATTTTTGTTCACATTTAATTTACAATTAATATTTGTTTAATTTAAGTTTCTAGCAGTCCATGGTGCTTTAGAGACACAGGAAGTGTATAATGAGTGGGTCAGAGGTGTATTGAATATTACCTGACCTAGGTTGGTCCGGCAAAACAAATAATCCGGCAAGGCTTTGGAACCAAGGGTGCCGGAAAATTAGTGGTGGATCTGTACTGTATCTACCTGAAAATACGAATTGAAAATAACAATAACACAGCTCTGACACCTTGGGAAGCTGAGATACTGACACTTTGCACCTCCCTCTCATGGTGCTACCCTTCCCATGATTCTCGGGGACATAAGAAATGTTTATTCCCTTTATGTTTCTGACATTATAATTGAGGCGCCTAGAGTGGTAATGGCGTATCTCCAAAATGCCTGTTTTGAGTAAATCGCATTTTAAGTTTATGTACCATGGAAACTACAGCATGGATTTCAATGAATCTTTCCACAAAAGTTGGATTGTACAGTAAAAGGAATGTTGCCTGTGGAAAATTGAGCCCCATATGCCACATCCCCAAACGCCCCTCCCTCCCCCCCACCTAAAAATAAGAAAAATCAGTAAATATCATCAAATTTTCACGAAACTGGGTTTATTAGTTACATGCTCTTCCAATGAAATTCTCAATCTTGCAGTAGTGTAAGCGGCACTCAGTCAGGCTTGATCATGTAGAACAAAGGCCAGTGAACACGCCTGTGGCCATATCTCCAAATCGTGATTTTGGTGCTTACTCCACTCCCATTCTCGGCACCTCAATTGTCTTTTTTTTTTTAATTTTTTTATGAACAGTTGTGTGTGCATGTAACAGCATAAATAAAATGAAGAAAATCACACATATCTACCCAAAGCTCCAAGTTAAATAATAACAATAAGGCAGCTCACAGCTTGACTGGAGAGTTAAATAATAACAATAAGGCAGCTCACAGCTTGACTGGAGAGTTAAATAATAACAATAAGGCAGCTCACAGCTTGACTGGAGACTGAGATACAAACTCCTGAGCCCACTCCCATGATCTACACTCACTCACGGGGATGTAAATATGTTTTTCTATTTTACGCTAAAATATTTTGCGTTATTATAATCATTTCCTTTATTTTGGGGGGCACGTTCTGTATGAAAGATTGTAAACAGTAAAAAAAAAACGGTAAAAAAAAAATTATTGAAGAAAATTACCATGTCTACACGTATGTCTACCTGAAATTACTTGAAGTGACAGCTGGGGAATCGCAACTTATTACTGTACACGTAAATGTCATGTATGCTAAATGAAAATAATTCCTTATTTTGTTTAAATTTATTGATTTTATGTCTATTTATAAATTATGAGTTATTTAGACAGTATCAATCATTATAGCAGCAGGATATAAAACTTGTTTGGGCTCGTCAAGGGCTCGAGAACAGAACTTATTTTCCCCCATAAGTTATTAATATCATTATGCGATCGATCACTTAGCGATGGCTTTTTGAGGTCCCTAACCTCATTGTATAATGATCATTGCCTGTCTTCTGCTTACTGTTCGACAGTATATTAAGAATGGATGGGAGTTTGTTATTCAGTATACAATTTCTATGTGAGCACCCTTAGTTGCTTGGAGGACACCTAAATGATAACATATCTGGTGGGCTTGTGGAACTATCACTGATGATTCTGTTGTGCCAGTCCTGAAGACTCATATTAGGTTTAATAATTCTGTTGTTAAAATCCTGAAAACTCATAACAGGTTCAGTGATTCTGCTGTGCAAGTCCTGAAGACTCATATAAAGGTTCACTGTACATAAAGTTTTTCAAGGAACAAGTGTTCAGCCTGTCTAGAGCATTCCATCACCCAAGAAAATGTGTACCAAGGTGTCACATACTAAAGGACCAGTGTGGGGGTGTCCCATTCTTTTGAAATACAATACTGTATTCAGTTGTAGTTCCTAATGCTATGGAAGCACAAACTGTTCCAACATATCCAGGTACATGATCCTAGTCACTGTCTTTTAAACAAAATAGAAATGTCTGATTATGTGGTCAAGCATATTGCTAGGATGTACTTCATGTGCTCTCACATGACAAATGAACTGTCACTTCATCTCATTATTGATTAACAATTAGCTGTCATCCAAGAAACTAAGGGAGCTCAGGTAGAAATTATAATAAAACTCCCACCTGTCACTAAGTGTCACATGTCTATTTGTTCAGGTGTTATTGCTGCTACAGTTTGTGCCATTATTTTGTATACACCTTATATAGTGTAGGGAGAACTGGAAATAGATGGGATAAGTGGGAACTATTGAATGCTGTCCATAGACTGGTTTGTTAGAAAATGAGTAACTAGTTCCCAATGGAAACAAGATTATGTTTCTCATGTGTAATACCACCACTGGAGTTTAATATTTTCATGGATGGGTTTTTAAGAAAGGCAAAAGCAAGGGTGATGGACAGAGGGGCAAATTTGGTGAAATATATAATGTATATGGGAAGCAAGTTAGATACTATTTGTGAATAACACTGTTCTAGAGAGTAATTCAATCAAAAAGTTACAAATGAGCCTGGAAGAATGTGTACTAGAAGTTGACAATGAATATGAACAAAAGTAAACGGGTGAAAATAGGTACAGTGGGGTATGCTATAACGAACGATCCTACTACGAATATTCCTATAACGAACGGTTTTACCTATAAAATTGAGAATGCTATAACGAACGCAACTCCTACAACGAACGCGGATGAATACCGGATTATTTCGCCTGGCGCATGAATATTGTTGTACCGCGACCCACAACAAGAGCGTCAGGCGCCATCTTTGTCTCATTGTGTAGCCAGTGCACCACTGTTATTGTTGAAATTTCGTCTTTTGATGTGGAAATAGAGTTATTTGTATAAATATTTTGTTATACAAGTGTACAATTGTGACAATGAATCGTCCAAAGCGAGTGAGAAAGCTCATAACTCTTGAAACTAAGAAAGAAATCATAAAGAAACGTGAGGATGGAACAAGCATTGCGAAACTTAGTGATGAGTATGGGATGGCTAAATCGACTATATGTACGATTTTAAAGAATAAAGAGGAGTTGAAAACAGTGCAAGTGGCTAAGGGAATCTCTAGACTTAGCAAAGCAAGGTGTAATGTGATTGAGGAGATGGAAAATTTACTCTTAGTGTGGATAAAGGAGAAAGAAATGGCAGGTGATAGCATTAGTGAAGCTATAATTTGTGAGAAGGCCAGACAATTGTTTGAGGACCTTAAAGCCAAGATTCCCAGTGCAAGTGATAGTGATGTGCCAGTGTTTATGGGTACCAAGGGGTGGTTTACTGGTTTCAGAAGGAGAAATAAAATACATAGTGTTGTGAGACATGGTGATGCTGCTAGTGCAGATAAAGAAGCAGCTAAGGAACACCATGACATTTTTTTGAATATTATTAAAGAGGGAGGCTTTGTTTCTCAGCAGATATTCAACTGTGATGAAACTGGACTTTTTTGGAAAAAAATGCCTTGCCGTACATACATTACCAAGGAGGAAACTTCTGTCCCTGGCCATAAGCCAATGAAAGACAGGCTTACCCTCCTTCTTTGTGCTAATGCTTCTGGTGACTGCAAAATAAAGCCACTCCTTGTGTACCATGCAGAAAACCCCAGAGCTTTAAAAAACACTAGGAAGACCCGCCTTGGTGTTATGTGGCGGTCAAACCCAAAGGCTTGGGTGACCAGGAATTTATTCTCTGAGTGGGTGATTGAGGTGTTTGGACCCAGTGTTCGGGAATACCTCAGGGAGAATAATCTTCCACTGAAAGCTTTGTTGGTGATGGACAATGCACCAGCCCACCCTCCTAATTTGATGGTTGAATTGCCAGAGGAGTTGAACTTCATCACTGTGCACTTCTTGCCACCCAACACAACACCTCTCATCCAGCCCATGGATCAACAGGTAATTTCTAACTTTAAGAAGCTGTGCACAAAGGCACTGTTTAGAAAATGTTTTGCATCCACTTCTTCCAGTGATGTTAGCTTGAAGGAATTTTGGAAGAGTCACTTCAATATAGCAGATGCTGTATTTTTAATTACCTCAGCCTGGAAAGAGGTTACTTGTGAGGTGTCTCTGTGCTGCTTGGAGGCCATTGTGGCCTGAATGTGTCCTTCAAAGAGACTTTGAAGGCTTCGAAGAGTTAGAAGAAGAAGCTGTTGTTCATGAAATTGTGGCTCTGGGCAATTCCAGGGGCCTGGAAGTGGATGATGATGATGTTGAGGAGTTGGCGGAAGAGCACAGTAAGGAATTGTCCACTAAGGAGCTGCTTGAGCTTCACAAAGAGGAAAACGAGACACTGAAGCAGAGCTTAACTTCTGAGGAGTCAGGGGAGGAGGAGGACAAGGAGGAAAGCCGCATCATTCCAGCCAAAGATCTCAAGGATGCATTCTTTTGCTGGAGCAAACTGTCCAAGCTTGCTGAGGATTATCATCCTGATGTTGGTTCTGTGCAAAAGGCCATCAGTGTGTTCAATGACAAAGTTATGAACTACTTTTGGAAGGCCCAGAAATCAAGGTTGAAGCAGCCAACCCTGGATTCCTTCTTTACAAAGATAACAAAAGAACCTACAGACAAAGTGCCTGTGAGACAGTCACCAAAGAGGGCTAGGAAGGATGACTCCTCTCCTTCCACCTCTTCTCAATAATTCTCTCCTCCTCCCTCCCCCTCTGCTTCCTGTCCTGCATGCTGAACAACACTAAGGTAAGATAAAGTAACGTATTTTTTACATTTTCCACAGAATTTTTTCAGTGTTAAGTGGTTGTATTTGGGGGCCTGGAACGGATTAATCCTATAACGAACGAATGCTATAACGAACGAGGTTCTGGAACCAATTACGTTCGTTATAGCATACCCCACTGTAGATAAGGAAAAGTGAGAAAAAAATTTTAAACTGTAGGAACACAGAAAGGAGGAAATGAAGCACCAGGAGTACTTTAGAAATCCAGGAAAGGAAACAATGAGCAAAGAATTAAACCAGAGAGTAACAAATAAATGAAAGTAACAGATGCATTAAAACATGTAGACAAAACTGTATTAAAGGAGACAAATATGGGGACATAGAAGGGAAATGGGCGGACTGTTGAGCTGATATGATGCGGGCATGAAGCCTAGACTCTGGATGCAAGGGAAGGTTCTAGTTAGAAGTGAGAAAAAGGAAATTCTTTACAGTAATATCTCTGAGAACATAAGTACAAAGGCCAGGAGGACTGTCTAGAACAAAATATATATACAGAGGAGCAATAATAATTGTATAGTAAATTCTTTGGGGTGGAATATCATCTAGATACCAACACCTGTCATCGCCTACCATTCACAATATCACCTTGGCAACAGTGGGTACACGACCCTGTAATACTATTCAACCCTGATAATATCCATCCTCACACCTAGTGAATCCACAGTCTCACATTACACATCATGGTGAGACATACACATAGTGACTGGAGAATGAAGGTATAGGGGTGTAGTGTAGACATCAGAATGCACTAGAAAAACAGCTAAAGTTAGGCTTTTTGTGCAGGTCACATTAATACTGTACTCACTATAATGTGCTGTTAGACTCATTACATTTCACTAGAGATTGATATATGTCTTACACCCATAACTTAATCAAAGCCTATGAGAGACAGTCTTAAAAATAATTTCTCTGAGTCCTCAATTCTTGGACAAGCACATTATTCCCTTAGATCCCCAACCACCACATTTGCTAGATTTCAGATGCTCTTTGAATTATTCTCCTAGCTCATTTAGGGGCCAAGAAATTTAGTAGTACAATAGCCTCTGAAAATGGGAGGGTGGGGGGAGGGTCATAACTTTTGAACTGAGACTGTGATTGAGCTAATATTTCAGATCTAGTGTTTTCAAGTATAGACCACTGCCATACACCAAGTCACCAAAGAAAATCTTAGTGAATGTAATGCAAAAGTCCATATTTTTGGCATGAATTGTCATGGGCTCACTCTGTTGTCTTTTGTTTTGCAAAAAATAAATGTCACTTTTTTTTTATTAAACCCATAAATGTGCAAGATCTTATAGGTATCACAGTAAAAATATAGATTTGTGTAATAGCCCACAAAATTTACCTCTGTCTGGTGAGAAGAATCCCGGGAACAGTTTCCTTTCACTCCCAACTGCTTTTGCAACAAATCCTTGGGAATCCTTAGGTGGTGAAGAAGCTTTGAAAAATGATATTCCTCCTTCTTTTGGGGGTGAGGAGCTGACTCTCTTTATTCCTGAGGAAACGAAAGAGAGCATGGTAGGAAGTCCACCCTGGCGAGTAATATCTAACACCATTTTGTCATGTGCTTCAGCTTTCTTCTTTGCAATCTGAAATAAAAAATAATAATAATTTTTCCCTTTCATGACTTATAAAATTTTTAAAGAAAACCCAGCATAATTTCATTAATAATTAAAAGTAAATAATTATTCTAGACAATAACAGCCTCAATTAATGAAAATAACAGCTTGACTAAGAGCAATCTGACAGTGGCTTCTTAAACGGATAAGGTCAGAGGCATACAGTACAGTACATGTACTGTACATGCAAAAGCATACAGATTGACAAGGTGGAAATATATCTCCCACTTTGAATAGAATGAAATCCATTGAAAATGGAGAACTGTATAAGCTGATTCTATAAACTTTTATGTGATATCAATGGGAAACAAGAGCAACAGGAGAGAATACAAATGTGCATTTATTTAAGGTTTCTGAGCTAAAAAGAAATTTAATCAAGATAACAATGGCAATGAAATAAGAATTATAATACAAAGATATGAGCTAAATGTGCAAGATTGATCTTTCATTTAGATATACAGACATGCGCCAGTTAACGTCGTAGATACGTTCTTGGAAACGTGATGTTAACCGAAATGGACGTTGTCCGAAATTACATAAACCTATGGGATTTATTCTAATTGGTTCCAGGCACCCAACCCCAAGTTTCCCATTTTACGACCAATTAGACCCACTAAAAATATATATATATATATATATAATATATATATATATATATACAGTATATATATATACACCTAGACCCCGACTTACGACTACGTGGACTTACGACCGCCTCAGATATAGATTAAAAAAAAAATAAAAAAAAAAAAAAAAAAAATTTTTAAATGACACACGCATTTTCTATACCGAAACGTTTCCAGTTAATGTAGTCTCCATGTATAATTAGAAAATTATGGGGGACCCATGTGCATTCAGCTGACTAGATTAAAGGTTAAGTGCTCAGTCACACTGTATCCATTCCTTATTATTTATTACTTTCACTGTACTGTATCCATTCATCATTATTCATTACTTTTACTGTACTGTACTGTACCATGTAATTCAATTGATAGTAGGAACTTCATAGAATCTAGTCTTATTAAACATACCGAAGCATTCAACATGAATTTGAGTAACGGCATGTACAAGCTGGACAACTTTGTAATTAAGAAGATTTGTGATCAGGTGAGAGGGCGGGTCACTGTCCCATCTGACCCAACCACCAACCGTTGTGTGCCATATAAAGATTAGTAGGGTCATTACCTGACCATTGTGGACCTGGTCTCACCCTCCTCTGTATATATTCATCTTGTTTTGCATTACTCTATCTAGTCTGTACTCACCCCTGAAGATGTGAATTACACGAAAGCGCTTGGGAACTTCGTGTTTTCTTCTTTCCTGGTGGTTATCAGCATATACCTAGATCACGCGCACCTACAGTGATTTACTTGTATATATATATATATATATATATATATATATAATCAACACCTCAACCCGCCAGGATTCGAACCCACGGCCCACAAGCCTATGACTGTGACCGGGGAACGCTAACCGCTGGACCACCAGGATGCTAAAAGCAGTCCTAGACTTTGTTATATTTCACACAAAGCCTGTTCAACGAGCTTATGGCGCCGTGAACCTCTAATGGGGACCACCCGCACCACTTAGGTGGTCAGAGTAACGTTTTACCAAATCCGGCTTCGAAACACGAGGATCCATATATATTTCATTAGCCCAATAAAGCACGCGGACTTCTACATACAATCAACACCTCAACCCGCCAGGATTTGAACCCACGGCCCACAAGCCTATGACTGTGACCGGGGAACGCTAACCGCTGGACCACCAGGATGCTAAAAGCAGTCCTAGACTTTGTTATATTTCACACAAAGCCTGTTCAACGAGCTTATGGCGCCGTGAACCTCTAATGGGGACCACCCGCACCACTTAGGTGGTCAGAGTAACGTTTTACCAAATCCGGCTTCGAAACACGAGGATCCATATATATTTCATTAGCCCAATAAAGCACGCGGACTTCTACATACAATCAACACCTCAACCCGCCAGGTGTTGATTGTATGTAGAAGTCCGCGTGCTTTATTGGGCTAATGAAATATATATGGATCCTCGTGTTTCGAAGCCGGATTTGGTAAAACGTTACTCTGACCACCTAAGTGGTGCGGGTGGTCCCCATTAGAGGTTCACGGCGCCATAAGCTCGTTGAACAGGCTTTGTGTGAAATATAACAAAGTCTAGGACTGCTTTTAGCATCCTGGTGGTCCAGCGGTTAGCGTTCCCCGGTCACAGTCATAGGCTTGTGGGCCGTGGGTTCGAATCCTGGCGGGTTGAGGTGTTGATTATATATATATATATATATATATATATATATATATATATATATATATATATATATATATATATATATATATATATATATATATATATATATATATATATATATACAGGTAGTCGTCGACTTACGACCTAGATTGGTTACGGCCGACCGGTCGTAAGTTGATCTGGTCGTAAGTCGGCCTATGTTATAATTACCTTACGTATATTATACTGTAATGTGTAATGATAATATAATCATCTTTAAGTCATATTTTATCAACATTTTCTTTGTTCATTATTGTTACGGTCGTCAGGTTTAAGTAAATCACTGCATACTACAGTACAATTGGTTTGTTATTTACACTGGGGCTGGGGCCAAAACTGTCGTACCGCCGGTCGTAAAGTCGAACAGACGTAAGTCGCATAGGTCGTAAGTCGACGACTACCTGTATATATAGTCAACCCTCGCTTTACGCGGTCCCACTTTACGCGTTTCCAAGTTTCCGCGGTACCCTGCCGAACACGGACTGCTCACTTTCCGCGGTGTGTGTACCCTTTTACTCGGAGAGCGGCGCGAGCAGGGTGCGCACAAGGTCGCCCAGTCATCAAAACATTACCGAGTTCTTCACCCGCCACCCAACACAGCCGGCCCAAGTCAGTGATAGTGATAATTATAGTGAGGATATGGACTTATATGGACTTTGAGGGGTTTGACAAAGAGGCCCTGCAAGCCTCTGTGGTGGATAGTGATACAATTGATACAAGTGATACAGGTGAGGGCCAATAATCTGCCCTTTGCCTCAGAACCAACCCCCCATCCCCGTGAGCGCCACAGCTGCGCAGTGACAACAAGCGACCACGAGGATGCCACTTTAAAAAGAGCAATCAAACTGTGACAACGTATGTAATTTTGAGTCCTACTCTTTCCATTTACAGAGTACTGTACAAGCCCATAATAATGGCTCCTAAAGTAGATAAACTTCGTTGTGTGAAGAGAAAGAAGAACACGTTGATACTGAGTGACAAACTTGAAATAATTAAGAAACTAGAACGTGATGTAAGCAATACTGTTCTAATGGAAACATACGACATTGGAAAGTCTACAATTTATGATATAAAAAAGGCAAAGAATAAAATTCTAGAATTCACAGCTTTTTCTTTAAAACTGCTCGTTTTGATAAATGAAGCATGCTATATTTGCTAATGAATAAACTATCAAAATGTACCTGTTCATCTCTTCTTTATTCCTCCTTAAATTTAAAATTTAAAAGTACTGCCTCAGAATCCGGAAAATCAGAAAATCCGGACCGACCCAATCCTCAAGCAGTCCGGATTTTTGGACTAGTTCCCTGTACTATGCAGTACAGGGAACTAGTTAGTTGTGCACCCATCAGATGCGTGGGTCGGCCACCAGGCGTCAGTCTGGCTTTGTTTATAATTGAGAGAGCAATCATTTTGTTGTTGTCTTGAATATTTTTGCATTTTTCATTGAAATTATTGGTCATTCTGAACTTTAGTTAATATATTGATAATATATAGTGCAGTGTTGATTTAAAGAAAATAATCTTGAATTACACCTAGTGAACTTAAAATTTTATTGGTGAAATGACGGCATCAAGCATGGGTCCCCTGAAAGGTGATTTCTCCTCCATCTCCACTTCCTTCTCTTCTCCCTTCTCCTCCACCTCTACTTCTAATTCTCATCATCAACCAGGAGCCTTCTACATACACACCTCAAAGTAAGTGTACTTTACTGCATTTTTTTTGTACTTTGTATGTACTTTTCAGTGAGCTGGAACCAATTACCCAATATCCCATTGAAACAATGGATTCGGTTAATGAAATTTTTGGTTAACAAACGACCTTCTGGAACGAATTGTGTTCGTTAACCGAGGGACCACTGTAATGTACATTATTGTGGAGTCCCAACCCCGACTATAATGGGTGACAGCACTAACTACTGTTCTGCAAATTACACACACGGTCAGGTTTTCTCTCTCTTGTCATTTGTTTCTGAAACCTCCCAAAAACTGGAAAACAGGTGGAATGGTCTAGTGCTTAAGCCAGTACCGATGGATGACATTGGTCACTCTTTAAATTTTATGCATGTGACTCCTGATAAAGTTTACAGTCTATAATTCTTTCAACATTATCCATACATCTAAAAAAGGTGACATTTCTTTCTGCAATAATTTCCTGCATCTTACTTATGGCTCAATCAACTCAGATTTTATACATAAATTTCATTAAGATACAAACCCCAACTTACACTCAAAATTTTTCGGTAAAAAATATCTACAACATAATTACAATCATTCCTTTTTCTTTAATTAAGGAACATAAACTTGTTCACAAAGATTAATTTAATTCTTCATACAGTGGTCCCTCGGTTAACGAGCACAATCCGTTCCAGCAGGTTGGTCGTTAACCGAAAAACTCGTTAACCGAAACCATTGTTTCAATGGGTTTTTGGGTAATTGGTTCCAGCTCACCAAAAATTGCCTAAATTCAACAAAAAAGGTAGAAAAGTACACTTACTTTGAGGTGTGTATGTACAGTAGAAGTCCAAAAATCCGGACTGCTTGGGGATTGGGTCGGTCCGGATTTTCGGATTTTCCGGATTCTCAGGCAGTACTTTTAAAATTCAAATTTAAGGAGGAATAAAGAAGAGATGAACAGGTACATTTTGATAGCTTATTCATTCGCAAATATAGCATGGTTTATTAATCAAAACGAGCAGTTTTAAAGAAAAATCTGTGAAATCTAGAATTTAAATCTTTGCCTTTTTTATATCATAAATTGTAGACTTTTCCAATGTCGTATTTTTCCATTAGAAAAGTATTGCTCACACCATGTTCTAGTTTCTTAATTATTTCAAGTTTGTCACCCAATTTCAACGTGTTCTTCTTTCTCTTCACACAACGAAGATTATCTACTTTAGGAGCCATTATTATGGGCTTGTACAGTACTCTGTAAATGGAAAGAGTAAGATTCAAAATTACATACATTGTCACAGTTTGATTGCTTGTTTTAAAGTGGCAACCGCATGGTTGCTTGTTGTCGCTGTGCAGCTGTGGCACTCATGCATGCGCACATACACATAAAAGCCAGCTAAAAAAAAAAAAAAAAAAAAAAAAAAAAAAAAAAAATAGTTTTCGAAAAGTCCGGATTCTCAGGTGGTCCGGATTTCTGGCATTCGGATTTTTGGACTTTTACTGTAGAAGGTTCCTGGATGATGATGATGATGGGAATTAGAATGGGTGTGGAGGAGAAGGGAGAAGAGAAGGCATTGGGGTGGAAGAGAAGTCACCCCATGGTGCCATTTCACCCATAAAATTTAGTTCTCTTGGTGTAATTCAAGATTATTTTCTTTAAATCAACATTGCACTGCATTATATATTGTCAATATGTAAAATAAATTTCAAAATGACCAATAATTTGCTTGCAAACACAGAAAAAAAGCATTTAGTTGAAGAGAGTCTCAAGCAAGATGTTACCTCCACTGAAAAGAGAGAGAGACTGACGCCTGTCTGGTGTGTTAACAGGCTGGATGGCGCGCCAGAAACTAGCTTCTTTACCTTCACTTATGTTCAATAATTGTTAAAATGACTAAAAAAGTTAATATTAAACATTTAAAATTATTGAATAGTATAAACTTCTTGATATTTACTAAAATAGTAAGGAATTTAAGCCCTAAAACTGATTACTGTATTAGCGGAGTACAGTAATACTACAGCTGGTGGACCGCCAAATGCAAGCAAAAACATGTTGAAGTCGGCTCGTAAAAAACTCATTAATCGAGGGACTACTTGTTAACCGAAGTTAAGAATCTTATGGAAGGTAAATCGTTAACCGAAATCTCGTTAACCGAGGGATCACTGTAATTAAAATAAAATAAATCATACCTTTAGTGCTTCCCGGTACTCTTCCTCTGACTCTATGGGAAGCTGAAACGAACAAAATTATAATCAACATTTTCATAAATGATAAACTACATACAGTATTAGCATCTTCCCTCATTCAATATTAACTTTTGAAAATCTTAGTTAAACTAATTTTTTTCCTTAATATTTCTTAAGAGTTCACAGTGCAAATCATGCCTATAAGAAATGGCATTTTCATGCAAAATACTTCATAATTGACAGTACTGTACTGTATAACATCATCAAAATGTAAGAGGTTGTGCAGAATACATACCTTGTCACCTTCATCATCATTGTAGCTAACACAAATATTTTCTTGATGATTCATGCTCAGCAAGTTCTGAAACTGAAAATGAGAAATTAAGTTAACTATTGGTTGAGTTAATAATACTGTACCAGGTCTTTGAGCGAAGATAACTTATTTTATGAAGCTTGCTAGCTAACAAGGCAGTTCTCTAATTCTGTGACTGGGATTAAAATCCAAGAATCACCAAAAGATACATCCTTCCTTTTATTTCACCTAACCACCCCCAGGCAGCATTAGGGTGTTAAATCATCTGGGACAATAAGCTGGGGACAAAACTTCGGGTAATCTAATTCCAAAAATATATAGTACAGTACAGTACTATACGTACCCGTACTGTATTGTATATCTACTGGTGCCTATCAGTAACATAGGTCTCAAGACGAATTTTCTAGGTTTTGGTATCAGTCTGACATCTGCGATCTCAATTTTTTTGCTAGGGACCACAAATTTACCAGTACTTTACTTATTAAATTTCAGGTCATTTTGGAGGGAGGGAGAGGTTAACTGGATTTAGTATAGGCTCAGACAGGGGAAGTTACTTGACCCCAGGCCATTACTTTGACCACTAATTCATCAAAAGTAAGAAGTTCCTGGGTCACAGTCAATTTTCTTAGGCAAAGTAACCTGAGTGACAGATGTGACTCAAATTCGATTCTAGCAGCAGACAAAGGCCAAGTTTTCATTATGGTCAATCTGGCACTGACTCTGTAACTGTGCCTGCCTTTAGTGCTCCTGGTGAGCATATATTGTATCTAGCCATGGGGAAATAAACATAAGGCCTAACAGAAGCCAAGCATCACCAAATATTTTATACTGTACAGTACTGTACTGAGTATGTTGATGTTTCTTTGTGAAAAGATTATTTCTCAATTTTTTTAAATAAAAAAAAATGTACCTGAATATAATAAAGGAGTCTGATGTAACAGATCAATCAAAGTAACATCCTCATATCTGAGGGTTGGCATACAGTACTAATGTTTTTGGACTATTTTTACCAATCCTCCAAGATTCTGTATCTCTTTGGGGACTCATTGTTTTAAATTTCATTACTCTTTGAGGCAACTGCACAGTACAGTGTACTGTACAACACAGATCATATTATGTTAAAACAGCATTGAGCAAGTGAATAAGATTGTACAATGGCAGCAGACAATGAACTAAGTTTCATGATGCCAGAGTTTGAGGAGATAGGCTGCAAGATAATGTACATCAGCCAATCATAGGCATCCCATGCAGTCACGTGATAGTAGTGGCCATTCGCAGCTGACGAGGACTCTGAGCCTACCCACCCACGCACTAGTATGCCTCCTTTAATCAGAAACAAGATACGATCTCTCTGAAATTCATTTGAATGCCCAAAGCAAGGAAATTTTCTCAGAATTTTCTAGAAATGCACTGATGCAATCTCTCAGAAATTTATTCGGATACCCGGAATGAAGATTTTCCACAGATTTCTCGGAATGCTAAAAAAATTCTGGCTATTGGAAAGTTCCATCGATTGAATATTCCAGCTAACAGAGAGATTACTGTATATTAAATTACACTACTCATATTTATACAGTAAACCCTTGAAGATCCGGACCCAGGAAATCCGGACCAAAAATTAGGGGGTTCTGGGTTAAGAAGCCTCCTAGAAGTTTCCTAAACCAGAGCAAAGAACATTTTAGGCCCGTGGGTGCTGCTTGACCAGTCAGTTGCTTGGACACTGGTGCCCTAGGAGGTGGGAAACATAAACAGAGTTGACAATTGTTGTTTGTGGGAATATTATTTCATTCACTCTAGTAATGATGCAATGTTTCTCATTATGTTATCATAGGTAAATGCATAGTTTATATACTGTAATTTGTTTATCATTACATTAGTACTGTATTTTTGGTGTTTCTTATATTATTTATTATTCGCCGGAAAATCCAGACAATCGACTTTTCCGGACAGGTGGTCCCCCCTTTTAGTCCGGATCTAAGAGGGTTCACTGTATCATGAATTTGAAAAAATAAATTACTGTATTTGGTTGCTGATACAGTCACAAAATCATACTACAGTACTGTATTTGACAAATATTTCCATGTTTTAAGATAACACTGCCCCTCCATCAACTTCAGATTTCAACCCCTGAAAAATATACTGTATCCTGTACTGTACTTACATGAACCAAGACCTCAACTTTTTACCAAAAAGCCACCCTAAGAACTCAGCTTCAGCAGACATAATACGGTACAGTACTGTACCTGTAAACTGTATAAATGTGGATCACCTGCACATTTGCCCTGCAAAGTGATTAACAGAAGATTCAATCTCCCCCAACTTAATCCATGTGAAGTTTAACCACCCGAATGCTAACTGAGTAGCTAATCTTTGGGTGATGATAGGAAGAATTTGTTAGGAATATTTCTATGTAACAAGTTGCTGGTTTAGTGCATGTGTTGATGCTACTGAAGACCCATATACCTGTAGGCTTTCTCAATCAATCCCACATATTATAAATGATACAGTGGATTGAGTGACTCATGTAGGCTCAAGCTACCTAGTGGAGAGGAGAAGACTGAGGCATCAACTCAAAGCTATAGCAAGAATCATATCCTTCATCTTGAGAACCTAATGAAAATAAGCTCTTGGTACTTAGCATTTTGCATAGGTTTACACTGTTCACGAACACACTGAACCAATTTGACTGATGCTGTTGATTATTAATCACCTTTTGCTTATTCTTCCATGGCTTGTTTGGGTAAATCTCAACGACTGTGAAGTGAAACTTTCAATGATAAAATAGTAACATTCAATTTGACAATTACCAATACAGTACTCGTAAAGGGTAAAGGTGTGTTTGAAACTGGTCTTTAGAGTACAGATACTAGTTTGATCTTAAGTATAAAATGCAACTGTGAATTTACCTTCCTGTACTTTGGAATTAGCAATTAGGTGATGGCATCCTTGCCCTTAGTGAATTAACATAAACCATCACTGAGCTGGTCTGATTTCAGTAGAGCTGAACTTTGCAATACTGGCCCTAACGTTGGGTTATATTGCACTGTACCGTACACAAGTCATTAGTTTCTTTTTGCAAAATTCAAGACATCTTTCAGTGATACCTTGTTGATCTGCTGAAACACTAATGCAGTGGACACAATGGGCTATCAAAAGCTTCCTAAGTGAACTCAGTCATTCATTCCTTGCGCTACACTGGAACATTATTATTACTTCTAAGATGTTTCATGCGGCAGTGAAAGTCCCAGAGAAACCAAATCATTACTAATGCTGAGAGTAGTCGCTACATTATGCCTTTACAAAATAAAGTCGTGATCCTCCCAATAAATTTTGTCTAAGTTTAATAATTTCCAATTTGGGGGGCACCTCCTTGATTACAATCATAGCTACTAAAAGACACGTGCCAAAATTTTACGCTTTATACCAATTTTCTTGTCATATAAAGTAAAGGTACTGTATTGAAAGTTATGTAGCTACTGTACAGTAAGATCTTGTATTTCGCGAATAATATAAGACTGGAAAAATTGCGCCAAATTCAAATTCGCCAAATGCAAATACATAAACTAATGGGAAAAATAACAATATAGACTGGCCATTCTACATCAACCTCTGATTTTTCCATTTATAACCTCTAAATGATACAAAATCTGCTTTTATTGACCTGATTGTGCTTTCCGGAAACTAGTTTTTAGGCCTTCTTCAAGTAATTTAATTACACGCTGCTTATCCTGCATCGAGTACTTGGCAAGCTTAACTCCCTTATGATAGTTCCGCTTCTCCTTTGCCTTATTAGGCCACTTAGGTGGGTTTGTCCCACCCCCACCAGCACCAGTAAGACCCCCAGTAGAGGTAAAGGCCATTATCTTGACTCGACAGGTGGTAGCACCACCCAAAAAAGCACACAATAGTAGCCCGGGTGGTCGGTAGGATGGCGAGGGAGTAACTGGTATGAGGGCTGTGACATCGTACAAGTCGGTGACCAGCTGTTCTGTCTCATGTCCCATGAAATGATTGCTAAATGGCAACCCAGTATTTAAAATTTCACTTATTATAATTATATTTATTTACTATATTCTTCAAACATACTGGTACAGTATAAAGGTGACACATTTCATCAGGGCAGTCATGAAACGGATGCAAGAGAAGTGTGTGGCTGCTGCCTGTATACCCTGACGTCACACGGGGAAGGGAGAGTGCGGCTGACCGGTTACCAAAAATCATACTTATGCTGGAACATAAAATATTACAGCGTTCAGCTGGCTGGATCTCGCGAAACTCACAATATTTTATGCCAAATATAAGACTTGGTTACATTAGGTAATGCTCACGAAATTCAAAAACGTAAAATGAAATCGGGCAAAATATGAGATCTTACTGTATACAGTATAGAAATTTTAGGAATATTTTATATAGAAGAAAAGTAGAACTGTATCCCCAAAAAGATTGAGGAATTACAATTTTCATAAGTTTGTTATGATTAATGGGTAAATATGTCATCACCCAAGACACTATGTTTGTGCCTTTTCTGTTGAAAAACAATTACCAGCAACTGACTGAAAACTTCCCAGTGACCTTTCCACACTTTATCTAACCAAACCTACTTAGCCTAAGATAAATTAACCAACCAAACCTAACCTTATATAATACATAGTACAGTACTTCCATCCCAAGATAGGTACAGTAGGAGCTTATCTTACAACAAATCATATACAGTCAGTCCCCAAGTTATGAACAGATTACGTCCCTGGACCCTGTTTGAGAGTCAGAACAGTGTTAATTTCATAGTTCAGGTGAGGTTATAGCACAACCCTGCCTATACAAAATAATAATAATATCCCATACATAACAAGTACTGCATAATGTAAATAGAAGACAGTACAGTACTGTAAATAAAATTATGCAAAATAATATGAAGCCATGCAAAAATTTGATTTTAGTTACAACACTGCCCATACAAAACAACAATAATATCCCAAACATAACAATTAGTGTCAATTCTATAAATAAAGTGATGTTAAACAATCCCGTCGTAAGCGCGGATGTTTGTAAGCCGGGAGTTCATAGCTCGGGGACTGCCTGTACTGTAAACATGTCAATACATACTGTACAGAGTTATCCAGGCTCTAGTGCATTGATATAAATTCGTGTTCAGGACAAAAACAATTGCCCCAAAAAATTATGAAAGCTGCAATTCCTCCACTTATTCTGGAATATTCTAGAGGTTAAAAGAATGATTTTTCAATAGATTGTTTTCATAATATTGTTTGTTAACCCTCTCCTGGTCTTTCAACGCAGACTGCGTTGCTAAACATTCCCCTCCCGCTCAGCTTTATCTCACATTGAGAGCACCCCTCCTGTAAGCAGAAATGCTGAACAGTGGACTGGCCATTTCAACTATCAAAGTTCTTCCCGCTAGCCTCATGGGCTGGCAGATGCATCTCTAAGGGTGCAATTTGGGTCTGAATCGTTATGCTCAATGTATACTTAAATAGAAAACCGTTCCTGTTACTAACACAACCTGTGTAGAAAGACTGCAAGAGGGTGAGATTGTAAACGGCACTATTTGAGTCGAAAGATTGCAATGGGTTGAGATTTCAAACCATGACCAGGAGTACCAGAGGGTTAACTTGAATCAGTGTTCCAGAGTGCTTTATTACCTATTTTGAAATAAGACATAGGCAGTGGCTAAATTACCAGTTAGGGTAAACTAGCCTGATATTGTACCCTGTTTTGGGCTATTTTGATGGTCCATTGTTTACATAACAGAAGTAATAATATAATAGTATGTATTGTATTATCAACCATGTATTACTTATTAAATTATCCTAACCAACCAAACCCTCCTATTAGCCCATACTGGGCAGTCTCATTTACACCCAACACCTATCGCTCATACATCCATCCAACCTATATTTAAAGCTATCCAGTGTGTTTGAGTTAACGATGAACTTTATTAACTTGTTCCATTCATTCACTTCTCTATTTCCAAACCAATGTGTACCTATCTGGTGCCTAAATCTAAATTTGTCAAATTTAAAACCATTGCTACAAATTCGTTCCAGGTTGGATAATTTAAGTACAGTTGTACCCCACTTAATGCGGTCAATAGAACCCAGAGGGTCCCGCGTTAAGTGAAATCCGCGTTAAGTGAACAACAGAACATATGGGATTAATTCCAATAGAAACCAGCCCGACCCCCAAACTCCACTTTTTGAAGACACATAACTATGTTGTAGTAAAAATAACATCTTAATTTTATGATGGTACATGCACACAATTAATACTTAAGAGAAATAGAGAAATACAGTCGCCAAGTTAATGTCCATTCAAATAATGGACTCAACTCCCTCCCCCTCTTCTCACACTACACTGCTGGCTCTTCCCTCTCTGAGAAATTTTTGGGGGAAAACCACTAAATTTTAATAAATAATACCTCAAACTAAAGTTAGGATAATACAATTGACATTGCTGGATTCCTTGTAAGACCAGGAATATTTTGAATATAAATGTCATATATTTTGCACAAAAGATAACATATTTACTAGAGAAAACATTTTACCTAAAATTTGTATGTCTAATGCAAAATATATGATGTTTATATTCAAAATGATCATCAAATTATAAGAATTCCAGCAATGTAAATTATATTCTGACCGGGTAATTTGTATGAATTTTATGAGCTAAAACAAATATCTTCAGTTAATAAAAAAAAAAAATATTCTTCACGGGGTAACAGATGGTCGGTCGGTCCCACCCTCCCCCCCCACCCCCCACCAACCGTCCCAAGGAGATGTGTGGGGAAACCAGAATATTTAACTTGTTAGTAATAAATAATACCTCAAACTAAAGTTAGGATAATATAATTGACATTGCTGGATTCCTTGTAAGACCAGGAATATTTTGAATATAAATGTCATATATTTTGCACAAAGATAACATATTTACTAGAGCAAACATTTTATCTAAAATTTGTATGTCTAATGCAAAATATATGATGTTTATATTCAAAATGATCACCAAATTATAAGAATTCCAGCAATGTAAATTATATTCTGGCCGGGTAATTTGTATGAATTTTATGAGCTAAAACAGGCAGTCAGGCAGGGTGGCGGGTGGGGCAAATCTAAAAATAGCGTCTCGAGCCGGACACTCACCGCATATATGTGGAAAAAATCCGTGTTAAGTGAAAGTTCAGCTCTGGCGAGGCACCGCGTATATGAAAAAACGCGTTTAGTGAAATCGCATTAGGCGGGGTAATACTGTACCTGTACCTATGTTTTACCGACTTCCATTTATATACTTCAATCATATCGCCCCTCACTCTACAGCTCTCGAGGGAGTGCAAATTAAGATGCTTTAATCTGACCTTTTCTCAAGGTTCCTAATGCCCGGGATTAGTCTTCTCATCCTCCTCTGAATGTTTTCTGAAATTCATTACCCATTCTGTAGTACAGTGACCAGAACTAAACCACATAATCCAAGTGAGGTCTCACAAGTGCAAGATATAGTTTTAGGATAACCTTGCTAGTCTTGTGACTAACACTCCTTTGTATGAACCCAAATTTTTTTTAGCCTTGTTTCAAGCAAATACGCATTATTGTCTTGGTTTAAGATTCCTACTTATCATTACCCCTAAAATTCCTACTTATTATTACCCCTAAGATTCCTAACATTGGTTACAGTCCAACTCAGCCCATTGCCAAATCAGACCATCTGGGATAACCAAACTCGGAGCACCTAGGTTAACAAGTTCGGACTAAAAAGTAAAAGTAAAAGTTTACACATTTTTGCATGAATAATAAAAATACAATGATAAAAAGCAGCATAGATTGTAAGGAGGGGGGGATTTATTTGTTATTATTTATCTTTTAATTCTATCTTAATAATACATAAACGTACATAGTAGGTGGAAGAGGTAATCTTTTTTTCTTTTATATATAATTTTATATTTTATATTTAGTTCACAATTCAGATCACTTTACCTGGAGACCTGACAACGATATCCTCACAAAATATGACGGTTGAGTATGACCTGATCACGAGATCTGAGGTTGACGAGTTCTACAACAATTTAAATAATGAATTATTTAATGCACAAGGGCAGAACACACCATACAGAAAACTCGGATCAAATAACAATGACCCCAAAGAAATAAATAATTTTTTCAAGAATATTATTGGACAAAGGAAGGCTACAGGTTGGAGAATAAATCGTGAAGTTTACCTTCGAGATTATTACAGTATAAGGTATTGGCCAGTAGGGCGAAGACCAAGATAAGAAAAGCAAATAAGAATAATGAACTGAAGATAGTGAGGGAGGCGAAGTTAAACCCCAAGGGATTCTATCAAATATATCAAACTAAAACACGAGACAAGATTGGACCAATACCAGCGAGCTAACTGATAATGACGGAGAAATGAACAATAATCTGAACAGGTATTTTTCAACAGTTTTCACCACCGAAAATTTAAGCATGATACCCGAGGCCCCGACTATATACAGAGATAGTGAAGAAAATAGATTAAACGAGATAGTAGCGACTAGTAGCGATGTTAGTAAGCAAATAGACAAGCTAAAGCCTAATAAGTCACCAGGTCCCAATGAGATATTTGCCAGAGTATTAAAGGAATGTAAGGAAGAGCTTAGTATGCCCTTAGGAAATTTTTTTAACATGTCATTAAAAACGGGTGTACAGTAGTATCAGAATCCTGGAGGATAGTGAATGAGATACCGAATTTCAAGAAGGGAGATAGATCACTATCTAACTACAGTACTGTCCAGTCAATTTAACATCAAATGTAGGCAAATTGCTGGAAGCAATAATTTCAAACCCTATTCGAAATCACCTGGAGAAGCACAAGTTACGAATGAATCGCGGTTCATTGATCAAGTTCTTTTTTTTTATTTATGGGGATTAGCAAACCCGGGATAGGTCAATGACCAACAACCGGGGGCCTGGAATAAGAAGCCAGGATGTAGTCCTAAATGGGTGGGGGAAGTGCTGAGGCGGATCATCGTGAAAATGGCATAATGGAGGGGTAAAGGAGATGTCAGGGGCAGCAGGCAAGGGAACCTGCAAGTGTCGTGCTGGCCACCATGCGGACAAACAAGGGGAAGCCGCCATTCACGCTATGAGATTGATATTTGAGCAGTGTTGAATGTGAGGCCGTTCTCGGTGGATGCTTCAAACGCATTCAACCATTACTTAACGCAGGCCGCACGCACAATATCAAGTGTCCAAGCTTGAAATGTATGTTGAAAAACTATATAGGTATCCATCAGACTCTTATGTAAACAACAACGGCTCTAAGAGGCGATAAAAATCTTACAGTCAACCGAGGAACAACACAGGGGTACCCTGTTGCAATGGCAAATGTAACGCTAATAGCCTATCAGTGCTCACCACAAATAAATTTGACAAAACAGAGGCCAAACAACGTGGGTCGCTGAGACCTACAGGAGCAGGAAAAGTGGAGGACATAAAAAAGTGTGGTACTTGTAACATCGAGAGGCCCACAATATAGAGTATCACCAAAACGCCAGCAAGTCCTTCCTCATTGTGACGCCAAAACATTAGAAAGGGCAATGGCTATGCTTGGCCGAAAGTGAGGTCAAAATAACAAAGGATGGCCAAAGACATCAGGCGCAGTACATGGCACTAAGAGAACTTCCACAGGGACCGAGTACGTAGCGGGAAAGTGGATGAGTGGGTAGTGAATATCCAAGCTCTGTCTGAGGTTGCTAAACACAGAGCACGTGCGGCCTTTGCGGCATTCACCCATGAGAATGAAACATCGCTGGAACTACTAATGAGGCATCCTCTGATAATGGACTCCTCCACCTCTGGAAGAAGCTATTCAGTGTCAATTTCATCCCAAATTAATGTGAAACACCCTGACTTAACCTCAGCAGAAAGAGCACTCCTTGCACTAACCCACCGAGACTGTTTTTTTTTTTTTTTGGCGGAATGGACAAACATCCAAGAGAGAGATTGCTGCCACCGAGCATCAAAACTCAGTTAAGCTCACGGCAGCCCTCACGGACAACATTATAGCTCAGAACGCAACAGGGGAGGTGGATACCAGTGAAGTAAACAGGATTCATAGGTCCATTATGACAGAACGACAGCACGGCCAAAGTGATAAGCTGCAGCAACTGTTGCTGCAAGTACCAGATAATTTGAAAAAAAATAGCTATAGCGCAGGAGGTGGGCGCCTCGAACTGGTTAACTACGTTACCGATAAGGGCAAATGGTTTCAGTCTCAATAAACAAGAATTTACAGATGCCATTGCTCTAAGGTACAGTGGGCCAGTAGAAGGGTTGTCCTCCCAATGAGTGTGTGGCTCTACCTATGACGTCGCTCACGCCGTGTTGACGTCAGTGTGCGAGGATTCTGAACACGGGGACAGTGAGCCTTCTTCGACATCAGGATTTTTGATCCCATGGCCGCATGTCACCGTAACTTAACTCTCGATGCTGTACACAGGAGGAACGAGAACGACAAGATAAGGGCATACGAGAAAAGAATTCAGAACGTTGATCAATGCAGCTTCAATCCTCTAGTGTTCACATCCTCTGGTGGGATGGGACCAAGTGCAAGATGTTTCTAAACTAGACTTGCAGAGGTGATCTCCGAACAGAAGCAGCAGCCCAGAAGTTATGTTAAAGCCTGAATGAGATGTCGACTGTCTTTCTCTCTCCTTGTCCTTAAAAACAGGTGTAGTACCAGAATCCTGGAGGATAGCGAATGTAATACCGATCTTCAAGAAGGGGGATAGATCACTATCCTCTAACTACCGCCCAATCAGTCTAACATCAATAGTAGGCAAATTACTGGAAGCAATCATTTCAAACTCTATTCGAAATCACCTGGAGAAGCACAGATTGATCAATGATTCCCAGCATGGCTTCACAAGCGGACGTTCTTGCCTAACTAATCTATTAACATTCTTTTCATCAGTTTTCGAATCAGTGGACGAGGGGCACAATTACGATGTGGTATATCTCGACTTTAGCAAAGCCTTCGACAGAGTACCCCACGAAAGACTAATTAGAAAGGTAGAAGCTCATGGCATCAAAGGTGACATCCTTAAATGGATTAGGGCGTGGTTACAGGACAGGAAACAGCGAGTGAGCATTAACGGCACTAAGTCCCATTGGAGCAACGTCACAAGTGGAGTTCCCCAAGGCTCAGTACTTGGACCATTATTGTTTATTATATACATAAACGACATAGATATCGGCATAGACAGCAACATAAGTAAATTTGCTGATGATACTAAAATAGGACGTGTTATCAAATCTGACGAGGACTCGGCAAAACTACAGGAGGATCTAAACAAATTTTTCGAATGGTCTGAAAAATGGCAGATGAAATTCAACATTGACAAATGTAAAGTACTCAGTATAGGAAATGTAAACAGGGAAACCAGATACCAGATGAACAACGATGCCATAGAGAAATCCGACTGGGAGAGAGATTTAGGAGTAATGATAAGTAGGAACCTTAAGCCAAGTAAACAATGTGTTTTTGCTCGAAACAAGGCTAATAAAGTACTTGGGTTCATACAAAGGAGTGTTAGTTACAAGACTAGCGAGGTCATCCTAAAACTGTATCTTGCTCTTGTGAGACCACACCTGGATTACGCAGTCCAGTTCTGGTCACCGTATTACAGAATGGATATAGAATCCTTGGAAAGAATTCAGAGGAGAATGACAAGACTAATCCCGGGTATCAGGAACCTTGAGTATAGAGACAGGTTAAAGCATCTTAATTTGCACTCCCTTGAGAGACGTAGAGCGAGGGGCGACCTGATAGAGGTGTATAAATGGAAGGCAGGGCTAAACAAAGGGGACATTACAAAGGTACTCAAATTATCCAACCAGGAGCGAACTCGTAACAATGGTTTTAAATTGGACAAATTTAGATTTAGGCGTGAAATAGGTAAACACTGGTTTGGAAACAGAGTAGTGGATGAATGGAACAAGTTACCAAATATCATCATTAACTCGAATACGCTGAATTGCTTCAAACATAGGTTGGATGCTCATATGAGCAATAGGGGTTGGGTGTAAACGGGACTGCCCAGTATGGGCCAATAGGCCCGCTGCAGTTTCCTCCATTCTTATGTTCTTATGTTTGGTCGGCTTTGCTCTGCCTCAGGGGAACGAGAGCTTCTGCCCCAAAGCCAACAACAGCTGCAGATATTGACTATGAGGCTACTTTCAGGTAAGTAAAAATTTTAATAAAAATACAAAAATAATAATAACAAAATAACAATGATAATAATAATAATAACACTGCAATAATAATAATAATAACAATAATAATAAGGAACCATAAAAGAAAAGAAAAAAGATCAAGAAACAATATATGTATGTTGTGTTGTCAATGGTAAGAGAAACAATTGAGACCCTGCAAGTGTGTGTAAATGAAGCAGAAAGTCAGATCAGCAACCTGGGACTTGGTCACAATTTTTCTCATGCCATATGGCAGCAGGGTCTACCATTAGCCAACACATTATACTTTCAATATCTTCCCAGGCAGTAGTACCTCACGGTTTGGTAGCTGCCTACTTCTGTTCTCACATAAACTCGTAAAATTCGTCCTTCATACCAATTGAACCCTCAGTATTCACTCATTTACACTCTTCGTATTTCAGTGAACCAAAAGAGACATAAATCATTTCTCAAACTCATTCCTGAACCTCTAGCCAGCTACTTGTTTGAAGCGTGCAAGGTGGGCCAAGTTGGAGGTACATCCCTAAATTACCCCCTGGCATATTAAATATCTCGGTTCTAGGTCATATGCGAGGGAAACATCATAGATGATAAGTTTCTCAGAATTGTCTAAGCTGCTGACTGTAAAGACAAATTTTCAGAGATTAAATGTGCTAATACTGTAGTGTCATAGAAGAAAACCATCTTGTTTTTGTCTGAAATTATCATGAAATACAAAAAATATATATCCAATTACACATGCTCTGAGTTCTACTGGGTAGCAAGTCAGCTACACAGTTACATGCCATCTCCACGGATATTAATCTTCATTATCCCTGTTTAGGATAATCACAACTGTATATAATTATGTTCCCTTTTCAACAAAGGGTATTTCTTTAACAAATCTGTAATCTACCAACACATACAAATATTGTTTTCCACAAAACCACTGTCTAAACATCTGTGGTTCTTTGGCAAATTGAAAGAAACAAACATAAAACGACTGATTTCAGCAGGGACAAGCTACCACATACACTATTAGCAATGCTCAAAGGTTCATTCCTGCTATAATCAAACATATTTCAAAAATAATGGGTGTCAATGCATTGCTGTGCTGAGAGCATGTAGGCAGTGCTGGCTTGAGTATTAACAGAGATAAAACTTGAGCATATCAGGAGGTTGCAGATTTGTAAACTACAAATAAAAACATACTTCTTGTTTAATTTTTCATTTAATTACTATGGTAAGGTCAAGCCCCAAAAGTAAGACATTAACACAAATCATAAAATAACCTATGATTCAATACACCTCACATCAGCTCAAAGGAAACAATGAAAGTATAGGCCTAACAATTACGAGAACTAAGTGGTTATTTGCCCAGTCACAGATCTTTGCTTACTTTTGCTATTTCTCCGGCATTTGGTCTCATTTGTCAAGACTTGACCAACACTGGAGTGGGTTCAGGTACATTCAGGAGCCGGTGCATGCCCAATGTTTGCCAACAGTGCGTGACAGAGACGTGACCGATCGCCCGGGCGGCTAGCGAGCCGATCTTTTGGTGAAGAAGATAAATGAAAAGGAAAAGTAATCAAAGACGTGACCGATCGCCCCAATTGGCTAACGAGCCGATCAGTGGCGAAGAGGATAAAAGTAAAAGTAAAAGTAGATTACTTAATGTAGTCCCTTGCAAACACGGTAGAATATAAAAATAAAAAGACAGATCTGCAGTGCTATGAACTCAACAGGTAGTACACCTGCGTCAAGGTAGATAAGTTAAGGCGACGATTTGTCTGGTTAAGTTGGGTTTGGGGTATTTGTTAACTTTAGTCCTATAATTTTTTACAATAAATCTGGCAACATATGTGAAATCTACAGAAAATTCGAAGACATTTTTCTTCTATGGTATTTCCATCGGAAATTAAGGATAACCGAGATATTAATTTTTCAATATTATTACATTTGCTCTGCAGAGAAGCTCTGAACCCCTCTCAGCCAATGCTCTTTACCTCTGTGTTCGTTTCTTAAGCGTCTACAACGCATGCGAGGGGATGGTGTGGGAGTTTCTTATTGGCTATAGCAATAAGAGACTTATTATTGGGCAAGAGTTTTTTGTCTTAGCCAATGAACAAAGCGTGGGTGCATCGGGAGCGGAAATTTGAATATTCAGTACCAGATATGGCTGAACAGGTGGAAGAGATGTGCCGACATTGTGATAAAGATTATTTTACGTCACTTGCCGAGTTTCATCAGAAATATACTGAGGCCATTTCTATTTTTTTAGAAAACACAGTACAGTATATTACCGGACAATGATTCTCCTTCATTTTAAGGCAAGATATGGGGCATAAACAAAGCGGGGGGGTCCAGAGGGAGTGGAGCCCCCTTGGTTAGGTTTGGTTTTGTTGGTTGGTTGGTATTTGTGATTTACTGTACTCGATAAAATCCCACGTTTTCCGTTAAGACCGTTGCACTACTATAAATGGACCGTGTTTTGTTGTGTTTTGAATGAATTTGACCTTCAAAACTAGCACAAATCACTCGTCTTGGAGTTTCCTCCGTACCCAAAACCCCCGGTTCCCACGGGGATCCCCCATTATTGTTGGGGGTAAGGAAGGGGTCAGAACAAAAAAATTTTTTGATTTGAGACAGTTTTGAAGGTCAAATTCATTCAAAACACAGCAAAATACGGTATTATTTTACTTTAGGACATAGCGCTCCCGAAAGTTATAAACTACAGAAACAATTAAATCTCGCTATTCTGAGCATTTTGAACCCCCATGTATACATGGCGGAAATGGATAATAGTGGCACAATTGAATTCAATTGATTCTACATACTTTTCAGTCTTCGTTTTTGTGAGGAGAAGTTACCGCCGCGAAACCGAGTTAGCTATGGATCATGCACATGGAATATTGACTGACATCATCCAGTCGTGACCAATGATGTATCGATATTAGCCAGTGATTGTTTTTTTACCAATCACATTTGCATTTTTCAAAGCAGCCTGGGTGCGGATTGAAATTCAATGACCTGTGTGACAATGCCCGTTTATGTATGTATGTATGTATGTAAGTATGTATATATATACAGCTAGACCCCGACTTACGACTACATGGACTTACGTCCATTGGTACTTGCAACCTGCTTTGACCGTACGTCCATCGGGATATACGACTGCGACCGTCGTGACCAAAAATATTTTCAAATGATGCACGCATTTTCTATACCGAAACGTTTCCGTCCCGGGCGAGAGGGTGGCGCGTCTCGGATCACCTCGTGGGTACACTCACTCAGGGGAGCGCTTTGTTTGTGTTTGGCTATCGTATCCTATACTGATCGCGCTGTGAACTTTTGTTATTATCGTATTTATTTGACTTTATAATGACTGGAAAGCGTAAAAGTGAGTGCTGGTGGTGTTCCAGGGAAAAGGAAACAGGCAATTACGTTTGAGATGAAAATGTAGATAATAACACAGCATGAGAATGGAAAAACAAGAGCAACAATCTCATGCGACCTAGGTTTCTCGCACTCGACTATATCCACTATTCTGAAGGACAAGGAACGTATTCGTGAAATAGTGAAAGGAACAACACCTATAAAGGGAGCTATAATATCAAAGAGAAGACAATGTCCTATTCACGATATGGAAAAATTATTGGTGATATGGATAGAAGACCAGATAGAGAAGCGTGTACCCTTAAGTGTTCTAACCATACAGGCTAAAGCAAGAAGCCTGTTCCAAAGCCTGAAGGAGCAGGCAGGAGATGAATGTGATCAAACCTTTACAGGAAGTCATGGGTGGTTTGATAGATTTAAAAAACACTACAGTCTACACAATGTTAAGGTGAGTGGAGAGGCAGCTAGTGCCGATGTTGGTGCTGCCGAAGCTTTTAAGGAGGAGTTAGATGATGTGATTGTGGAAGGGAATTATTTGCCTGAGCAAATATTCAATGTGGATGAGACTGGATTATTGTGGAAGTGCATGCCTGAGCGGACATACATCCACAAAGAGGCGAAAACAATGCCCGGATTCAAGGCATTCAAGGACAGAACTACACTTCTGTTTGGGGGGAATGTTGCTGGTTTCAAGCTAAATCCCTTCATAATCTATCATTCAGAGAACCCCAGGGCTTTTAAACATGTCAGCAAGCACACACTGCCAGTGTTTTATCGCAGTAACAAGAAAGCCAGGATGACCCTAGTATTGTTTGAGGATTGGTTCATGACTTGTTTCATTCCACGAGCTAAGGAGTATTGTCTGCAACAACAGATTCCATTCAAGATTTTACTGATTTTGGATAATGCTCCGGGACACCCACCACACCTGGACACATGCACCCTGATGTTAAGGTAGTGTACAATCCACCTAACACTACCTCTATCATACAACCCATGGATCAAGGTGCTATTGCTGCCTTTAAAGCGTATTATTTACGCACGACCTTCGCTCAGGCTGTTGCTGCTACTGAAGGTGAGAAAACCTTCAAACAGTTTTGGAAGGAGTACAACATTTTGTCATGCATAAAGAACATTAGTACAGCATGGGATCAGGTTACAAAACATTGCATGAATGGAATATGGAAGAAAATCCTGAAAAGATATGTGCACAGTTTCAAAGGATTTAATGAAAATAAAGTTATTTCGGATATTAGTAACAAGATAGTGGAGTTAGGTAAACAGCTGGAATTAGAAATTGATACTGAAGATGTTGGACAGTTGGTTGAAAGTGTAGCAGAAGAGCTCAGTAACGAGGATCTTATTGAACTAGATGCACAGAAAATTGCAGAGGAAGAAGAGAGACAAAATGTAGAAGAACATGCACCCCCCAAAAAGTTTTCAGTGAAACAAATGGCAGAGACATTTGCTACAATTAATAAAGCAATGCAAATGTTTCAAAATTACGCGCATGCGTGCATAGTGTCAACAAAGGCTGTAAGAGACTGCTCCTTAAAATTCGTATTTCTGACGAATTCAGCGAGTCTACCAATCCCAGCCTGTGCAAACAACTATAGTAAGAGCCAGTTATCAGCACAGTGGCATATATTTTTTTTTTACTTTTGGACTTTGTCATTTTCGGGGGATAAAACATCTGGTCCTACCACCCGATCCCTCTGAGCAAAGTTTTTCAAGTTTGCGCAATGTGATAGTGTGACATAGCAGTGACATCATTACCACTCCACCTGACTGCAGTGTTGCCAACGTGCCCTATGCCCGCCGTTAAACGCCCCCGTTCGTTGGAAACGGCGGCAGTAGGTGACAGTGATGCTGATGACTTTCTTCTTCAAGACACGTCAGAGAAGAAGCAGAAACCTCAGAAGTCAGGGTCTCCAGCAGGGGCCACGGCTCCCCCTTGCACCCCTTCTGAGGCTGTAGAGGGCGGATTTCTCCTGTCATCGAGGTCCCCAAGTGAGCTTACATGTGGCTCAATGACCGACCCTCCGCCGACGATGGACGATTCCCTTTGTCTCCCTGCCCTGTCGCGCCTTTGTCGTCTCGCCTTTCCTCGGGACTTGCCTCTGCGCAAACGGACGACCTGGTTCTTCCGTCACTGCTCTCCACTTCAGGACTCAACACTTCACCTCCGCCGAGGTCCCACAGCCGTAGTAGTCACCACACAACTGGACGAGACGGTACGCCTGCTCACTCAGGTGGGCTTTCCTGCTCCCCAGGGGGAGGTGATGCTGAAGTTCACCATCATCACCCCAGAAACTCGTAATACCAAGGTAATGGTTCGCCACGTACCCTGGGAGATCCCTATCGATGATATTCGCCCTCTTCTCCCTAAACTACTGGACATGGAATGCCGCATCAACCCGGTCTCCTAACGTCCATCCAACGAACTCATCGGCTGGTGGGTGGGACCCCTCCCTCCGAAGGTGAATGTAGGACCAATTCACAACTGTCTTCTCGACCGATTTATCGGAACCCCGAAAATCTCTGGTCGTTGCCAATCGTGGAAACACAGCACCTGGGAGTGCACGAGGATGGTCGCCTGCGGTTTCTGTGCAGGTCCTCACGAAACAGTGGAATGCAAATCGAAAATTCAGAACAAAATCCCAGTTATTCCACGGTGTGTCAATTGCCATGGCAGTCACCACGCATGGAATGCCAATTGCCCACAGCGTCCTGGCACTTGCCCCAGGAAAACTTACCTTGTACCACCGCCCTCGTCTCTGACGAAGCCCCTGTTAACCAAACCTCACTCCTATCCACCACCGCCTCTTCCATCCACCAAGGATTTCCCATTGATCTCCTCTCCTCTACCATCCCCCCTATCACCCCTACCACCCATCCTTTCTCCCCTCCCTCCCTCTCCCTACCGTTCTTGGAACAAGGGCGTTGCCGGCCCTGCCACACAGTCACCACCATCTCCTGCCCACCCGGACCCCCGCTGTCTCTCACCAGCACCACCACCTCTTACTCAACTGAACCCTCACCGTACCTCTCCGTCGCTACCACCACCACCTGCCCAGTCGGGCCCTCGGCAATCCTCGCCGCCACCTCCAGCTCCTGTACAGGTACACCAAGTTGGTTCTATGGAAACAATCACTCTCCGTCTGGATCGCCACTCCAAGCAAATCAACCTTCTCTCTGCCCAACTCGACTTGTTTGTGAAAACAATTGCGACATTGCAGAGGCAACAACAACTCATTCTGGACACCCTGACCCAACAGCGGCGCACTTTGCAAGCCCTAATGACCCGCCTCCTTCCATCTCCCGAGATGGAGGATCCATTCCTCGCTCTCCCACTCCTCCCTCTCCATTTTTCTCAACAGAATTTGGTAACTCTTCTGGAGCCCTGACTAACCCCACCGACTCATCTCACACCGGAGACCATTCCCTCCTCTTCTTACAATGGAACATCCAGGGACTTAGACCTCGCCCAGTTTGTGCTCTCCCATCAAGTAGATGTTGCTCTACTTCAGGAAACCATCACGGACAATGTTACTCCACTCCGCCTCTCTGGCTATACTGTTTACACCCTGCCTCGGTACCGTGGACAGGCTCGTGGCCTCCTCACCCTTGTGCGTAACACCATTCCATCTGTTCGTCTCCCTTCACCTGACTCACATGGACCTCCATCTGAATTACTTTCTGTCTCCCTCACTCTTGGTGACCGGACCCTTCGTGTAGTCAATGTTCATTTCAAGAGTGATTCTCTGGACCCCCAGGTTCTTCACGACCTCCATAATGGGGTTCCCACTTTTGTTCTTGGCGACTTTAATGCCCGCCATCCCACTCTTACTCCAGATCATCTCACGCCATGTACCCTTAACGGATCACATCTCTCACAGTTTCTTCATGGGGATGTTGGCTTACTATTGAACGGTCATACCTCCTTTCATCCTACAGTCTGCACCGAGCGTGCTCTGTATAGTGACCATCTCGCCGTTACTACCCATCTCAGGCTCTCCTTCTCTGCCCCAACATCAGCTCCTTATCGATCCCCTCGCCTTCGTCTCACACAAGATGCTGTTCCTTCCCTTACCCAATACCTTTCTACCTGGGCGGATTCCTATGTCGTCCCCCAGTCCCTTGACTCTTACAGCGCTGATTTTGTTGATGCCGTGTATGACTCTGTCAATCGCGCTACCCGTCCACACCTTCCCCGTCACTCCAGAAGTGCCACCAACTACTGGTATCGTATCCCTGCCATGAGACATCTCCGGCAGGTAACCCGTGATCTCCACTCTGCCAAACGGAGGTCTCGGTCTCCAGAGGACTGGGAAGACTTCAAAAATTGGTGCTCCTTTGCAACTCAGGAGCGCCGTCGGATACGTGAGGCGGACTGGCTATCCTTCACGGGGTCTTTAACGTTCCAGTTGTCACCCTCTTATGTATAGAATCGGATTAATGCTATATGGGGTACTCGACGGAGGCCTCCTCCCCACCCTGACCCCGCCTCCCTTGCCTGCTCTTTAATGGAGGACTGGGCACGAGCTTCCTCCCGAGGCACTTCCAGATCCAATGCAGGAGGCAGTGCAGGCTCGCATCGATGTGTTTGAGCCTGTTGTTCGTGCTGCTCTTACCCACTGATCATCCCATCACACAGTTCGAGCTTGATAGTGCTCGTCGCTCTAGAAAAGACACCTTTCCTGGGGATAATCAGATAACCTACTCCGTCCTCAACGCCTGTACTAATATTCCTAATGGCCCCTTGCTTGCTCTCTACAATATGTCTTATGAACATGGGGTTCTCCTGTCCAACTGGAAAAATGCCACTATTATCCCCAGCCCTAAGCCGGGAGATCCTGGGAAATATCGACCCATTAGTCTTACCTCCTGTGTTTGCAAGATGATGGAGAGGATACTCCATCGTCGCCTTCTTCACACCATAGGCGGCTTCCACAACTCCCTCAATGGTTTCATTCAACATCGCAGCACAGCACACTCCATTGCTTCCTTTTATTGCAATCAGACTGCCCGCATCTCCGTCTTCCTTGATATCAAGGGAGCCTTTGATATGGCTCAGCCTGCCCTCATTTTAGCTGAACTTGCACGGTTAGGAGTTAAAGGGAGACTTCTACAATGGATTGCCTCTTACCTCACTAGACGTCAGGCCCGGGTTCGCGTTGAAGGCTCTATGTCTCCTGTTCAAGAAATGAACCTCGGCACCCCTCAAGGTGGAGTCCTGAGTCCCACCTTGTTTAACACTCTCAAGCACTCCATTGCATCTCTCCAGTGGCCGACAGAAGTTGCCCACTCAGGATATGCCGACGATGTCCTCCTCCAAGCCCCTGACTACCTCAGCATGCAGGATGCCCTTGATTTGGTCTCCAGAGAGTGTGATTCACTTGGTTTCCTTCTTTCAACTGCGAAAACAAATGCCGTGTGGCACGGTCGTGTTGTACCTCCACCCCTTCTCTTATCAGGAACGGCCTTGGACTGGGTTAATGAGACAAAATACCTGGGTGTGTATGTAACTCGCACACGTTGTCAGATCCCTGAAGTCCACTATCTTCGAGACATATGCTTTCAGCGTTTCGCTCCCCTCTCTACCATGTGCAGGGGTTCCCTTGGTGCCACCATCCCTGTACTTCTCACCATGTACAAGTCCTTTGTCTGTTCCTGTGTCGACTACGCCGCTCCTGCCCTCGTCAACATTAGTTGGAGTGCTGTCAACCGTCTCAAAGTTATCCAGAGGAAAGCTGCTCGTATCATCCTTGGGGCTCCTCAGTGGACACGCTCTACTTCTCTATATACCGAACTTGGTCTTTCCCCCTTACAGGATCGTGTCCAGGGTTTTACCTAAAAACTGCTGTTTCCATTCTACAGGATCCTCGGGGCAACTATGTCCAAACCAACTTGACTCCTGCTGTCCAAGACCGACCTCCATCTAGAAGACAGTGGCGAGGGTCACTCATACAAGCCCTTCAGGAACACGACCTCCTCCCCGATATTGTTGTCACCCCTGCTGTTGGTTCGTCTCCTTCTCCCTGGCTGGATTTTCAACCTGAAGTGATTGCCCTCGGTGGACCGCTCCAGAAATCCCAGGTGAACCCTGTTATTCTCTGCAAATACCACCTCTCCAGGATCACCCACTGGTCCCCAGGTAGGGTCATCCTCTACACTGATGGCTCTGTTGACCCCACTACAGGTAGGGCCGGGGCTGGTGTCTACATCTCCCGTCGTGATGCCCCTGAGCCTATCAAACTGTCTCTCAGAGTTTCTGATGGGGCATCCTCCACTCAGGCTGAACTAATAGCCCTCCTTACTGCCCTTCTCGCTGAGGAAGAAGCAGATGGTTTCTGCCCCTTGCTTGTCTGCTGCAATTCCAGGTCTGCTCTCGACGGGATCGCATTTGGATCAGGAAAAATAAGGACCACATCCTCCGAATACGAGGGTTAACATCCACACTACAGGATGCAGGCCGTCCTGTGACATTCCTATGGATACCCAGTCATGTCGGTATCTTGGGGAATGAGGCAGCAGATGGCCTTGCCAAGACTGGCTGCAACAAGGCCACACCTGACTACGTTGTTCCTCGAACACTTTTACAGATTAGGACCCAAATTCGCCGAAAACAGAGAGAAGCTCGGGAAGCAGCCATCCCCCTGGACTCCCCGCCCACCTGGTACTATGTCCTCCGTAAACTTCCTGACCTCTCGTACGTCTACGGGAAAGGGTCGCGGAAAAGGGACGTGATTGCTGCCCGTATCATCATTGGGTATGACTTTGTTTGGGAGATTGGTATCCCTGCATCCCCTGAGCAACGCTCTTGTGCATTATGCAGAAGACCCGACAGCAGCACCCTTAACCACTACCTCCTAAGATGTCCCCACACACAACGCTTCCATGACGCCTGCTGGACCACCACTCCACGACCCCCTGACGGAGACACGATGATCCTCCCCATACTGGCCAGATAATTTGTAAATAATATTGATTATGTGTTAAAGGAATATCCTTCCTTCCTTAGACTTTAGTAAGCCCCTTTATAACATTTATACTGTATATACTTGTAACACTTGCCAGATGCTTCTGGTGTCATTGTACAGGGGTACCTAGTGACAGCACTAGGATCCCGCTTCCTCTATCAAGGAATAAACAATTGAAATTGAAATTGCAAATGTTTGATGGCATAGATCAAAATTATGAGCTTTATGCCAAAGTTGACAGAACGATCCAAGATGCACTTGCTTGCTACAGAGAAATTTATAATGAAAAGAAAAAGCAAACTGTGCAGTCTAAATTGGACATCTATTTCAAGAAGTCCCCTAGTGCTGTCTCCTCACGCCCCACCAGTGCTGCCTCTTCACTCCATCAAGATGAACCAATACCTTCAACCAGCAAGTTTTCACAGCACATAAACCTGTCTGAAGAAAGCGACATTGATGACCCACCCAGCCCAGTCTCCTCTTCTGCTTCTTCCAATTAATATAGTCTCTATGTATCCTGTAAATAGAAAATTATGGGGACCCTGTGTGCATTCAGCTGACTACAGTTAAGGTAAGTGCTCAGTCACACTGTATCCATTCCTCATCATTTATTACTTTTACTGTACTGTATCCATTCCTCATTACTTTTTACGTTTAGTGTACTGTATTTCATTGTACATTTTAAATTTTTTTTTTTTTTTTAAATTTGAATTTTTTTTTTATCTATGTCGCACTTACGACCTGGATTTGGGTCCCTAACCCCTTCGTAAGTCGGGGTCTAGCTGTATATGTATATATATAATATATATATATATATATATATATATATAATATATATATAATATATATATATATATATATATATATATATATATACAGTGGGGTATGCTATAACGAATCTAATTGGTTCTAGAACCTTGTTCGTTATAGCATTCGTTCGTTATAGGATTAATCCGTTCCAGGCCCCCAAATACAACCACTTAACACTGAAAAATATAATATAAAATTGTAAAAATTGTAAAAAAGTGCATAAATATGCATCTAAACCCCTGAAATAAAGAATATCATTAATACTTGTAATATAAAAACAATAAATTAGTAAAAAAAAAAAAATTTTTTTTTAAATAATGTTCGTTCGTTATAGCATTCTCAATTTTATAGGTAAAACCGTTCATTATAGGAATATTCGTAGTAGGATCCGTTCGTTATAGCATACCCCACTGTATATATATATATATATATATATATATATATATATATATATATATATATATATATATATATATATATATATATATATATATATATATATATATATATATATATATATATGCACACACAATTAACATTTAAGAGAAATACAGTCGCCGGTTAATGTCCATTCAAATAATGGACTCAACTCCCGCCCCCCCCCCCCCCACCCTCTTCCCAGCTCGCTGGCTCCTCCCTCTCTGAGAAATGTTTGGGTGAAAACAGTAGGCTTATATTTTTAGTAATAAATAATACCTCAGACTGAAGTTAGGATAATATAATTGACATTGCTGGATTTCTTGCAAGACCAGCAATATTTTGAATATAAACGTCATATATTTTGCACAAAAGATAAAATTTTTGTTCTTTCTAATCAAAATTCTTACATTAGATCTAAAATTTGTATGTCTAATGCAAATTCCATGATGTCTATATTAAAATAATCACAATCTTATAAGAATTCCAGCAATGTAAATTATATTCTGGCCGGGTAATTTGTATGAATTTTATGAGCTAAAACAAATATCTTCAGTAAATAAACAAATTATACTTCACCCAGACACTACCTGGTGATCGCCCTGTGTACTGACAAAATAATTTTTAGTAATTCCCTTTAAAACGACTGGCAAGCGTAAAAGTGAGAGCTCTCGTGATGCCGAGTAGAAAAAGAGACAGTCAATTACTTTTCAGATGAAATTGAAATAATAATGCAATATGAAAATGGAAAGACGGTAGCAAAAATTTCACGCAACCTTGGCTTCTCTCACTCGACAATATCAACAACTTTGAAGGACAAGGAACGAATTCATAAGGTAGTGAAAGGATCAGCACCTATAAAGGGAACAATAATAACGAAAAAAAGACAAGGTCCTCTTCATGAGATGGAGAAATTACTTGTGATGTGGATGGATGATCAGCTGCAAAAGCGTGTACCCTTAAGCCTTCTAACCATACAGACTAAGGCAAGAAGCCTTTTCGAAAGCCTGAAAGAGCAGGCAGGAGATGAGTGTGACCAAAACTTCACAGCAAATCATGGGTGGTTCCAAAGGTTTAAGAAACATTACAATTTGCACAGTGTAAAAGTGAGTGGAGAGGCAGCAAGTGCTGATGTGGATGCTGCTGAAGCTTTTAAGGAGGAGCTAGATAGTGTCATCGTGGAGGGAAATTATTTGCCTGAGCAAATATTTAATGTAGATGAAACAGGCTTATTCTGGAAACGCATGCCAGAACAGACATACATCCACAGAGAGGTGAAAACCATGCCAGGATTCAAGGCATTCAAGGATCGAATCACACTTCTGTTGGGGGGGAATGTACCTGGTTTCAAGGTAAAACCCTTCATGATATATCATTCAGAGAACCCAAGGGCTTTCAAAAATGTCAGCAAACACACACTGTCAGTGTTTTATCGCGGTAAAAAGAAAGCATGGATGACCCTAGCACTGTTTGAGGATTGGTTCCCGAGTTGTTTCATTCCACGAGCCATGGAGTATTGTCTGCAACAAGGGGTTGCCTTCAAGATTTTATTAATTTTAGATAATGCTCCAGGACACCCACACCTGGACAACCTGCACCCTGATGTTAAGGTAATCTACCTTCCACCTAACACTACCTCTATCATCCAACCCATGGATCAAGGTGCTAGTGCTGCTTTAAAAGCGTATTATTTACCTAAGGCCTTCGCTCAGGCTATTGCTGCTACTGAAGGTGAGAAAACGCTCAGAGAGTTTTGGAAGGACTACAACATTTTGCAATGTACAAAGAACATAGCTGCAGCATGGGATGAGGTTATAGGTCAGTGCATGAATGGAATATGGAAGAAAGTCCTGAAAAGATATGTGAACAGTTTCAAAGGATTTAATGAAAATGAAGCAATTTCTGAGATTAGTAACAAGATAGTGCAGATGGGTAAACAGCTGGAGTTAGAAATTGATAATGAAGATGTTGAGCAGTTAGTTGAAAGTGTAGCAGAAGAGCTAAGTAATGAGGATCTTATTGAACTGGAGGCACAGAAATTTGCAGAGGAAGAAGAGAGACAAAATGTAAAAGATGAACCTGCACCCCCCAAAAAGTTTTCAGTGAAACAAATGGCAGAGACATTTGCTACTATTAATAAGGGGATGCAAATGTTTGAAGAAATGGATCAAAATGTTGAGCATTTTGCAAAAGTTGACAGACTGATCCAAGATGCACTTGCTTACTACAGGGAGATTTACAATGAAAAGAAAAGCTAAATTGTGCAGTCTAAATTGGACATATTTTTTAAGAAGTCCCCCACTGCTGTCTCCTCACGCCCCACCACTGCTGCCTCTTCACTCCCTGAAGATGATCCTATACCTTCAACAAGCAAGTATATTAGCCTGTCTGAAGAAAGCAAACTTGATGACCCACCCAGCCCTGTCTCCTCCTCTGCTTCATCCAATTAATGCAGTCTCCAAGCTCAATTAAAAAATTATTGAGGCCCCGTGTGCATTCAGCTGACTACATTAAAGGTAAGTGCACAGTAACACTTTATTCATTCTTCATTATTAATTTCTTTTACTGTACTGTATTTCATTTTAGAATTTCTATGTATTATTTTCGCATTTTCGACTTACGACCTGGTAGTTAGGACGGAGCCCCGTCGTAAGTCTAGGAGAGACTGTACTTGTAGTGCAATGTTTATGTGACAGACTAACATACTTATGTAAAGAGAAGCAACCATTTTAAAACCTGCATAAAATTTCCCTATTTCACTGCACTTTGCTACAAGATTTACATAATCTATTTTTGTAATCATAGATAAAGCTAAAATGCATGGCATATAAATACTAATAGTATGGATTATCTCTTGAATTGGGTGCAAGCAATCTTGGGTATGACTTATCTCGAGAGTTGGGTACAATTTATCTTGGGTACGGATTGACTTTTTTGGGTACGATTTATCTTGGGTACAAGATGACCCTAACCAAAATGCTTGTGGCGTGACGTCAAGTAGTGGACCAAGAGACCTGGAATGAAGAGCGAGTACTTCCAGCAGTATTTTGCACGATACCTCTTCCTGGATCAACACCGTTCAGATTGTCGCTACCAGTTCTTTACCACAACAGCGTGACTCTACCCACCTCAAGGTCCAAGAGACCACCCTCGCCAGGAACGTGCTACACCTGTGCCACTCGAAGAAGGGTCCAATGAGGAGGACGTCGATGACCCTGAACCTATCCCTGGTCCTTCAACTTCTAATTAAGGTATTGTACTTTCGGACATGGCACGGCCCAAAGGTTAGGTTAGGTGGGTTTGATTAGGGTAGATGACTCGTTTTCGTGTTCTCCCCCCACCCAAAACCCCGATTTTCCAGGCTCTCCCCTGTTATCGTTGGGGGAAGGGGAAATACTAGCTATTTCCGCCAAAGAATAAGGTCAGATTCGTTTAAAACGCACCAAAATACACTGGAAAAACATAGTGGTCAACCCCTAGGGACTCACGTCCTAAGGTAAAAATTTACCCAAAATACATAGGAAAAATATATTTTTGAATCGCTAGAAGATTAAAGGACTAAAAGTAACATTTACCAGGTTTGGTTATGTTAAGTTATCAATGTCATCAGCCTAGAGCAATGTGAACGAATGCCGAACAAACAGCGGAAGTAAAGGTCTGTGACCGGACACATAACAGTAGTGGATTACAAGAAATACCTACAAGATATGATTTAAATTTCTTCCAGTCCAGTTTGGCAAGGTCTTGATCCATTAGCCCCACCTCACCAAGTGTCTTGCCATAGAACTGAATAGAGAATACAACAGCGTCAACATCACACTTGGGAGTTACTTTAGTAGAATTGGCCATGGGTGCTTCCCCTGCAGAGGCTGCCATAAACGTAGCTATCCTGCTTCCATTGCTTTCTGTCAACTGTTCCTTTTCAATGCTATCTATCACTGTTTCGTCAGACGTTGTGTTAATTCCGTACTTCATTGTTATATACGTACATTAACTTAACAATTCTAAATAATCGACTAGGAGTTGACAATAAAAGACTACTTAGAAAACAAGCTACTGCGTACCACCTATGGCCGATAGGGCGATAGACTTGCGCTCATGTCAGTGCGAGTGTTCGTTTTCTCTGATGAATTGGAAAACATAACTTAAATACCTCATATAGCTTTTTTAAATTTCCAAGTATGCTTAAATTTTGTATATTATATAAACATACAGTATAGTAATTAATACAAAAAAATAGTCCAAAGAGATATTCATTAAAAATTTTACAACACTATTACAAAAGATTCGAACACAAGTTAGACAGCTGGGCTGAGCTGACGAATCACGCATGCGCACAAGCATCAGCTGGTAACTGTAAACAAAGACCACACAAATAAACAAATAATCCTAGTATCATGTTTGTCATCGTTAAAACTCGAAAACACTATACCCTTAAACCATTTTTGGGTTTCAAGATATTATGAACTAAGTTAACATAAATATTCCGACTGGTGACATTACATCACGTGACAGAACCCAAGTCACACCCGATATTGCTGTTGCCTGAAGCAACTTGTATCTGGTATGTAGTGTTGCCAGGTGGTGAAATTCGTCACCAGATGAGTGAAATATGGTGAAATTTCAGAGCTCTTGGTGAAAAATAAATAAATTATGGAACCAGACAAAATCTGGCAAAATCTGGTGAAATTTCAAATTTCTGAGAAAGAAATATAGGAAAATACTGGGACCACCGTTTGAAAATGCCGCCACGTGACAGACATGCACTCTGGTGCAAGAAGTGTTAAAGTGTTAAAGTGATAGGCCTATATAGTATGGTAATGATGTATGCAATGGAGCATACAAAACAAATGTAGTGTAGCTGTTAACATGATTTATTAACATTTTACTTATGATTTTAATTTTTACTAGTCTTTTAATTCTGTGCAATATGCAAACCAAATGTATCATTATTTTGTTTTCATGTTATTGGCTGACACCTCATTATATGGGTTACAGGGTTCAGCTCATGATGATACAGGGAGTACGGTAATTGTGTTGATGATATAAGGAGCAATTGAGCGAAGATGCCTAGAAAGGTGTTAGCGATGGTGTACACTACTACAGGTCTGGAATAAGAAGTGTTGTGTGATGTGCTGGTAAAAGTGTTAAGGACCTCTGGTATATTTATATAGTGTGAACTCTGCACGCCTTACAAACCAGATGTAAGCCAGACCAGGCAAGTGGATATTTCCATTGCTGATTTGATGCAATTCTTACAATCACAACGAGGGGGACAGAACAGCTATTGCAAGCTTAGCAGGAAGAACAGAGACAATTATTGCAAGAACAGAGAGAATAACAGAAGCAACAACTACAACAGCTGCAGGAAGATATCGACAAGAAATTTCAGGAAAAGGGGTGAAGCGTTGCAAGCTATGTGTAACAGATCGAATGATGCGTTTCATGAGGTGCAAGTAGAAGTGGGTGAAAAATTGAAAGAGCACAAACAAAAAGTGAGTGGTGAAATCACAAAGGTACGAGAGTGGCTAACGGTGTTGAACAGTGAGCTACAGAAAGTTAGTTGCAGGATGCAAGCTCTGGAGAATTGTCTAACAGCAGGGTATCAGCCAAGATTTAGTGACCCTTATAATTGTGACGGTGTGCGTGAAACATCGTTTGTGCACGCTCCGAGTGGAATGCATAGTGTTGAAAATTTTGGAAAATGCAATGAACGTGTGGAAAAGGGAAGTGCTGAGTTAAATTACAGAGTGGCCAGAAGTTTATGTCATTCAAAATAAGGAAGCCTCGACTATTGCCAGGGTGCTGGTGAACCAGTTTTTCTGTTCGTTTGGTGTGCCCCACGAGTTGCACTCGGACCAGGGCAGAAATTTTGAGTCTGCTGTGGTAGAAAATTTTAATTGGACCTTGGGACAAGAACTGGCTAAGTACTGTGTTGAGGGGCAGATAGAATGGGACCAGCTTTGCTGATGGCGTATCGGTCGGCTGCCCACGAGTCAACTGGATACCCACCGGCAAAACTGATGCTGGGTCACCAACTGCAGCTGCCAGTGGACCTGCTGACAGGAATACCACCTGATGAAAAACTTCCTGAAGAAATCATCAGTTATGTTAAAAGCCTCCTAGAAGGGTTGACGGAGGTCCACCATCACGTTCGAGGAGCTCTGGAGTTCTTGGGTGAAGTGATGAAGTGCAACCACGATGTCAAAGCAAGCCAGGTCTGTTACAAGGACGGTGATAAGGTCTGGCTGTATAACCCTCTGCGGTAGAAGGGTCAGTCATCGAAGCTGCAGATCCATGGGAAGGACCATACACTGTAGTGGAATGCCTTTCAGATGTGACCTACGAGCAGGGAAGAAGGAAGGCTCAGCCGAAGGTAGTCCACGTCACTCGTCTGTGGCAGTATCGTGGGCCAAGGCAGTACACCCGGGAAGACTCTGAGGAGCAGTCGCCTACCACCGATGAGGAGCAGACGGATATCCTGGAAGAATTCAGGACCGTACCAATTCAGAGAACCCAACCAGGAAGAGGAGCACTGTTCCCTCTTAGCAGAATTGGGCGTGGCAGGAGAGGGGGACCACTCTGAGGATGTAACTGAGGTTGCTGCACCAAGGGAGGACCCTGAAGACATCCCAGTACGTCGGCGACAGTAGCGGAAAAAGAGGAGACCTACCAAGTTTCAGGATAATCAAGTATATAGTGAATGAGTGAGTGGGACGACACAAGGATTACGGAGGAGATAGTGTTATGCCGAGGCATAATTTCGTATTACAATTTTATAAACTAGGTGTTTTGATTGTTTTCTGTCCCATGCAGCAGTTATTTTGGCAAATTTAGTGAAATTTTTGTGTATATATCGATGTATTAATTTTGTAAGAATATTCTAGAATGGATTGCATAATTTTTGTTCTGATTTACTTATTACTGTAAGCCTCGATCAGAGTAGAATGTTCTAGAATCTCCCAGGTCTCTCTGGGTGATTCTAGGATGTTCGAGAAGCGTCTGACGAGGCGAATAATAAGCCAGCCAGCCTTCGCTGTGATAGGACCTCTGTGCAGGCCCTTCACCGCCAAAGTCAACCAGCCAGCCTTTGTCTCAAACTGTTGACGACCGGAACGTAAACGACCACCTCACGAACCATCACTTGATGCCACTCACCACCACTTAAACACTCGGGAAGCTTTCTCCAGACAATGCCCTTTCTGTGTCTCCCCACTGCTCAGGGGTGTTTCCTGATCAGCGTCTGCCCAGATTGGGTGCTCTGTAACGGCTTCCTGCAGCGGACTTGGGCCGCGATCCCACTGGTGTTACTTTCACCAGTGGCTATTCTTCCTCTGTTCTTCCTTCTTTTTCGCTCTGGCCTGGGGACCTGCACCCTAGAGGTGTATTCGTCCTTGGGTCCTCTCTGTAACTGTTCACCTCTCTCCCAGGAGTTTGTGAACACGAAAAGGGGGTAGGAACAGAACCTATCCCTCCGCCGAGCCTTCCTGGGTAACCGTGATCGTGCGGGTCCACCTAGGAAGGGGGTTACATTCCTGAATCCCCCCCCTTGAATAGGTACACTAGCTCACGTATACGTGAGCACTTATTTGCACTAGGGAAGTAGGGTCCCTTAACGGGACTTCCGGGAGAGACATAGGAACTACGACCACTCGACCAGCAAGTGGCGGTGGGGGTGTTGTAATTCCTTTGTTTGGTTGCTCTACTGGAATAGGTAGGTTTCCTGCTTCACCCCACGCAACGGTGGCAATGACCACCATGTACTCTGAAATGAGGGCACACCGGGTTCGGATACGCTCCCATGACGGGGGCGTGTCTGATGAAAGGAAGAAAGAACTGGCAAGACTCCTTAGTGCAACGCTACTAATCAACATATGAAACCTCATTACCACCAAGGACTCCTTTATCACCCTGTGCCTGACCGAGAAGGGTGTTGATTTGCTCCAGTCGAGCGAGAGCACTAAGAAACTCAAGTCTGCAAAGTTTGAAGTTGAAATCCCTTCACAACTCCGAACAACAAAATCGATTGTAGTCAAACGATTGGATAAAACGATCACCGAGGAAGCAAGTGAACAGCAATTGGTATCCGACATAGAACATAGGAGCCAATGGGCCAAGGTGGAGGAAGTGGGCAAGCTGCCCAGACTGCCATCCATGCTCAAAATAAGGTTCACGGAAATAGCCATGACCCAAATAGCAATTCAGGAGGGAATTTACCTCTCCTACTACCATGTCAGCAGCACCTAGGTGGAGCATGAGGAATTCTTCCCCCTTACTCCTTGCTGGAACTGCGACCAGTACACACACACACACGGCTACAGACTGCCCTAGCAAGGACACAAAGTACTGCTCAGAATGCGGGAACAAGGGGCACACATTTAGGGAATGTAAAAACAAAGATACCCTCAAATGCTTAAACTGTAAAGGAGAGCACAGAACACTGACTGCTCGCTGCCCAACACGTAAAGCAATAATTAGCCAAAAGAAGGAGAAGGAGAGGAAGACACGGGAACAGCAAAACAGGACATATTCAGCTGTACCGAAATTAACCAAAGAAACGACGAAGGTCCTCGAAAAAGTCGCCACACCACCCCCAACACAGCAACCTATTTTGCGTCAACTTGGAAATAACCTCTCCATAAAAATAATGACCTCCATAATCCACGCCCACACCATGAGCATAGCCAGACCTGACAATTTTGCCAAGGCAGCAAGGGACATGTTCGCCGCCAACAACCAACCAGACATGGGATTCCCAAACGACGTGCCTTCTACCGAAATTGTTAACTTGATATACAAACCAAAGAGCACCGCAAATCTAGAACAGGTTATCCCCGACACCCATCCCGAGCCAGCAAGAGAGGAGGTAACGATGGAGGACGAAGACGAAACCACCACAAAAACAGAACACCCCACCAAATTCAGCACCCAAAACAGGAATCAAACTGGAATTATGGCACCACCACTTTCACCCAGAAGGGCCACGGAGAACCAAGACATAGGAGACGAAATTGGTCTTCGATTTTTCTCCACTACAGCTCCCTCCATAGTCTCAACACAAAGACTCCTGGCAGAAATAAGGCAAGGCAAGATAAGATACACATACACAGACAAAAACCTAAAAGACACACACATTGAAACACTAATTAAGAAAGGAAGAATCATCACAAGACACAGCTGGATAGAGAGAGTTGACCAGTCATCGTAGAAAATATATAGCCTGGGCCTGCTGACTAACGGGAGGGGTCAGGGAACACCAGTCAGCAAAAATGGCGCAAACCAGCTCTAGGCTCCAGCCTTCATAATAAACAAACTTAAAATAATCCAACACAATATTATAGCATGGATCCCACAGAACAAGCGAACTATATAACACATGCCGTAACATAGACCCAGATAGTATCCTCCTAAATTCGCATGGTAAGAAAAACTAAGATTTTTTTTTAAAAATATTTAACTACACAGTCTACCAAAAAAACAGTCAAGACCTACAACAAGAATAGCCATCAAATTTAAGATACTACACAAGATACACGACTCATTTCAGGAAAAATTTCTGGCCATCGAAATAAGAAGCCTAGTATAATCGGCACCTGATACCTACCTCGGAAAAGACCCATATTTCCACTAGCAGACATACTCAGGCTGATGAGAAGAAATGTACCAGCATATTTTCTGGGTGACCTAAATGCACACGACACCACGTAGGGCAGATCTTAAACACATTATTGAATCACGACAACGAAATACACCTTGAACCAAAATTCCTCACATTCATCAGAACAGGTCAAATCGGACACCCAGAAATAGTACTAACAAACCAGCATCACCATCTTAACCTGCAAATGGAACCCTGCCCAATAACCACCAGTGACCATCTCCCTATCGTAGCCACACTCACCACGTCAGGATGATATACAGCTACACTCGGTCCAACTGGGAGGAATTCAAACAGGAGTTAAACAATCATCAAATCACCCAACTACACAATAAACACACCTCCCAAATAGACAACACACCAGAGATATGGTACGAAAACGTGAGCCAAGCAATGGAACACCACGTACCCAAGACCACTCACCGAACATTACCACATCAATCAAGAATTCTACAGACACAATTCAGTAACTTAATAAAATTAATCATAGAACAAGGATGGACGCCAGAGTAGAGATGCCAATATAACACCATACACGTACAACTTAGAAACATGTCCAAAGAAGCATACATGAATAACTGAGAGAAACTGATAACAGACACAGAAGCAATTTACCACAACTCGAAACAATTCTAGCGGAAAATTAAACACCAAATGGGAATCTCCAGGAACGAATCAAACTACATTCTAAACAGCAACCAAATCAAATTAGCCGAACCCAAAGAACAAGAACCGGAATTCAGGAAATACTGGAGCAAAACATTTCAAATAAGCCACGTAGACAACCTGAACTTCTGTATGAACACCGAGCGACTAGTAACCAATCACATGACACTTACAACCCACATCTGGCAACCAAGTCCCAACATAGACATAAACTCTTGACGATTTTTCTACGCTGATCAAACCAATCACCACAGAAGACGTCTTGAATTGAATTGCATTGAATTGAATTGAATTGAAACAGTTTATTTAGCCAGAAAAACACAGATACAGGCTGGATAATAATAACAATATTAACATGGCTGAGCCAGTTGAGAGGCAGAGCTCTTTTGTAGGCACCTGATATATGCTGTACATTTATCTCAAGGAAGTATTATGTAACATTTAGTAACTTCTGGAATAGTGCACATAGCATGGTGGTAATAAGAACATATCAGCATGTTTCCACGGTTATCACTTCGATATTTATATATTTATATATTTATCACTATTATAATTAATAATATTTTTTTTTTACATTTATATTATAAGTACTGTATATACATAAGTTACGGTGGAATTAAAAAAAACAAATATAATGGGGAAACCAGTACAACATAGGTTGTATAGTATTAAGGACGAACAAGAGGACAGAGCTGTCAGAATTATGTCTAGTTAGCAAATGTATTTATTGCAATGGTAATGTCTTATCCATCTACATGATAATTTCTCATAAAACGGTTTTGTTGGTACAATAAAAGCAGGTATGTATAGTAGGTATTACAAAAAAAATGTTAATACTTAAACAATAGATATTTTTAAGAGATGATTTAAAAGAAGGGAGCGTAGTCTTTGCTCGGATGGGTGGGGCTAAGTTGTTCCATACCTTTCACACCATGATATTTTATGGAGGTCTGGGACTGAGAGGAGCGCATAGGGGGCGGGTGGTAGTCCTAGTAGGTCTTGGTGCCTGAAATTGTATCTCATCTCTGATTATTCTGGAACTGGACATAATTGTTGTGAAGCACGTGATTATAGATTTGTATACAAAGAGGGCACAGCAGTAGGTGTTAATATCCTCGAACTTTTAAATTTTCAATTTCGCAAATTGTTCTCGTGTGTCATCTGTTTTTTTCAAGTAGGTCATTGTCCGCACAACTCTCTTTTGTGCAGTAACCAAGGATTGTGTTTTTGAAGAATCAGAGGCCCCCCATAGTGTGTGACAGTGTATCAGGTGTTGGTAAACAAGATCATGATAGATTTCTTTCATTGCTGTTAGAGTGAATGACTCGAGTGTGATACATGGTACCCCACTGTTTATTGAATTTGCTGTGAATGGTTTGTATGTGGTTTCTCCAGTTAAGTTTATCATCAACAATAACTCTGAGGAATTTAGTATTTTTTTCGCGTTTGAGGACTGTATTACCTTCACTTACACATGTGGAGTTTCTCCATGCCTCCCTGAGCAGACTGTATTCGCCTAGAGTGGTGGAGGATATCTTGGCAGGACTAAGACCCTCCACTACTCGATAATACGAGTTCTGCTGGAAAGGAGCAAGGATCTCCGGCACCCAGTGAAAGTGTAGTTTTTGAGTTCCTATCATCTGTAGCACACAAGCGAGGCAAGTCTATCCCGACCTTCTCCGTCCACCTGGCTGCCCTCACTGACCCCCTGGATTATGGGAGCTGGGTGAAGGTTAGCAACAGGTCGGTTACCCTCTGAAGCGGGGCCTGTTTCACCAGCGACCACCTGCTAGACCACCCCGGACCTTCTGGTCCTTGAAAAAAGTCCTCACTCCTCTGGTCTCAGAAAGTACTACTCCTTCAGTCCTGTGAACTATTCTGACAACCGAGCCTGAGGGCCACTGGCCTTATGTTGTCTGTTTTTCCTATGTTCTTGTTACTATGAAGGTTTTACCAGGACATGGATTAATCTGATATCTGTCTCACCCCAGGATCCATTCACTATCCGACCGTCAAAGGACCGCCCACTACAGAAGGCCCTCTTCCTAGTTGTGCTGGCGACGGGCTTCAGGTTCTCTCAGCTCAAGGCATTCACGAGGTTCGACCAATGGACCTCCTTCGCCCAAGGAGATTCTGAAGTGTCCCTGGCACCTTCTCCCACCTCCCTGGCGAAAAATGAGCGGAAGAACCACAGGCAGTAGCTGTTCCAGCACGGAAGGTGGAGGGCGAGCACCACCGACTTTGCCCGGCTGGTTTCCTCCGCCAAAACCTCTCCGCTATGGCCGATCACACCACCAGCCAGCATCATCTCTTTGTTCATCCTCGGTCGGTCCGCCCTCTGCCAGTCTGAGAATTGGCAGACAGGTTGCGGCAGGTTATAGAGGAGGCTGACCCTGGGAAGGCCCCACGTCCCCACGACATACTGGGTGTAGCAGCTCCACTGGCCTTCCTGAGGACTCACTCCCTCTCACAGGTCCAGAAAAGGGGTCAGTGGAAATCGGCCTCCTCCTTCATAGCAAGATACCTGTCTCACCAGGTGCCAGACGCACTCTGCTTGGCAATGGCTTGCACCCCTCGACCAACAGACAGCACGCTAGAAAAAACAAATTAATGTAGCTTACTCTCAGGATAGATAAATTCAAATGGTCCTTCGAGTGTTCACTGCTCCTTTAACAAAATCTTCTTACTGTAACAGTATAACACAGTAATGGGGAGAACATAATATCTTTACCTTTACCAACTGTATGTGTTAGATAACTGTTACCGTTGTAACAAATACTTCCTACTGTATAACAACTACTTGTGAAGCTGTCATATATGTAACAACCTTCCTGGGTTGTCTCCACTTGTAACAATCACTTGTGAAGCATGTTGCCTTATATTCTAGAGTCTAGACGAACTAAAATATAGATCAAAGTTTATTGGGTCTTCAGTAACGAAATCATATAGGTTCATTCTGTGTATATGTTATAAGAGGTTTTATGTACAGACTCGTTCAAAAATCTTCGAACACTTCTGGAGACAGCTGGCAACTCAAGGCCGTTTGTTTACTATACTACATAGTAAAAATTATGAATGAATGTAAAAGTGATCGGTGATTGGTTACTTAGTTCCCCGTTGCTTAATTAATGGTTGGGCTTTGTTGTTTCGCATTATATCATACTTTTCTGCTGGTATACTCGTATACTGTTAATTTGATTTTAAAATGGATAGAGTAATGGGCCAACCTATATGAATTTGTTTAGACAATTAAACACAAGTAAAAATCGGTAAGTATGTTAATTAACATCATTTTTTACTTTTATCCTCTTCGCCACTGATCGGCTTGTTAGCCGCTTGGGCGATCGGTCACGTCTCTTTTCCTTTATATTCTTCACCAAAAGGTCGGCTCGCTAGCCGCCCGGGCGATCGGTCACGTCTCTGTCACGCACTGTTGGCAAATACTGGGCATGCACCGGCTCCTGAATGTACCTGAACCCGCTCCAGTGTTGGTCAAGTCTTCTCTTGAAAGAGCTCACACTCGGTGCCGTCACAACACTCTCTGGTAGATTGTTCCAAGAGTTTACAACCCTCACTCCGAAAAAGTTTGCCCTCACAGTTTTCTGGACTTGCGGCTTCTTCAATCTTGAGCTGTGACCCCTTGTGGGGCGAGCGTCCGCCAGCTCCAAGTAAGGACACTCAACTGAGTAGTGCCCCCTGAGATGCTTATAAACCTCAACTAGGTCCCCCCTTGCCCGTCTGTAGTATAAGCTAGGCAAGTTCAGGCGCTCCAATCTCTCAGGGTAGCTGAGGTGCCGAAGTGCAGGCACCAGTTTGGTGGCCCTCCTTTGAACATTTTCAACCAACTGACAGTCCCTAGCATATCTCGGGGACCAGATGGGGTGACAGTACTCCAGATGGGGAAGCACTTCACTCCTGAAGATCGTCACGAGGGACGGACCGTCTAGATATCTGAACGACCTTCTTATAAGACCCAATAATTTATTTGCCTGATTTACCTTCTTCTCACAATGGCCCGAGAACTTCAGCTCATTGTCACCATACACACCTAGGTCCTTCTCACACACAGTCTCAACTAGTACATTTTCTTCATCCCGTTGGGACATATGGTACGCCTCCTTACCGTTGGTACGCCCCAGGTGCATCCTCTTACACTTCGTGACATTAAATCTCAGCAGCCATTCCTTCGACCATTCCTGGAGCCCACAGAGGTCCTTCTGCAGCTCTTCACAGTCCGCTTGGTTCTTAATTTCCCGAAATAACTTGCCATCATCGGCAAACATTTGTATGGAGGAGTGTACAACGTCAGGCATATCATTTATGAAACAAACAAACAACAGCCGGCCCAATACACTACCCTGCGGTACCCCACTTGTTACAGGTACAGATGACGATTTCGTGCCATTAATCACCACACATTGCTTGCGGTCATGTAGAAAGTCTTCTATCCACGCTAGGACATTTCCCCGAATTCCGTACCCTTCCAGTTTGATTTTCAGCCTTTCGTGGGGTACACTGTCGAAAGCCTTGGCAAAATCTAGGTAAATATTGTCGATATTACCATCCCGTTCTAGAATATGGGTCCAAATATCCAATACCTTGAGCAATTGTGTCAAGCAAGAGCGCCCCGGCATAAAACCGTGTTGGCAATCTTTTACAAGGTTGTTTCGTAGTAGATGTTCCATCGCTGCATCTCTGATAATACTCTCAAGTACTTTACATATTATGCTGGTCAGGCTCACCGGTCTATAGTTGTTCGTGGAGTGACTATCGCCCTTCTTGAAGATAGGCCACTTTCCATTCACTGGGGACCATTTGTTCATCCAGGCATTTACAAAACAGAATCTTCAGGGGCTCTGCAAGCTCGTTGCACAGCTCCCTTAGCACTCTAGGATGCACCATGTCAGGTCCAGGACTCTTATGGACCTTTAGCCTGGACAGTTTATTTCTAATACCCTCTTCTGTGAACACAATGTGGGTCAGTGCTGTGTCGAACCGTCTGTCCTCAAACGCAGGAAGGTTAGTTGCATCCTCTCTTGTGAACACTGAGGAAAAGAAGCTGTTCAATGCCTCAGCTTTATCCTGGTCAGAATCTGCGTAACTACCATCTTCAAGCCTCAGGTCTGATACTCCTACTCGCGTTTTCAATTTCGACTTTGCATAGCGGTAAAACGCCTTTGGGTTTGACTTGACCTCGCGTGCAACCAGCCTTTGGAACTCCTTTTCAGCCCTCCTACACTCTATCTTTGCTTGGTTTCTGGCTCTTGCATACATCCTCCTGTCTTGCTCATCGTTTGACCCAACCCACGTTTTGAATTTCTGGGTTTTCTTCTTAATTTTGTCGACCGCCGCATGGTTCATGTGTAGGGATCCCCTCGTATTCCTAGAAGCACTGGGTTTGGTCTTGGGTATATATTTATCGATCAAATGGGTCATTTTACTAGTTATGATATTCAGCAGAGTGTCTGCGTTCTTGTACCTTAATAAGTCAGGCCAGTTGATACCCCTCATCTCTTCCCTCATCCCATTGTAATTTCCCTTGTAATATTTGCACCTTGGCCTGGCCTTATCTTGAACTAGGTAACAGTTAAATCTGAATGACAACACTGTATGGTGACTGGTGCCAACTGGGGCAAGGTGTTCCAGTTTGGCCACCATACCCTCCTCGTTTGTTATGATGAGGTCAAGTGGCTTGGGTGTTTGCTCCCCTCTGTAATGTGTCGGGTCTCTCACATGTTGGAACAGAAAATTATCTCTCAGAGTTTCTACAAAAAGAGTAGCAGGATTATTCAAGTCATTCGGGGTGGACTCGTTTCTCCAGTCGATGTCGCCATAGTTAAAGTCCCCCATGATAAGGAGGTGGCTGGGGTTGAGCATCGCCGCATTGTTTATTAAGGTTCTTAAGTTCCTTTGATTTAGTGGGCCACAGTTCGGGGATCTGTAGATACACCCGACGATAAGTAAGTCCCCTCCCTTTAATTTAATTTTACACCACTTGGACTCTTCAAAAACATCCTCTCCCTGTACCCTCGCCTGGCTGGCTCTAAGGTCTTGCCTAGCGTAGATAACCACACCCCTCCTGCAGGATTCTTGAGTTAGGTTCGTAAATGAGTCATATCCAGCAATACTGAACTCACATTCCTCTGGGTCGATTCTCCTGTTCTTGTACAACAGTTCTACAACTCCTACAATATCTGGTTGGTGTACTCTTAGTAGTGTTTCAAACTCCTCCCTCTTATCAAGGAACGTGTCAGTATTAGTGTACATGACATTCAAGCCAGAATTTGTTCTCGGTAACGTCTCTGCTCTTAGTAATAAACCCGCTCCACCCACATTCTCAGAAGCTGCAGGGTGTGGTTAAAAATGTCATTGTTTACACGGCGCTCGTTCCCTCCTGTCCGGTAGGCTGAGCTGGTGCCGCCTCCCGGGTGGGGGGTTGAGTGGGTGGAGGGTGCACTGCTGCCCCCTGGCCCTGTGTCGGCACACTTGTTTCCACTACCCTCCCCCTGAGTATAGCCCATGTGCACCTGTCCCCGTTCCTCCTCGACTCCTCCCTCTTCTGCTTCAAGTCCTGCAGGAGCTTCTTGCGCTGTTCCCTCTGCATTACCGTGCGGTCTGGGTGAATAAATACATCCCGAAATGCCTCGCTCCTTGCTAAGTTTTTTGCCTGCCGAATAACTTGCCATTTCTCCTCCTCACTCCCTAGTGTGATCCTGAGGGGGCGAGGCTTAGCCCCCTGCTTTTGTCCCAGTCTCCTCACATCCTGAGGGGTTGCTGGAATCTTCAGAACCTCTGTGCAAATATTTTGAAACAGCACCTTGTCGTGTGTTTCCTTACTCACAGTTCCCTCTGCCTGCATGCATCGGGCACAGCTGTGTGCAGGCTGTTTATGAGGTTGCCTGTTTATCATTAATTTATACTAATACTATCTTCAAACGTTTAATCCCTTTCAGGTAGTTAATCCAGTTGTATGTAACTGATGCTAAACAGATTTCTTTCTAAAGATTTTAATTTCATGCAACACAAACTGCTGTTTTAATTCGCTGTGGGATTAAGCAGAATCATCGGTTCACTGCTACCTGTAGTAAGTGTGTGTGTGTGTGTGTGTGTTTTTTTTTTTTTTTTTTACGGGAATTAGCCAACCCGGGCACAGGTCAAACGACCCACAACGGAGCCTGGGGGGCGAAAAAAAAAGAACGGAAAGAAATTGAAAATATAGAAAAAAAGGTTATACTGTATTCATCTACACCACGAAGATGTCGGAAAACCAGCTTTTTAAAGTGAGACAGATTGTAAGAGCATGGAAACACAGAAGAAGGCAAAGCATTCCACAGTTTGGCTGTGTGAGGAAAGAAGGAGGTACTATAACGGGTTATTCTCGTGTGACCGATATCCACAGAGAATTGGTGGGCACCGCGGGCAAGACGTGTGTTACGAACCCACGGCCTTACCGGCGGTACACAGGATGCCAAATCCCCTGAACATTGCCCGTTAAAGTACCTGTAAAAGAGAGAGAGTGAAGCAACATTGCGGCGAAGAGAAAGGGGAGAGAGATTGTCGACTAAAGGAGGAGAGTTAATAAGACGAAATGCCTTTGATTCCACCCTATCTAATAGTTGGACAGAAGAGCCACCCCAGATATGAGAGCAGTACTCCAAGTTAGGACGAATGAATCCCTTATATACTTGGAGCAACTGCTCAGGAGTGAAGTAGCTGCGGCATCTGTACAGCATTCCCAACTTTCGGGAGGCAGCTTTAGTTATACTAAGGATGTGTGATTTCCAGGACATATTGGAGGAAATGGTGAGGCCTAATATATCTATTTCAGAATTTGGGGGGATGATAGCGTCCTGAAATGTAATTGGTGGGAGATCGTCTACTTTACAAAGTGTAATTGGTAAATATTGAGTTTTGTTACTATTGAACTTAACCAAGTTTGTATCTCCCCATTCAGAGATGCTGCACAGATCCGCATTGATAGAAGTAATGATATCAGTTCTAGAAACAGATCTAGTTTGAGAGTTAGGAGGAAGGGGAAAATGTGAGGAAGAGTGAAGAGTAGTGTGGAGTTTCGTGGTATTATGTTGTCTAGCACTCAGGATGGATGGAAACTCTAAGATGGTTTTCTTATATAATATAAGTTATATGGTAGACAGTCTGGTGCTGGAGGTGCCGTGTGGTGAGGAGCTGCTCAGTAGAGACGTTCTGTGAGTAGCGTGTTGAAGGAGGTAGATGTGCAGGAGCTTCGTTAGAGAAGATGTTGCCTGTTGCTGGCCTCCTGGTTGAATGAAAGCTGGACAGCGAGGAGCTTGCTGGAGGAGGTGTTGCGTGTTCAGGAACCGAGAGCAGAATGAGAGAGCTGGTCGGTGAGGAAGCTTAGAGAAGGACAGCTGGTGGGTCGCCATGCTTGCTGGCGGGAGCGAGGACCGCCAGGCAGGCGAGGAGAAACGAGGGCCGCCAGGAGGTGTTGCTTGTTCAGGAAGAATGGCCAGAATGAATCTCAATGGAGAGACAGATCTTATATACCCAGCAGCCGTGAGTCATCTATGAGTCATGTTGGGAAAACCCGAGAAAGTCGCCGGTCTTTGGTTCCGTTGCTAGGATACTGGGGCATCTGGTGACGCCCCTGCCTTGCCGCTAGTTTGGTTGCTAGGGAAGATGGTAGCAGCTGGTGGCTGCGGCTACGCAGTTGTAGGGGAGAAGTCCACTACAATACTCCCCCTTCCCTCCAGGCGGTGTAGGAGACTTGTTGTCTGTAGAGTTGCTTAGCACATGTGAGGCAGACCAGGGGGTGCATGCCTCATGTGAGACAACGGCGATGGCGTGAATGAGCCGGTCGCTGAATACAACTGTCTAGATACACACTATCTGTGGGAGAAGGGAGAAAAAGGGTGTGTGGAGGCGATGAATGTTGTGCTTCCCTCACGACAGGTACAGGGTCGTCAGATGCCTGCTGGGGTGTGTGTGGGCCTGGGTCAGGAGCAGGGGCTGCGTCAGCAGAAGCGGATTAGGGCTCGTGACAGCAGCTGGGTCCACGACAGCAGCAGGGTGCAGGACATTAGCAGGGAGTACCTGAGGGAGAAAAGAGGGGTGTGTGGGTCCGCACTCAGGAACAGAGGCCGCGTCAGGGGCGGCAGGGGTTACTGCTGGGCCGGGGTCGGCGTCTGAGGCAGGACGGGTGTGCTGGGGTTGGTAGGATGTGGTGCTTGGGGCAGGAAGAGGAGTTGGTATCTGCTTAGAGTAGCAGACCTGCTTCTGTGTGGATAAGCCATTCTTCCATGCTGCTTGGAGACTGGGAGCGTGATCAGTTTCTCCTCCATCCTGTGTGAGTGCGAAACTCCGGGAGTCACCATTTATGGGATTTCGTTCGTTCTCCATCCTGTGTGAGTGCTTTTTTTTTCCGGGGTCACCATTTGTAGGGTTTCGTGGTATAATGTTGTCTAGCACTCAGGATGGATGGAAACTCTAAGATGGTTTTCTTATATAATATAAGTTATATGGTAGACAGTCTGGTGCTGGAGGTGCCGTGTGGTGAGGAGCTGCTCAGTAGAGACGTTCTGTGAGTAGCGTGTTGAAGGAGGTAGATGTGCAGGAGCTTCGTTAGAGAAGATGTTGCCTGTTGCTGGCCTCCTGGTTGAATGAAAGCTGGACAGCGAGGAGCTTGCTGGAGGAGGTGTTGCGTGTTCAGGAACCGAGAGTAGAATGAGAGAGCTGGTCGGTGAGGAAGCTCAGAGAAGGACAGCTGGTGGGTCGCCATGCTCGCTGGCGGGAGCGAGGACCGCCAGGCAGGCGAGGAGAAACGAGGGCCGCCAGGCAGCGGCGGAGGAGGAGGTGTTGCTTGTTCAGGAAGAATGGCCAGAATGAATCTCAATGGAGAGACAGAGCTTATATACCCAGCAGCCGTGAGTCATCTATGAGTCATGTTGGGAAAACCCGAGAAAGTCGCCGGTCTTTGGTTCCGTTGCTAGGATATTGCGGCATCTGGTGACGCCCCTGCCTTGCCGCTAGTTTGGTTGCTAGGGAAGATGGTAGCAGCTGGTGGCTGCTGCTACGCAGTTGTAGGGGAGAAGTCCACTACAGTAGAATCATCGGCGTAAGAATGGATAGAATTAGTTGTAGTGTGAAGTAAATCATTGATAAAAAGAAGAAAGAGAGTTGGTGAAAGAACAGAACCCTGTGGGACGCCACTATTGGTAGAGAAAGAGAGAGAAATCGATCCCTCGACAACAACTACCATGGATCGATTCTCAAGGAAGCTAGAGATGAGAGAACAAAGTGGGGGAGAGAAACCAAAAGAGGGAAGTTTAGATAGCAAAGACTTGCGCCATACCCTGTCAAATGCTTTGGAGATGTCGAGGGCCACGACAAAAGTTTCCCCATAATCCCTAAGAGAGGATGACCAAAGATGGGTGCAATAGGAGAGCAGATCACCAGTAGATCTTGCCTGGCGAAAGCCATACTGGTGATCCGACAAAAGAGAAAGGCGTTCAAGGTGACGGAGAAAATGGGAGGTCAAGATAGTTTTGAAAATCTTAGAGAGGGATGAAGTTAGGGCAATGGGGCGATAGTTAGAGGGATTAGAATGGTCACCCTTCTTCGGGATGGGCTGAACCAAGGCATGCTTCCAAGAAGAAGGAAAAGTTTTCGTTTTGAGGCAAAGGCGAAAGAGGCGAGCAAGCACAGGGGCCAGGGCTTCAGCACACTCCCTCAGAACACGAGGGGGTATTTCGTCCGGTCCATGTGCCTTACTCACATCCAACCTGGATAACACACCGGCAACCCTGCGAGTGGAGATTATAGGAAAGTGCATAGGTTCAGTAGGAGGTGCAGGGGTAGGAGGGGTAGAGTGGGAATCGTTTAAGGTGGAATTAGAGGAGAATAAGGTGCCAAAGAGGTTGGCTTTCTCAGGGGGAGAGTTGGCTATAGAGTTATTGGGACGGAAGAGGGGAGGAAAAGAAGGCGTGCAGAAGTTGTTACAGATGTTTTTAGCTAAGGACCAGAAGGATTTACTAGAGGAAGAATTAGTCAGGACAGCAGTCTTTCTTTTAATAAAATTCCGCTTGGCCCTACGAAGAATAGCCTTACAACGATTCCTAGAAGTAATGAAAGAGGTGTGGGTAATAGGAGAAGGAGATAGTTTCATAGCTCGATATGCCCTATCTCTCACCCTGCAAGCAAGAGAGCAGGAGCGATCAAACCATGATTGTAATGTGAAAGTTTTGGTAGAAGATGGGATAAATGCACTCATACCGCCCTGTATAACCCCAGCAATGCTGTCAGCACATACTGAGGCATCCCGAGTGGAAAAGCAACATTCATCCCAAGGAAAGTCGGTGAAGAATTCTCGCAAGGATTGCCAGCTTGCCCTCCGATAGTGCCATAGTTGACGTTTAGAGGGGGTGTGGGGGAGGTGGTCGTACCCAGTTTGATTTAATAGAAATAAGGTTGTGATCAGAAGACCCTAAGGGGGCAAAAATTGAGTATGAATAGTGTGAGGGGTTAGAGGTAAAACAAAGATCAAGAATGTTAGCAAGTTGATCGTGTCGATCAGGAATGCGTGTAGGGTGTTTGATTATTTGTTCTAAATCATTAAGTAAGGAAAAAGAGAGTGCCTCAGCTCCACCTGGGTCATCCCTTGCAAGCCAAGCCACTCTCTGTGATGTACATTGAAATCCCCTAGGTAGAGGATCTCGGTGTTGGGGTGTGTGGATAGCAACGACTCATGGCAAGAAGTGAGATAGTCAATTAGTTCGAAATAGTTGGTAGAGTTGGGAGAACAGTATAGGAAACAAAGAAAAATAGTCACAGTAGGTAGAGATATTTTGAGCCAGATGACATCATAAAGGGGAGATTCAAGATCCGTGAGTCGGGCTATAGGTGTACGTGTATTGCAGTAGGCGCATACACCTCCCTTAGAACGGAAGTAGGTATAAAGGTTGTAGTTAGAGACTTGAAAAGGTTTGGGTGAAGCTGCTTTGGTCAGTTGAAGTTCGGAGAGTAGTAAGAGATCGGGGGAAGAGGTTAATAGATGGTGCTCCACGGAAGAAAAATTGGATCTCAGTCCGCGAATGTTGGAGAAATGAAGCGTGAAAAAAGCCGATCCTCCAGCAACCGTAGTGGCGTCAGTTGAGGCCCCAGTAGCTTGATGATGATCAGGTCGGCCCTGGGGTCCACAACCTTCCCGACCAGTGGGACCCATCCGAGAAGGCCCCGCTTCAGTATTAATATCAACTGACATAGGAGAATAAAATATAATGAATAAAACAGATCAAGAATGAGTAAGGTTTTAGTTGTGGTGTTGTCAATAGTAAGAGAGACAGTTGAGACCCTGCAATTGTGTGTAAATGAGGCAGAAAGATAGATCAGCAACCTGGGACTTGGTCACAATTTTCGTGATGCCATATAGCAGCAGGGTCTACCATTAGACAACACATTATGCTTCCAATATCTTCCCAGGTGGTAGTACCTCCCTGTTTGGTAGCTGCCTACTACCTACTACCTGGTGTGTGTGTGTGTGTGTGTGTGTGTGTGTGTGTCATGTGGAGTGTGTGTGTGTGTGTGTGTGTGCATGCACATGTGGAGTGTGTGTGTGTGTGTGTGTTTGTGCACAGGTGGAGCGTGTGTGTGTGTGTGTGTGTGTGTGTGTGTGTTTGTGGAGTGTGATAATAATAATAATAATAATAATAATAATAATAATAATAATAATAATAATAATAATAAACGGTTTATTGAAAAAGTTCTGCAGCCCGAAGGCTGAAAATATACATTGGACATAAATGACTTATTACATACATTGACATTGGTGGTTTAACAAAAGCCTTTATTAGAGAAAGGTTGAAGGAACATACAGTGAACATACAGATTAATATTTACAGAGGAGGTCACGTAGATTATGTGAGCTGAGGTGTTGAACAGCAGACACGTAGTGAAGTAACTCCCTCACAGGTGGTGTTATGAGGGGCTTGACGTGGTGTAGTAATTCCCTCACAGGTGGTGTTATGAGGGGCCTGATGTATGTGCGTGTGCGTGTGTGTATGTGGTGTGTGTGTGTGTGTGTGCAGTCTGTGTCTGTATTTAATAATGACGTTGTTCAATTGAAGGTGATGGTAATGTATCTTACGGACCATCCGTCTGATGGTGTGAATTAGTGCGGGAGCATATGCCTAATACTTTTACAAGCCTTTATCTAGCAATATCATTGTCATCCCAAGACTCTGAATATTGTAAACATCAAATGGTATTTCTTTCGTTGACTTGTGTGGATTACGTCACCTTTAGTGTGGTGTCTTTAAAAACAATTATTCTATTTTTTTTTAAATGTGTGTGATGTATTATAAATTTATATCTTATTTATTTATTTATTTATTCATTCATTTATTTTTTATAAATGCCTAATAAAATTTAAATATAACGCTGACTTTATTGGCGGGAAGGTGAGGGAGACAAAGGTGCTGTTAGTGCTGACTACCCTTCCACTCTCCACTCCTTCAGTTGTAGAAGACCCCTGCCAACATGGAATACCACACGCAGAAAATCACTGAACGTGGAAAAATAATCGGCATAAAGGACGCTGGGTTTTCACCCATTGAAATTGCCCGAGAACTGGGGGTTTCTCGGTCAACTGTGTATTAGTGGATTAAGCGGGAATGCCGCGCAGAACAACACCTGCACAAATTGTAGCCACCCGGAATTTCGCCGAGGCCAACCCCTTCAAGACTTCATTTTCAATAAGAGAGGATCTCCAATTAAATATTTCCCCTCTAACAATCAGGCGAGGACTTCACGAAGGAAGCATTCACCATAAAGCTCCTGCTACCAAGGAGAAGTTAATGAGCTACATCCAGTGCCGGATTAACCATGAGGCACTTGAGCACTAGCCTCAGGCCCCCCGACTGTAAGGGGCCCCCAAATCCAAACATTCTCAAAGTTGAAGCGTATAAAACATGAACTTCGTTTAACGATGTCCTAGCAACGTCTCAATTTTCTGTCTCTTATGAACATTAAATGTGTTATTTTGCAGAAGCTTAATATTGATGAAATCATTGATAAATTTGGGTATATTTTGTTCTTGTTATTTATATATACCTTGAGGGCAGGGGGCCCCAAGTTGATCTGTTCTTCAGGCCCCTATTAAGCTTAATCCGGCCCTGGCGACATCGCGAGGGCATGTTGCAGTTTGCTCGACGGTATGTTGAAGAAGGCCTAGATTTCTGGGGAAGAGTAATATTCACTGACGAAAAACTTTCTCATCTACCTCTCACGGAAGGTTGCATTGCTGGAGGAGGAACAACACCCGATATGCTAGACCGCATATTTATGAGGAAGCAACGAGTGGCCATGTGACTTGCAATGTTTGGGGATGGATACTATATTTGCACGGAGCTGGAGAGCTGACTGATATAGAAGGAAGATTCACAGCTGAACAGTATTTAGAAATACTCTAAAAAGTTATGCTTCCCTCGGTGCGTGCACATGCTTTCCCGAAAACATAATTTTCATGCACGATACGTGTACTATCCATATCTCACGGATTGTAACGCGGTGGTTTGCAGAACAAAGAAATTTGCAAGTTTAGACTGGCCAAGGAAAGTTTGTGACATGAACCCTAGAGAGAACGCTTGGGCCAATTGTGAACGTGTGGGAGCCAGCTGAAGAGAGAACCAGGGTGCCGCTACAGGAGCATACACACCGTGAGTGGGAGGTCCTGAGGCAGAATCCGAACCTGATACACAATCACGTCGCCTCCGTTCCCAACAGGCTGCAGCAAGTTTTGTAGTTTAACAAATCTATTGACAAAGCTTGTAGTACAGTTTGCCTATTCTGAGTAATTCAGTCACGTCTTGACACTGAGGGTGGTATCACTTCTCACTGCCACGCAGGACAGAGGTTCATACACAAGGAAATACATCATACTCATTAACACTGTATATATAGGTCAGAGTCATGTGGTGATGCCACTGTTCACTGTCATGCAACAGTGGTTCATATACATTGGACGTCACATTCTTATTGAAGACTAATCAGTGTGGGCGAGCAAATTTGGGCTAAACAGCAAGAATGTGACCCCCGATTCAATGTAGCAATTACAAAGTTCAAGATACAATAAGCCAGGTGGCCTGAAGTCTTTGACAGTGTCACATTCAATAATATAGTGTTCAAGTGTATGTTTTAAAGGTTTATCACAAAGTTTACATGCTGAGTGTTCCGGTATGAATACAGCGTTACTAACTTGCCAGATGTGTCTGTATCCTAACCTAATTCTGACCACGACTACATCACAATGTCTGGTTCTGTCCTTATGCTGGCCATACCGGTACCTCTTGTCACAAAATTTGTCATATTTACTAATGCTACAACTGCCAGGTCTCTCTGCATTTCTCAGTTCTTCTAGGTAAGAGTTCATGATTTTGACTTGAATGTTTTTAAGTACAGCATTGGACAGGCCAACGTCAACATTTTCTTTCTTACATGCCTCATTGGCCAGTCTATCAGCACGGTCATGATACCTGATTCCAACCTGGGACGGAATCCACACAAATTCGACACGAGAGTTGTTCTCATTGGCAGTTAGCACATTTCTTTTAATATCACATACAACTTTAGACATAGAGCCTGACGGGCTGTTCATTGATTTCAAAGCACTTTGAGAGTCACAGAATATCACCCCACCTCCATTTTCTTTAAGGTAGTCTGTAGCAAAGTAGATTCCAGTTAGATCAGTGTGTGTTGTGCTGGCCCAGTTGTTCAGCCTTTGCTTGTTTGACACTATCATCTCTTTTTCTTTATATATTACAATGGCACAGCCTGTTCTACCTGTGTTTGTCTGCATAACATTCACTTGATTTAATACTCTCTATGTGTCTCTTAATAGTTTCTAGTGTGACACATCTCATCACATCGGTGTTTAACATTTGCTTACTACCAAAAGGAGTGTAATTAATAGGAACTGATATATCCAGCCAAGGAGGAATGGCATTAATTGGTTCATCTGGGGTGAGTGGGACATTCAGTTTCAAGAGATCTGCAACACTTTTATGAAGCCTCGCCCGAAAGAGAGTCTTTTGTGGAAGGTTAGCGAGATAGTCTGGATTACTTAGAAAGGACATCAACTTAGTTTGAGCTGTAATTTGGGGACCATTGTTCTTCAAAACTTTGACACAAAACATGGTATTAAGTAGAGCTATCCTCTCAGATAGGGAGGGCAGCCCGAGCTTTTTCCTCATGTTTACATTTCTGGTTGATTTTGGGCATCCTAAAATGATGAGCATGGCTTCATTTTGCACTACCTCAAGGCTGTTGAGTTGTTTAGGCGGAACAGTCACAAGATGGAGAGCATGATAGTCAACTACAGAACGAATGAAGTGAAGATAAACAGTACGAGCATAGGTGATGGGCTCCCGGACAGATGGCCGAAGGACAGTTGGCCGACGGACGTTTCACCGACGGACATTTGACCGAACGGACATCGAGCCGACGGACATTTGGCCGAACGGACTATAGACCGAACGGACAAATGGCCGAACGGACAATAGACCGAACGGACAAATGGCCGAACGGACATTTGGCCGAATGGACATATGGCCCTTTTAATCTATTTTCTATTTTTCTTTCTTCTTTGCAATGTATTTTTTGCACATTTACTAAAGGATAAAAGATATTTATTGTAATGTAAATGCGTCTTTGTAATGTATTTGCTTTAAAAAACGAAGGATAAAAAGATAACAATTTCAATGTGATACATTTGCATGATATACAATTTTTTTTTTAATATTTGTTTCTTTTAAGACCATGGAATTCATACCAACGACAAGAGGAGGGAGAAGGTTTTTGCTTGACGGCTGCGCCTACATCGTTGATAAACGGAAAGACAATGTAATATATTGGAGATGTGAACGCAAAGGAAGTTGTTGGCCAGTGGTCTTTGAAAGCAAGAAGCTATAAGTTTCGAGGTGTTGACAGAATAAGCAGGTTATCACTTTCATGGATGACAAAGTCTTCTCCTCTAATTGATTTCCGTAAGTCGTCAGTGAAAAAGTCCCCGTCTGGTGCCATGAGTTGTCTGCGCACCATTCTTGCCAGAGTTTCTTTCTTAGGAAGAGCACCTGCAGCATCAAGTGGGTACTCACTGGTGCAGTTTTGTATAATAGTCGATGTCACTTCCTCTGACTGTCTGGCTCTTTCTTTAATTTTCTTTACTGTTTTCAAGGACAGGTTACGTCCGGCATCAGGCGGACGTGAGCGATTACTTGCTTCCCCCTTGAATAACGTCTTCTTCTCTTTTTAATCGTCTCCAACAACTTCCTTTGCCTTCACATCGCCAATATATTACATTATCTTTCCGTTTATCAACGATGTAGGCGCAGCCGTCAAGCAAAAGCCTTCTCCCTCCTCTTGTCGTTGGTATGAATTCCATGGTCTTAAAAGAAACAAATGTTTAAAAAAAAAATTGTATATCATGTGCAAAAAATACATTGCAAAGAAGAAAAAAAAATAGATTAAAAAGACCATATGTCCATTCGGCCAAAAGTCCGTTCGGCTATATGTCCATTCGGTCAAATGTCCGTTCGGCCATTTGTCCGTTCGGTCTATTGTCCGTTCGGCCATTTGTCCGTTCGGTTTATTGTCCGTTCGGCCAAATGTCCGTCGGCTCGATGTCCGTTCGGTCAAATGTCCGTCGGTGAAACGTCCGTCAGCCAAATGTCCTTCGGCCATCTGTCCGGCCACGAGGTGATGTTAATTCCATAGCCCTTGCCAACAAGGGTTCTCAGGGGTTTAATGCGCTGCATTAGCTTGGCACGAAGGTTGACGACAAAGTTTGCATCATTCACACAAATTCAAAGATATTGTAGGTATTCGTGGTATAATGTTGTCTAGCACTCAGGATGGATGGAAACTCTAATGTGGTTTTCTTGTATAATATAAGTTATATGATAGACATTCTGGTGCTGGAGGTGCCGTGTGGTGAGGAGCTGCTCAGTAGAGACGTTCGGTGAGTAGCGTGTTGAAGGAGGTAGATGTGCAGGAGCTTCGTTAGAGAAGATGTTGCCTGTTGCTGGCCTCCTGGTTGAATGAATGCTGACAGCGTGGAGCTTGCTGGAGGAGGTGTTGATTGTTCAAGAAGAGAGACCAGAATAAATCTCGATACGATACGAAGTCTTTAGTTAAGAGGTGAAAGAAGATTATTAGGGGTTGAAGGAAAAGGTGGTGAAACTGAAATACAGTAGGAGTAGAAAGAATCTGGGCTCAACCAGATCGCTTCATCTTTCTTATTGGAATTTTGTCTTTGTTCTGCTCCCTTGGGTCGTCAGACCTTTGTATTAATATTGGTTTATTTATATAATGCTGCTTATTATTATTATTTTTATTATTGTTGGAGTTAGTGAGCCCGCCCAGGTCCTTGTGTAACTGGGAGGGTAGTCACATTTTTTTTTTTTTTTTTTTTTTTTTTTTTGAGGTGTTAGTTAAGTGTTAGTTGTGTTAGTCTAAAGGTACACTGTATGGAGAGGCCTGCCAGGTTCTTAGTGGAGCTGGTTGGTCACTCTCATCTTTATTCCTCTAGTAATGTTTTATGTATAAATGTGTATATTGAGGCAGGAGGTGGTTCAATTACTTCTTCCTGGCTGATATAGCTGGGAGGGTAATCACATTATTATTATTATTATTATTATTATTATTTTTTTTTTTTTTTTTTTTTTTTTTTTTTTTTGATGGAGTTAGTGAGCCCGCCCAGGTCCTTGTGTAGCTGGGAGGGTAGTCACATTTTTTTTTTTTTTTTTTTTTGCTAAGATGTTAGTTCAATGTTAAATGTTAAATCTTAAATATTAGTTATGTTAGTCTAAAGGTACACTGTATGGAGAGGCCTGCCAGGTTCTTGTGGAGCTGGTAGGTCACTCTCATCTTTTATTCTCTCTATTAATGTTTTATATGTATATTGGGGCAGGAGATGGTTCATTTACTTTCTTCCTGGCTGATTTAAACCAACTGTGTTCTTGGAATTCTTCGTTGTCTATATTATTTATCCAGTTTTGATATGTTTCTGTGTTAAGTTCAGTCACTTTTTTCCAAATATTTACAGCTTTGTTGTGTATATCTACATTGATTGCTAAGAGATTTGCTCTCTTATGTAGCTGTTCATTACTGATGTGGTCTGTATATTTTATGTTATATATAAATCTAAGGGCTATATTTTGTACTGTTTGTAACCTTTTAATGCTCGTTTTACTAAGGGTGTTCAATGGGATGGGTGGGTAGTCCATAATTGATTTGACAAGGGCAATATATATCTTTCTCTTGTTATTAATGCTAAGGTTCTTAAAGCGTTTTATTTTTGATAATCTTATTCTTGCCTGTCGTTCTTTATCTTTTAAGTATGTTATATATCCTCTTTTTGTTAGTTTTAGTCCAAGCATCCTGCCTTCAGTGTCGTATGGGTATAGTTCCTGGTCGACTATTACTGGACTTGTTTTAATCTTGGCTATTGGTATTATCTTGAATTTGTTCTTATTTGTCCTGATTTTCCATTTTTTCTCAAAATCATTTATGTTTTTTATCGCTCTTACCGTGTAGAGTGCCATAAATTGAGTTGATTTTCCTGGGTATGATACTATTTGAGTAATATCATCAGCAAACATTACATATTCGCTAAAGGGGGTAGGTTGAGGTGTGTCTGAAGTATAAATTGTATATAGTGTTGGAGAAAGGCATCCTCCTTGAGGTACTCCACTCTCAAGATTAAACATAGTTCCCAAAAAGTTTCCAATTTGAATTTGTGCTCTCCTACCATCTAAATAGTTACACAATATTCTTAGCAAGTATTCATTAAGTCCCAGTTTTAATATTTTATATTTTAAGCCTAAATGCCAAACCTTATCAAAGGCCTTAGAAACATCCCTTAAAATTATATTGATCTGGTTACCCTTGCTTTTTTCTATTGCAATTATTTCCGTTATTATGGCTATTGCAGTTAGGGTATTTCTATTGGGCATAAATCCATGTTGTCTATTGTTAGTTTTCCCATGTTGTGTTAAAAAGGCTATAAGTCTTGTATTTAAAATTTTTTCCAATAGTTTCCCAGTAATTTCTAATAAAGATATTGGCCTGTAGTTTAATATTTCCTTATTGTCCTTACCCTCCTTCGGAATAAATATCATTTTGGCATATTTTAGTTTGTCTGGAAAGTAACCAGTTATTAAGCATGCGTTATAAATGTTTAATAGTGTATTTAAAATGTTTTCAGGTAGATTCATGATCATATTTCGTGTAATACCTGTGAGCCCAGGGGCTTTTTCCTTAAACTTCCTCAGACAGTGCATCATTTCTCCCATGGTTATTATTTGATTATTAGGTAATAAGTTATAGTCTATATATTGCCTTGGGGTGATTCTATGTATATGTCTTCCCATCTCTTCTTCTATCCTTTCTTCGTGTTCACTATCAAAATCTTCATTTTCCTCATCTGATATTTTAAAAATTTTTACCCATTCCCTTTTGAATGCTGACTCTTGTTCATTTTCCTCGTGCAATTTTATTCCGTTTTGGTCTTTAATGTATGGTGTTTTTTGCTTGTTGTGCCCCATCATCTTGTTTATGGAGGTCCAAAATGTTTTTGTGTCTTTAGTCATGTCAGCCGCCATTATAATATCATTCCATTTTTTATTGTTTGCTTCCTTACATGCGTCTCTTAATTTTATCTGTAGTGCTATCTGTGTCGTATATAGCCATCTGTTACTGCCATGTCTTTCCATATACCTGTTTATTTCATTGTAATAGGTCTGGATTAATTTAACTTCTTCTGGTAGTCTGTTGTTGGGTAATGTTCTAAAGTGTGAAGTAGGAGTGTGTTTGGTTATAGATGTTTTTATTGCTGAGTGCAGTCTGTCCATTTCTGAGTCTATATCTTCTGTTGTTTTCCCTTGTAGGTTAATCGAGTGGTGACTACTTAAGTCGTCTTTGAAGCTGTCCCAGTCTGTTTTACTCATTTTCAGTCTCTTTTTTATTGGTATCTGTATGGGGCTTGTTGACAGTGTTAGTATAATTGGCAGATGGTCACTGCCTGTAAGAGGTCCCTGTATTATATGGTAATTGAAAAAGGCTTTGTTGTTGGTAAAAATTTTGTCTGGTGTCGATTGTGTATTGTGATTTCTCCAGGTTGGAAAGTTTGGACCCAGATGATTGATTTTCCCTAAATTTATTAATTGATTAAGGGCGTTTCCCACGACGTTATTATTTGTATTGTCAAAAATCCTATGTCTGGCGTTAAAGTCTCCTAAGATGTACATCGGATGACTACTGTTAGCCAATTTTAATAGGTCTTCTATAGGTAAGTACGGTCGTCTCGGTGGCAGATAAGTAGTAGCAATTATTACGTCTCCTTGAGTTGTATTTATTTTTATTGCCAGAAATTCATCCTGGAAGTCATCAATTAGTTTAAATTTTAAGTTTCTTTTAACCGCTATAGCTACTCCGTCATTTTTCTCGCCCGTTTTGTTTCTTTGGTTTACATAATAGTTAAAGAGTTTTATGTTGTTGTTTTCTGTCTCACCGTGACTGTTTATTAGTATAATGTCTGGGTCAATTTCTTGATATATATTACTTAGGTTAATTCTCTCGGTGTTCCAGTTTCTTACGTTGTGTTGTATTATTCTTAAAGTTCTTACTGTTTGTCTATTGTCCATTATTTCTTATACTTGGATTGTAACTGTTGAAGTGGAGACCTATCATCCTGTTTCCCGCTTCTGACTCTTCTAAACTCTGACGGGTCTACTATTTTAAAGTCATTGGTCGTAATCTTTAGTTTGTCCGTAGCAATTAGTGACCAGACGTAATCTTCACTTAGGGATTTTTCTTGATATGTCCACTTGTATATCCCTCCTTCACAGTTTTTTACTATTGTTCCTCCAGTTGGTCTCGATGTTGGGATTCCATGTTTTGTTGTAGTGATAACTTTTAATCCTATATCTTCAGCAGATTCAGGTTGTATATTGTGTTCAGTTTCCATCTTATCTTCTCTCCTCCTACTCCTTTGTCTTGTAGACTGTCCTTTTGTTATTTCTATTTTCTCTTTGTCACTTCTAGTCATTTGTCTGGGATCTCTATCAGTTGCTTGTGTTCCTTGTGTATCAGCTGTTGCTCCTTGCTCAAACCTTTGTTTGTCTAGCTGTAGTCTTTCGCTCAGTTCGCTTGCGTATGTTGCCTGAAATAGTTTTTCGGATTGTGGATTCTCTGGAAATATCATCTCTGGTAGGTTATTCAATTTAAACATTTTCCTTAATTCCTCATTGTATGATCCGGGTGCAATGATATTGTGCAAATGTGCATGGATCATACTAATCATTACCTTATCATGTATTGGCTCACTTAGGTTTAATATGGTGGATTCTGGTCTATGAGCCTCTTGGACCGCTCTCTTGGCTATTTCGACGTATGTCGTATCCTTCTTGTCTTGTTCCTTTTTCCTTGTTTCTTGTTCCTTGTACTTTATCATGTGTTTTTTTATTGGGCATGCCATGGCTAACGTCCTATGTCCTATGTATGCATTCCCGTTTCTCTTACAGTTGAGACAGCCAACATATGTATTCTTACATTCAGTGTAGGTATGGTCGTCGCCTGCACAATCTGAGCAGTACTTTTTTTCTTTTTCCGGACAGTCTCTCGTTGTATGCTCTTCATATTTGTAGCAAGAGAAACAAGTTTGCAGACTGATGAATGTCTCCTTTTTTATTTGATGTGGTGTGACTGACATGTTGAATATTAGAAAGCCCTGTTGTAAAACTTTCAGCCATTGACACTTCTTCAAAAGTAATCTTAAAAACATGAGTATAATCTTTTATCTTAATGACTTCTTCAATCTTCATCCACCTGTTTTGCCGTTCCAGTTCATCTTTCAGGTCTTCAGAAGTCTTCCTCCCGATCTCTTGGTCAACTTGACGAACGAAAACTGATCTTTTTGCTTTTTGTTCTGGTGGCATGACCACAACAAGGCCTTCATTATAAAATATATCTCTGGCTTCTTTTGAAAGGATTTTATCTGAATCAAAGTCATCTTTACAGATTACTTTAAAACCTTCATTTGTGCTGAATATTCTTGTAAGTGGGACTTGCAATTTGTTGTAAGTGATTTCTGCCACTTTTCCCCTTCCAATAGAGTGTCCCTTATCTCTATGTTTTATTCTAATGCTTGTTGTCATCTTCTTGATTACATCTAATCCTACCTATAACACAGGGCTCCTGCCTGGGAGCAGTGACCCCGCCCCCCCCTCTTGGACGGGCGTCGGGCTCGTAGGGTTCTGCACCCAGGTTACCTGTGACTATAGTTATATCTAAGAAAGTTGCCACCTACCGGTGACCCCCGGACAAGGGGTGCCCTGCACTATCACAGGTTCCCTTGCCGGATCGACCGTATCGCTAAGTCCCGCCTCCCGTTCAAAGAACGGAGTGCATGAGGGGGATGAAAAAAGGAAAGAAGAGGACTTAGAGAGTAGAAACAGCCTACCTACCACGCCACGTTCGGTTAGCCAATCAGAGCACCGCAGTAAACGTGCATGTATCACGCCACCGTGGGGCACCACTGATTGGCCACTCCAGGACGTAGACGCACGGGTAGTAGTCAAAATTTGGGGAGCCCAAATATTTGTTTTCCAGATGTTGGAATTTTGCGTACAATCTGTGATGGTAATTACACCGTCACTATGTTGAGTAAGTACAATCACTAGGATTGAGTGTCTTATCACAACAAAGTTGCAGACTGCTCAACATGCAGCAAAAGAGGCAGGCCTTCGCAGCTCCAGGTCCAGCAGTCGAATGAATCTCAATTCAAAGTTGTTAGGGATTTCTGGCCTCTTCGCCGTTAGGCTATTTGGGCCGAAGCTGATTGGTTGGACTTCTTTTTTCTCTTTGTTCTTCTTTTAGTTTTTACTTTCCATTCTTCTACTTGTTCTTCGTCTTCTTCTTTTTGGTCTTGTTCTGTCTGGTCTTCTATAATATTATCAGGTTCTTCGTTGTTTATATCTTGATTGTTCTTTTCTTGTTCGTTTTTGTCTTGTTTGTTCTTTTCTTGTTTGTTTTGGTCTTGGTTGTTTTTTTCTCGAGTCTTGACTGCAAGGAGAGCCTCCCTGTAAGTCAATTTTTCCTTAGCCCGCAGCCTGGCCACCCTGCACTCCTCCCTCCACTTGGGACAAAGCCGGTCGGAGGAGGAGTGAGGGCCACCACAAGCCGCGCACTTCTTAACGGCCGCCTGGCAGTCAGCGTCGGTGTGGCCGGGTGCCCCGCAGCTAGAGCACACCTTGGGAGCGCGACACTTCCTCGCCAGATGGCCATATTTCTGGCAATTGTAGCAACGAGTGGGTTTTGGCTGTTGAGGTTTTACTGGGATTTTCTCCCAACCCAGTATAACGGAGCTAGGAAGTTCCTTAGGAGAACCAACCAGGGCAGTTGTGCTGGTCAGCTTCCTAAGTACTGCGAGCTGATCTCCAATCAGCTCGGCAAGTTCGTCTCTTTCGAGATACTCAATTTCAGAGTGGGAAATGACTCCCAAGACTAAGTTATCCTGAAGTAAGGCGTCAAACATGACGTCGACTCCATTGATAATCGTTCGGTAGGGTAATTTGTGGGCCTGCCCCCATTCCTCGAACGTGATGACAAGGGTACCACCGCTACTCCGGACGACCCCTGTCACCCCCTTTAGTCCAATGTGGTCAAAAAAATCTTTAATCACAAGAAGATTGAGTTTCTTGCGCGAAGGGTGCTCGACCGGAATCAGTCTCACAACCTTCGCCTGGGCTAGGGTGATCATGATCATGGTCACGCGGTACCTCGGGGGGAAGGAGCGGGGAGCCGGGAGAACCTACCTCGCCGAGGTTCAGGTCTCAAGTGAATCTCAATGGAGAGACAGAGCTTATATACCCAGCAGCCGTGAGTCCTCTATGAGTCATGTTGGGAAAACCCGAGAAAGTCGCCGGTCTTTGGTTCGTTGCTAGGGAAGGTAGTAACATCTGCTGTCGCCGCTCGCTTGGTTGCTAGGATACGGCGGCGCATCGGAATGCGGATACGCAGTTGTAGGGGAGACGTCCACTACAATACTCCCCCTCCCCTCCCGGCGCGGCGGGAGGCTGGATGTTGTCCGGGTTGTGTCCCACACATAACACATACCGGGCAGGTGTATGTACGACTCGACCGCTACGTGTAACAACTCCGTCTAGTGACACAAAACCTGTGGGAGAATTAGGAGGAGAAAGAGGGTTTGGGATTAGAGGAGGTTGTACAAGCAATGGTTGTTATGCTCCTGCTGCTGCAGGGGCTGCGTCAGGAGGAGGGTCCATGGCAGGAGCAGGTTCTATGATAGAAGGGAGGTCTATTACAGGTTCAGGTTCTATGACAGGAGGAGGGTCTATGACAGGAGCAGGTTGTACATGAGGGTGAAAAGAGGGTGCCCAGAAATGTCGTGGGCGTGGTGTTGCTGCCGGTGGTAACTGCGGGTAGACTGGTGCAGGCGTAGTTTGTTGATGGTGCTGCTGGGCTGGGGGCCCGACGGGTAAGGCGGCCGGTTTGACTCGGTACTATGCTGACGGTGTCATGTCTGCCATTCTGGATAATTGTCAGGAACTTTGCTGAACGGGTAACCACCTGGAAGGGTCCATCGTAGGGGCGTTGTAATGGGTTGCGGTGAGCATCATGCCTGACGAAAACATACTCGGCTGTGAGTAGTGCAGGAGGGATGTGTTCAGGGCGCCGAGTAGGCTGGCGTGGAGCAGTAGCTCTGAATGCAGAAACTGCTTGTCGTAGCTTTTGGAGTAAGTCGTGACGAACGGCTGGAGTGGTTTGGTTGGGATCAGGAGGGAGTGAGAAATCCCCGGGTAGCCGAAGGGGCTCGCCTAGTGTCAGATCTGCTGGGCTACAGTCCATATCCTCCTTGTGTGACGCACGGATGCCGAGGAGCACTAAGGGAAGCGCATCAGTCCAGCTGTAAGGGTCGTGCTGTGCCTTTAGTGCGTCCTTCAGCTGCCGGTGAAAACGCTCTACCATGCCGTTGGCTTGAGGGTGGTATGCTGTAGTGCGTTGTCTAGACGTGCCGAAGAACTGTAGGAGGTGCTGCCAGAGTTGTGACTCAAACTGTACTCCTCGGTCAGTGATTACGGTTGCGGGGGGGCCAAAACGGAAAACCCAACCGGACATGAAGGCACGGACAGTAGTCTCTGCTGTAGCGTTGGGCATGGGAATTGCTTCTGTCCACCTGGTGAAACGGTCGATGCAGGTGAAGATGTAGGTGCTACCGTAGGATGATGGTAGAGGTCCCACGATGTCGAGGTGTACTACTTGAAAACGTCCTTTGGGAATAGGGAAGGCTTGTAAGGGGGCCCGTATGTGACGATGTATTTTGGAGGACTGGCAGGCCAGGCACTGGGCAGCCCATTTCTTAGTATCAGACTTGATGCCGGGCCAGACGACACGTTGCGTGAGGAGGCGCTGGGAGGCCCGCACACCCGGGTGGCTGAGACCATGGATGCGGTCGAAAACAGCGCGGCGGTGGACGTGAGGCACGAACGGTCTAGGCTGTCCACAGGATACGTCGCACCACAATTTTATCTTTGTGCCAGGAACAGGGAGTTCTTGGAGTATGAGGCCTGAGGGGGATGTCTTGTATGCTGCCAGGTCTTCGTCTTTCTCTTGAGCCGCGGCTAGCTGCCCATAATCAATGGGTGGAGATGAGGGAAGAATGGTGGATATACAACGAGAGAGGGCGTCGGCGATCTCGTTGTGGCTGCCTTTAATGTGTTGGACGTCGCTGGAGAACTCCGAGATGTAAGCCAAGTGGCGCAGGACACGAGGTGTATGTGACTGGGAAGTTGAAGCGAAGGCGTGGACGAGGGGCTTGTGATCAGTGAAGATGGTGAACTGACGGGCCTCGAGGAAGTGCTGGAAATGTTTGACAGCCAGGTATATGGCCAGGAGTTCTCGATCAAAAGAGCTGTACTTGAGGTGTGGTGGTTGAAGCCGTTGTGAGAAGAAAGCAACGGGCATGAAAATTCCGTTGATCTCCTGCTGTAAGACGGCGCCCACTGCAGTAGAAGAAGCGTCTGTTGTGAGAGTGGTCCGGGCGTTAGGTGCGGGGTGGGCCAGGAGGGTGAGGCGTGTAATGTGCTGTTTGATAGTGGTGAATGCCGTAGTAGCCTCTTGAGTCCACATGAGTGTTAGGTTCTGAATAATAAGTTCTATATGCAGGAGAGAACACAAACACCTGTATAGTTTTGTAGGTTCGGTTTACTGGATAAGAGTATGTACACAGAGGAGAGCAGCGGTCTCCCTTGGCTAGGCTCCTTGTCAACTGCTATAGGCGACGTATGGCAAGTGATACATTAGCAGCTTCCATACGTCGCCAGGCACATTAATTAAGCGTGTGGGATATGGTAATAACATTGCCACACGCTGCTAGCTAGGCTGAATAAATAATACATAAATGGAGCACATACATAATATACATACATGATATATAATCCAGCATACATAATATACATACACCTCCCTCCCCCCTATACGCTCATAGCAAAGTCTTGAGCGGACCTTTTCTTTTGGATCCGTTCTGAGCGTCGAGGGACTTCATCACTGGGAAGGGTATGGGACTCAACACTGGTGGCGGGGCCAGCAGAGGGCATTGTTACGGGGCGGAGAAAACGGCGGTTCCTCCACCACACACGACCACTGGGTAACCGCACCTGGTAGTCCCGTGACCTGCCGAGACCCATGACTACGCCTACTTTGTCCCAACGTAGGGAGGTCGGGTCCTGAACACGGACTTGGGTGCCGACACTCAACCTGGGGAGAGAACGGGCGTGGTCATTGTAGCGGGCGACGACGTCCTGAACACGTTCGGCGGCTCGGCGATCACAATCCTCTGTCTTGGCCTGCCACTCCTTGGAGAAGGATTGAGGGTGAGCAGGGACACAAGAACGAAGGGGGCGTCCATACAAAACCTGGGCAGGGGAGCGTCCGGTGTAGTTAGGTGTGTTGCGGAGTTCAAGAAGACCCCTGTCGAAGGCCTCGCAGTCAATGTTCCCAGAAGGGGCCACCTTAAGGATGAGGTGCTTCAGGGATTTGACAGCAGCCTCAGCGTGGCCGTTGGACTGCGGGTAATGGGGCGATGACAACACATGCCGGACTCCCCATCGGTCAAGGAACACAGCAAAGTCCCGGCTTGTGAACTGAGGCCCTCCGTCGGTTCGCAGGCGTACAGGAACGCCCACGTCACGGAAGTAGTGGCGGAACTTGCTGATGGTGGCGGCAGACGTCGTGTCATTACCGCACTTGATGACAACCGGCCAACCAGAGAGACGGTCGACGATAACGAGGAAGGACTTTCCTGACACACAGAAAAAGTCGGCCGACACAGACTCAAAGGGGCGGGTGGGGTTGTCGTCACTCATAAAGGGTTCCTGCTGCTGGCTGGGTTGTAATACTTGGCAGGGCTCACACGCACGGACAACATTGGAGATGTCGGAGTTGATGCCGGGCCAGAACACAGTCTGTCGTGCACGTCGTTTGGTGGCCTCAGCTCCACGGTGACTGTCGTGAAGGCGGGCCAAGGCGTGGGGACGTGATGCAGCAGGGACAACTACACGTGCTCCGTACAGAACAAGGTCTCCGTCGCAGTAGAGTTCATCGCGGAGTTTCCAATACGGGAGCAGGGTGTTGTGAAGATCGTAGCGGTTGCTAGGAAATCCATTCCTCACACACTCGACAAGTCGGACGTAGGAAGGGTCATCTCGGGCCGCTGTTCGAAGGTCCTCCATTGCCTTGTCGTCATCTGGTGACAGGTCCGAACGAAGGGATTGGACGGCATGGAGAGTGACCACAGTCCTGACGGAAAGAGCGAGGTCGGCGTCGAGTACATGGTCTTCTGGAGTAGGGCGGCTGACAGGAGAGCGGGATAAGGCATCAGGGATGCAGAGCTCCTTACCAGCACGCCACACTGCAGTGAAGATGTACGCCGAGAGCTTCTCTTTCAGACGCTGGAGGCGAGGGTTATCAACAGCGTCTAGCGTGTAGTGGTTGAGGATCGGGACAAGCGGGCGATGGTCGGTCACTAGGTGAAAGTATTGCAGGCCTATGAGGTAAAACCTGCACTTGGACATCGCCCAAACCGCAGCCAACAGCTCCAACTCAATAGTGGCGTAGCGCGTCTCAGTGTCAGAGAGGAAACGCGAGCCACACTGGACGAGCCGGAACTGCCCTCCACCATGATCCTGCAGTAGGGCGTATCCCACGCCATACAAGCGTGAGGCATCTGTCTGCAGAACTGTCGGCAAGGCTGGGTCAAACGTGGCGAGGACAGGTGGACGAGACAGGGTCTGTTTCACTTGCTGGAAGGCCTTGTCGTGGTCGGGGGTCCACAGGAATGTCCTCTTGGGGCTCATCAGGGGGCGAAGTGGTTGAGCAGCTGCGGAGATGTCCGACGAAAACTCTGCTAACTGGTTGACGAGACCGATGAAGGACCTCAAGTCGGTCAGGTTAGCAGGGGTGGGAAAATCCGTAATGGCGCGGACCTTTTCCGGGTCAGCTGCGATACCATTCCCTGAGAGGGTGTACCCACAAAAGTCAACTGAAGAGCTGGCCAGAACAAACTTGTCGGCATTTAGGGTAATGCCGTGCTTCCGGCACCTGTTGAGTACCTCGTAGATACGGCAGAGGTGATCCATATAATCCTCGTCGTACACGAGTATGTCGTCGACCACTTTCACGCAGTTTGCCAGACCTTGTAGAGCCATATCACCTCGAAGACAGAAAGCGTCTCCTGTAGCGGCGAATCCCATGGGGCCACGGCAATAACTGTAACGTCCATGCGGGGTGATGAAAGTTGTGAGTGGTCGGTCTTCTTCGGCAAGCTCTATCTGCCAGTATCCACACAGGGCGTCCATCGTCGTGAAGAAGCGCGCCTTCGGGTTCACACTGCGTATAGCTGCAAAGGGCGTGGGAGAAGGGTGCGCAGGACGAGACACCTGGTTGTTGAGCTTGGAAAGGTCAGTGGTGATCCGAACACCACCTTTAGGTTTTGCGACGACAACCATCGGGTGACACCATGGAGACGGGTCATCGCCGGTTGGTACAATAATTTCTTGGGCGACCATGGAGTCCAGCTCGTTTTTGACCGCCTCGCGGAAGGCCAGGGGAACCAGTCGAGGGGTGTAAATAGCGAATGGCTTCGCGTCGTCCCTCAGGTGGATCCTCATGGGGGGCCCTGCCATCTTCTTGAGAGGCTTGGATTCCAGAGCGGACTTGGTCACCAGAACGTCGCTGAATTCCTTCAGGAAGTACTTCCGAGCATCCGAAGGAGAGGTGTCACTGGCAAGAGGCAGGGGTAGGGCGGCAGCAGGGTCGTTGCTGCTCCCTTTTTGCACCCTGTTGGCGTGTTTTACCTCAAGAATAGGTTTGGGGCTAGTCCTGGGAGATGATGGCCAACTCCTGACAATGTCTGTAGGACAGCAAAGGAGTCTGGACACCGTTATGCACATCAATCCAGGCTTGACACGACCTGTTGCCAAAGGTGACTTGTGCTTGGAGTGAACCCAGGGCCGGGGTCATCTGTGAACCATCTGCCATAAAGCGGAGATCCTTGGGGGGCGGTTCTAGATCACTTGGAGAGAGTCCCAAGCATTGCAAATGCTGGGGACCGATGACTGTAGCATCAGCGCCGGTGTCGGGCAACATCTGAAGACGGGATGACACACTGCGGTAGGTCACAATGACACTGATGTACTGGGGGACTTTGGTCCTGGGACGCTGGGGGGAGCACACATTCCTAATGTGGCTCGAGCGTTGTCAAGAGTCGTCGTCCCTCTGATTGGAAGACTGTGGGCGGCCCTCTCTGGTGGAGGGGGGCTGAAGCTTCCGCCGACGCGGTCCCTTGGGTATGTTGGAAGGGCAACACTTGTCATAGTGGCCCAGACGACCACACACATTGCACTGGACGCGTTTGGCTGGGCACCGTACTGTGAGTGACCAGTGGCCCTTACGGTCACAACTGTTGCAGGTAGACTGAGCAGCTGGACACACCTGTGTTCCGTGCTGCTTACCACAGTTGTTGCAAAATAAACCGGGCGTGGACGTGGTGGGCGAAGGCGTAGGAACAGACTTCTTGTCCTTCTTGTACCGGGACACAGCGCGTACAGCTGTAGGGGGAGCACGGATGGCAGAGGTGGCACACCTGGCAGCCTCATAGGAGCGACATATCGTCAACACATCCTTAAGAGAAGAGGAAGAGTCGAGGGAGGTGAGGCGTTGGACAAGTTCCTCGTCCTTAACACCCATCAGGATCACCTGCCTCAACTGGGTCTCCTCGCACTGCTGGTGGTGGCCTGGACATATATCTACCTCTTCCGAGGCTCTCTTAAGACGCACGTAAAAGGCATCAAAAGACTCACCCTCCAACTGTCTGCAGCTAAACAATTCCCTCCTGCGCAGAGCTTCATTCTGCTGTCCTTTGATGTGCCGTTGTAGAACGTCCAGTACCTCCTCTACAGACAGCGAAGAGGTTGGGGGTACCTGCAACGTATGTTCCAAGACACGCTGAATTTCCAAGGACAGGCACATGCGCAGCTGGATGAGTTGTTTAGGCTGTGACAAACTCTGGAGATCCACCATTGTAGAATAATCAGTCCACCGTCGCCGCCATTCACGAAAAGTCTGGAAAGTCTCATCAGGCTTCAAGATGGGCGGCGTTTGAGCTGCTGCTTTAGGTGGGGCTGGGGGGCGTGAAGGAAGCATGGATGAGGTATCTGAACCAGTCAGTACCGAGGCAGTGTTAGAGCCAGGGGCTTGGTTAACAGTGAGGCGAGATATCAAGGCTTCAAACCGTTCACTGTCTTCCAATCTCCGTTGGTTGTCTCGTTCTGCCTCTGCTTGCCTTCTGTGCTCATCCGCCAAACGTCTGTGAGCTTCATCCTCGCGTTTCTCATCTCTCATAAACTTCAGTAAAGCAATTATCTCTGGAGACAACGCTGAATATTGAGGTGAGGGACTGCGCGATGTGGGGGCTGGAGCGTCGTGGCCGGCCTGGTCATCCATCTCTGCGGGGCTATCACCCGCCTGAGTCATCCAGACGCTGGGTCCACGGCTACGTAAGGCGTGAGACATAACTACTTCCTCTGTGTACTATGTCTTAAATCAGTGTTGACCGGTCAGCCCGTCGTATCAACAAGATTTCAGACAAAAAATTAATTAAATACACAGATAAGTAGGTTATATATATAAAATATATATAAGGAAGCCGCGCGGTCAGCGAGTGTTAGTATGTGTATGTGTGGTGTCCCGGGCGGGTAGAGCGTCTCGCCCCAGCTGTGAGGGGGGGGGTGGAGGCGGCGCTGTGAGGGGGTGGAGGGAGAGGCGCGGCGACTCCCAGTCAGCCCAGTACCCTCAGGACGCGGTCAGAGACGGGTGCACTGAACTCTACTCCTTACAAATGCCCAGAACGTGCCGTATACCTTGGGAATCCTTTAGAACAAGGTCACACATGAATGGCACGAAACACACAATGCACTAAACACTTCACAGAAAATCACTGTCACTGCTCAAAGTTGCTGAGATTCTTCGAGGAGAGCTGACGCGCGGGAGTTGACCCAAGCGAGAGAGGAGTCCGTACGCCGGCTTCCCCACAAACTTTGCACTATCACTCGTAATTATCCAGTAAGATCGGATCACTGCGCCATGTTAGGTTCTGAATAATAAGTTCTATATACAGGAGAGAACACAAACACCTGTATAGTTTTGTAGGTTCGGTTTACTGGATAAGAGTATGTACACAGAGGAGAGCAGCGGTCTCCCTTGGCTAGGCTCCTTGTCAACTGCTATAGGCGACGTATGGCAAGTGATACATTAGCAGCTTCCATACGTCGCCAGGCACATTAATTAAGCGTGTGGGATATGGTAATAACATTGCCACACGCTGCTAGCTAGGCTGAATAAATAATACATAAATGGAGCACATACATAATATACATACATGATATATAATCCAGCATACATAATATACATACAATGAGAGACTTGTGAGACTTCTTTGGGAGTCCCTTGAGAAGGTCGTGTAGGGGGGCTAGGACGGTGGTAGTAGTTGACTAAACCCAGGAATTCTCAGAGTTTCTTCGCCGTTTCAGGTTTGGGGAACTCCCTAATCGCGGTTATCTTCTGTGGTAGGGGTTGTATGCCACTGGGCGAGACTCTGTGACCGAGGAAATCGATGGCCGAGGTTCCAAAGACGCACTTAGCAGCATGAACTTTCATGTTGCTGTTCTGCAGGCGTTGGAGAAGGAGTTGTAGGTGGTGGCGGTGCTCGGCAGGCGTCGAAGATGCGACGAGGATGTCGTCAATGTAGACGGTGACAAAATCGAGGTCGCGAAGCATATGGTCCATGAACCTCTGGAAAGTCTGTGCTGCATTGCGTAAGCCAAACCTCATGAAAGTATACTCGAAGAGTCCGAACGGAGTGGTGATGGCTGTCTTCTGGGTATCTGCCGGTGCTACTGGGATCTGGTGGAAGGCACGTTCCAAGTCGATCTTCGAGAAGATAGTCTTGCCATGAAGTTTGTGGTGAAAGTCCTGGACATGCGGAATAGGGTACCTGTCAGGTTTGGTGACGAGATTCAGGGCTCTGTAGTCGCCACACACCCTCCACTCGCCGGGTGTTTGCTTAGGAACCATGTGAAGAGGCGATGCCCAGGGACTCCTTAAAGGGCGAATGATGCCGTCTTGCAGTAGTTTGTTGAATTCTACTTTGGCTGTGTTCAGGAGCTCAGGGCGCAGGCGGCGAGGGCGTGAAAAGACTGGTGGTCCTTTGGTTTCGATGTGGTGGAAAATTCCCGATGTAGGTGGTGGGGGTAGGGAGACTCGGGGTGAGAAAAGCTCCTTGAATTCGTCGAGCAGGGAGGAGAACTCGTTGGAAGGCGCAAGACAGGTGATAGTGTCGGTGTGTCTGGCACGAGAACCCTGGATCTTGCGTGCTGTAGGCTCATGAATGAGGCATAGATGACTTGGTTTGACGCCGAGCTTGTGGAAGGTGAGGAAGTCGAAACCAAGGATGGGTTGAGACACGTCTGCTATCACGAATAACCAACGCAGAGTCTTGGGCAGACCGAGGTCTAAGGCGAGGGTGCATACGCCGTAGGAGGCGATGGAGGTACCGTTGGCAGCGAACAGGTCATACGAGGGTTGCTTTGACCTGTCTCGTAGTGAGGGAGGGATGAGGCTGACCGATGAACCTGTGTCGATGAGGAACTTCTTGCCGGAGGTGCGGTCGGTGACGCGCAGTAATGAGACGCCTGGAGGGACGGAGGCTGAGGCGTCTACCAGCCTCCGGTGTTGCCGTTTCCCGAATAGATGCAATAGGGCTCACAGTTTCGAGCATTGCGGCCGAAAGTCTGGTGATACCAGCAGCGGGTAAATTTGTTGTGCTGGGGGTTGGCTGCTATGTGTCGGAACTTGTAGGGCGTAGTGTGTGAGTCAGGAACCGGCGCAGCAGCGGGTATGGAGGAGCAGAACTGCTCAATGGTGTCCATCCTGCGGTTCAAAATTTGCAACAGGTCCTTGATGTTTTGTGAGGTATTGCTCGGCTGAGGGGTGTTGACCCGGCTTACAAGTTCGATGGTAGGTACTGGTGTGACCGTGGCGGCAAGGGGTGCAGCAGCGCACTCGTTAAAAATTCTATCTGCCGCGGTTGCATATAGTTCTGGTGTCGTAGAGTAATCTACTGCGGACAGGATGTTGCGTACTTCTGTGGGTAGATTTTGTGCGTGAAGCTGGCGCAGGATAGAGTCGGGGAGTCTGTCTGTGTGACGGGAGTTCAGCCGACACATCTCCTCCCAGAGACGTCCCGGGGTTGAGTTCCCGAGGGAGATAGAGGATAGATCTTGCAGGAGATTGGGGCTGGTCTGTTGATAACACGTCTTCAAGGCAGCCCGCAGGGTAGCGAATTTGTTGTCATCTGGAGGGTTGGAAATGGTTTGTGAGACCCGCGTGGCCACTTCTGTGGGCAAGGCACAGAGCAGGGCGCAATACTTTTGCTCGTCGGTCGCTCGTGAGCCGGCGAGGGCTGCTTCCACATGGTCTAGCCAGTCCTCGACGTTGTGGTTGAATGTCGGCAGAGAGATCCGTCCGTCCTCCATCCTGTGTGAGTGCTTATCTCCGGGAGTCACCATTTGTAGGTATTCGTGGTATAATGTTGTCTAGCACTCAGGATGGATGGAAACTCTAATGTGGTTTTCTTGTATAATATAAGTTATATGATAGACAGTCTGGTGCTGGAGGTGCCGTGTGGTGAGGAGCTGCTCAGTAGAGACGTTCGGTGAGTAGCGTGTTGAAGGAGGTAGATGTGCAGGAGCTTCGTTAGAGAAGGTGTTGCCTGTTGCTGGCCTCCTGGTTGAATGAATGCTGACAGCGTGGAGCTTGCTGGAGGAGGTGTTGCTTGTTCAAGAAGAGAGACCAGAATGAATCTCAATGGAGAGACAGAGCTTATATACCCAGCAGCCGTGAGTCCTCTATGAGTCATGTTGGGAAAACCCGAGAAAGTCGCCGGTCTTTGGTTCGTTGCTAGGGAAGGTGGTAACATCTGCTGTCGCCGCTCGCTTGGTTGCTAGGATACGGCGGCGCATCGGAATGCGGATACGCAGTTGTAGGGGAGACGTCCACTACAATATTTATAAGAGCTACATAGTTCCAAGGGCATGCTTTAATGTTAAAGTCAAGAGGCAGAGGGTGAGCAGGACGAGGATTGAGGACCCTCGTCTTGTCAACAGATATTATGAGACCAGTAATCGAGAATGAGGGTGACTGGACTAAATATTAATGTGTTAGAAATAATTTCCCTATGTAATCAATGTCACATACTGAATGCACATCGATATTATTTTTTTCCATGTTAACTGAAATAAATATAATTTTCATGAATATATGTAAAATTATATAAAAAATGTAGAGAAAACAATCCTCTTCTATTGTCCTCACTTATGCAGAATGTTTTCAGGATGATTTAAGTCAAACAAATCGTCACATTATACTTATAATTAATATGAAAGAGTGCAGTATCATATATGATAAATGTATTGCAAGTGAAATATTTAACATATCTACCACGGAATAAATCAGAAAGGGAGACCGAGACAAATAAAAAACCGTATAACGACACAATTCACACAATACTGTATGTAATGGTCCGATCACAGCTGTCCGGTCCGGCCCTTCAAGGCACTTGTAACGAGGAAATTGATATCTCAAATTTCAATCTTATAATTTCATATTTAATAAGTTCATGTCATGCCGTTCACATTATATTTTCGTATTCTTGGAAAACGTTTACTGTAATAATTGTATTTGTGGATAGTTTTATCTCCATTTATTTATAAGAAATGGGAAAAAAACCTTGCCAAAATACCAAATTATATTACAATGTTACCTCACAATTATTTCATAACTTACAATAATGCACCACCACTCACGCACACTTGCCTGGAAACATACGCACTCGTTCGTGAAAAAGTCGATTTCAACGGGGTCCCTTGCCGTTTTTATTAATTATAAAAAATATTACACTAATTAGTGAAATCTAGTACTGAAGGTATAGCTAAATGCGGTAGCATATGTATTGTATCGCCGTAGACCTTTCCATTTCATGACATAATTAAAACATAAATAAATAGATGTCTTGAATAAAGACGAAAGCTAAGGTGCTCCGTTGTTTCCCTTTTCCCGTGTGATTTTATCAATATATATATATATATATATATATATATATATATATATATATATATATATATATATATATATATACTTATATATAGATTTCTATTTCAACGATGGGCGACATATTCCGCCAGACCTGAAGACTTTACTCGGATGTTCAATAGTAATCCCATGCAACTCTTCAGCCACTTCTGAATACGAACGAGGCTTTAGCAGCATGAACCTTATCGTGACGGAAACGAGGTCTAGACTGTTAATCAACCATGTGAGCAATCTCTTGTTTATTAAACTTCACGGTCCTCCGATTCCAACCTGGAAACCAGGCGATTACATACACAAATGGCTTAGGTGTCATCGTTCAGCAACTGATACACAAACAAGAATAGCCAAGTCCAAGGATCTCACTGTGGACCCAGTTTGGAAATCGTTAAAAATTTCTCCAAGACAGCAAAGGTTCAAGGCTAGCCTAAATAGATTATTTTTTAAATTGTATTGCTTTGAAACTGTGGAATCATGATAAGCTACACATCACCATTACAAAGCCCTGCGTTAGCAGGGTTTGGTATCGAAACTGGGGGTAAAAATGTTGCCCGCGTGTATAGTACAGTAGGATATAGGGATCCGGGAAGTTCAGCTTATCTGTCTGTCGTCGTCTGTCTGTCACTAAACTCCTCCGACACAATGGGACCACTTGTTACCAAAATTGGAACATATTTTGATTAGACCTATACGAGGGTCAGTTAAGCATTGATATAAATGTTGTCCCCAATGTTAATGCCCACCCCCCACCAACCCCTCTTTTGACCCCCCAAAACCAGTCAGGACCCCCAGTTGTATGGGCTCGCTGCGCTCGCCAGTGCCCCCACCATCTGAGTAACACTTTCAAAATGCGTTCCCTCACTTCTTTTTTTTTAGCACTACACCACTGCAACTCATGCAACTTATCCTTTTCTCGCTCTAGCCTTTCATGCTCCAATTCTAGCCTTCTTATCTCTACAGCTTCCCTGGGGTTAAATGTACGCAAAGTCAGTGCCCCCTTCGGTAGCACCTCTTAATTCACAAGTTCATTTAGAATTGCATTTTGAATCACAGACTTCCTTTGACTAGGTTGATACTCAATTTCACATGTATCAGCAAGTCTCATCCAATCATCCTTTCGTAGACTCGCACAGTCTTTCAAAATTTTCACGGATGGACTCTCAACAAACTCAACATCAAAAGTAGCCATGATTAGTCAATAAAGAATATCTACAAGTACAGTATATCTAAATATTCCCAATAGTTACCGAGTGATAAAGGGATCTATCCTGGCAAGGTCGAAAAACTTGGCCTCTTAGGTTGTAACAATGCACAAATTCAATTTCTCTTTGTATTATAGGTCCAAGGGATAGCTCCCACCAAATTCATCACCTCATTACTATGGGGTATATTGAAATTCATGAAGCAGATTTAATTACAGAATTTATATTAACAAACAAACAAGAAGTGACGCAACCGAGTCATAAAAGTAAAGACTAAACACTTATTTAAATTAGCAACTACCATGAAAACGTGGTTATCCACCACGCGTACCTCATAAATAAGTAAGTTATTTTTCGTGGAATTCTAAAATATGACTAATAACAATCTCTCATATAATACTTGGTGTTCTAAATGTCGAGCAAGGTTCACACGTTACACCACTAGAAATATACTGTACAATAGGAAAAGAGCTTCTTAACTTATGACTACCAGCCCAATACTGCCATCACCCGGCTCTTGAGAGGTAAAACTAAGGCAGGCAAAGGTGGGCGGAAATGACGTTACAAACAAAAGACGTTGACGTTGCGAATCCGCAACCAACCATTGACTTCTCACTCGTAACAATATGCAAAGGTGATATACACTCAAACACTGGTCTTATTTGTGTCACTTATGTTACTTGTATATTATTTGTAATTCGTAACCCATTCCCCAAATATGTAACTGTATATTTTCAGCCTTCTGGCTGCCAAGCTCTTTCAATAAACCGTTAATTATTATTATTATTATTATTATTATAAAATGTCAAATGGATAAATGTTACCACTTTTATAATAATAGGCTATATTCAATTTGTAATTGATTTCATTAGTACTTGGCCAAAAATAGCTTGCTATTTAAACAATTTTATGCTTATTATATCGACGGACATGTAGCATTTCCTAATATGAAATAAAGCTCGACGCATATCCTACAAAGTTATTATGTATTATAACGCCCAGCACTATATAAAATGCATTTTCGGAACATATAATCTTCTCATGCTATAGCCGCTGACCAACACCTCCCGATATACACCACTCACAAGATTGCATCGTGCATTTTCAATATGACACTTGTGGCACGTTATTATGCCACTAACTGGTGCTTACAGTCATCCTTCTGCATCATTTCATAAATCACGGCATATGATAGTTTTATAGCTTGTTTATTAGGTTACGAAACACTGTAAACACATGCAGTCACCCATGAAGTGACAATATTATCACCGATCATAACACTTAGCTTATTTAAATGTATATAATTACGGTAGTAATTGATTTTTAGTTTACATATATATTACAATCTCTTCACTACATATACACTATCATTAGCAAGTGTCATCAGTTATAAACTTCTACAGTATTTTATAAGTATTTTATCACTAAAAATTCAGACACTCGCTCTCAGCTGAAAGACCGTAAACAAACTCCTGTCTTCCGCGACTGAGAAGCTCCAAACCTTCATACTTTGGCCAATAGCATCAGACTTATGTCATCAAGAGCCAATCACTGCTCTAGAAGTCTTCTCTTAATTACCAACCCCAAGGTAGGAATACTCTCTTGCCCAGGGCGATAAATATGAATGGCAGCGGCGCAAAATATAAACAGCAATGAAATCTAAAATAATGATCGCGGCCAGAAAAGCTCTCTGAAAAATAATTCAACTCGCCTGCCAGGATTTTTTTCGCCTGTGGCGAGCGGACTGGCTCTTTTGTGCTAGTCTAAAGAGACCTATTAGAGAAGGGGTTTATTATTTTGTAACGAATTTTGTGGGCCTATTTTTCTAGTGGGCCTGGGACTACAACCCCATCACTCCCATTGGTAATCCGCCCCTGCATATTTCTTTTGTATCTCCTTAATTCTGGAATGCTTGTCGATATTCAGGTATCTACAGGAAGGTGAGACATTCATCTTGCCGTATGTGGCCCCCAAAAAGCTCTGAATACATTTAATAATCTTAAAAAAAATGTATGTTAAGTACATTGGTGTCAACACCACGCTTCTTTTAAGACACGCGGGAAGATTTCTTGTAGTTACTTAATTCTGCAATGTCATTCAATATCAGATCACCCAGAAGACCTTGAGACAATGAGACACTGTTCTTGCCACGTCTGATAAAAAAAAAAAACAATGAAGAAAACAATAATACTGTCCAAAATATAAGAAAAAACAGAGTTACATCACTTGATTCACCCGTAACGGTCGGGACGCTGTTGTTAGAGTGATCCATAGGGTGAGTTACTTTTGGTGGGAAGTGCATTCATTTCATGTTTGTGTCCGGGAATCATTGTCTAGTAATGCCAATTTAATGATCTATTAATGTATCCATACCATTCAGTTAACAAATAAATAGCAGTACTTAGAAGTGTTGTTTAGAAGATTTCCCCCGAAGAACATATTAATAGTTAAATAACTAATCGGCCACGCTACCAAACCTCTTCACTTTACAATCCTCCTACTATTAACTCTTACTTATCTTCTACCCGAATTTACTCTCATTACAATACAGTATATACAGATTTTGAAGGCACGGCACACTGCACAGAAGACATATTTTGTGGAGTTTATTTTACTCATCTTTCCAGTGTGATACTCATTATCTGTGGAAATGAGTTTTTAACCTCCCCTCCCTTAATGACAAATAATAATAAATAATAACAAACTAACTAGGCAGATAAATAAACAAATAAATAAATAAATGAATACATAAATAAATAGATAAATAAATCAATAATCAAATAAATAAAATGAAGCAGGCTTCTATCTACAGTACAGTATATCGCCCTCTCCATAACGCGTCTATATCTACCAGCTTAAGCTGTGGAATATAGAACTGTAATGGGCTTCAAAATAGCCCTAGACAAAATTATCAAGAACAATGGAGGTATCCTACACAGTCCCCTAACATCCTTCCCTCTGCATGGCCACCTCTAGTGATTTGATTTTGCCGCTTACAGCGGTTACTTTATTGTGCACCCCACACCCATCCTGTGAGCGGTAGCGCAAAAGAATTACAGAGTAAAGTTTACAACGGGTCATAATAATTAACCCCGGTTGTCAGGATATTATGGCACTGAATGTTACACAGTATTTCAATTACATTATTTGTTTAGTTCTATACATAAAGGGTAACTTATTCACAAATGCGTGAGTACAGACGTGTGAGGAAGTATGTCTGGCCTCACACTTTGTTATTCACATTTACGTGAGAAGTATTCAAGCACATTGTGTATTTTGTTCTGTACATGAGAACTGATATAGTTACTAAGTGCAAAAAAGTGGATACAATCTTAATATGTCGTCTATCTTGCCATTAGAGATGAAGTGTTGTGCCATTTCACACACAGAGTGCTTGGACCTGTCCCTAAAAGGTTCTATCTTCACACAGTCGAGGACGTAGTGTTCAAGTGTGTGGCCATATGTCTGGCCACACACTTTACATTTAGTCTTGTTTACATCTGCTTGAGGAACATACTGCCAGAGGTACTTATATCCTAACCTTAATCTAGCGGTTACAACATCTTGTAATCTAGTGATCTTGTTACTTGCTCCATATACATGCTTCACTTGATACATCTCATCATGGTAAACTATGGATCGACTAGTGCCTGTTTGCACTAGTCTACATGCGTCAAACTCGTCAATAAGTTCTTTCCTAATTACAGTTTTAAGAGTTCTTTTTGACAGACCCAAATTGTATTCAACGGTGTCTTTGTTAGACGCGAGTTTGGCGAGGGCATCAACTCTGTCATGTTTTATGAGGCCTATGTGAAAGGGGGTCCACAACAGTTTGACCTTGACACCCCGGTCAACAAGGCACGCATATTTGTGTCTGGCTTCAGAGACAAGAGCGTGACAACCTGAATCGAGAGTGCCAAGGGCAAGTAGTGAGGATAGAGAGTCAGTGATGATGAGACTGTCAGTGACAGTGGTTTCAATGAATTTAATAGCTGTGAGTATGGCAACTAATTCAGTTTGTAGAGTGGGTGCCCAGTTGTTAATTCTAACTCCTTTCTCAATTATATTGCCGTCAGGTTGAGTCACAACAATAGCACTTCCAGCCCTCCCACAGGCGGTGTTAAGAGATCATCAGTGTAGATGGTCTGTGTGATATTATCATCAGTCTGTAAAGTGTGCATGTGTTCAAGAGCTCTCAATTTGGCAGTGTGTTGGAGATAAATGCTTTGTAAAATTAATTTTTAAGGCGGATATGTCGGTATTGTGATATCGAAGGGAACTGTCCGCCAGGGTGGCAGGGAAGCGTTGTTGTGTCTCAACTTTGTACAGGTGGTCTAGTCCAAACATCTTCATATGTGTAGCTGTAGTTTGGATCCATTTAGACTCAACAGTCCCATGGTTCATAAATTCTAGCAATTTTAAGGAAACATTGTTATCAGGATCACCACGCAGAAGCCTCAGGGCTACCACCTCTAGTGGGTGGCACTGGCTGGCCATTTGGTAAATAAGGTAAAAATTCAACACGAAGTGGTCTTTCAATTAGTAATTGCCGTGTTCATTCTCTTCTTTTAGTTGGGCCCCTTGTGAGTAGCTGCGAGGAAGAAGGCATAATAGCGAAAGTTATCATCGTCCAATTTTAAATCTCAGTCTGGAAAAAAAAATCATCTTCGTGACGTCATCTAATGTTATGTGACGTCAGAGACGGCCGACATAACGGGCGAGTGAGAATCGGCTTCAGCTAATCTTAAAAAGATAAAACATAAATAATCACAGAAGAAAGCTTAGAAATTCTCATAGAAATTTCCCAATGATATAAAGTTTTTTATGTTAAACATTACTGTGGGATATAAAGTTTTCTCACTTTTCCAATGCATTATTGTATTTTTCATCATTCCTCCCAAATTGAAACTTTTTTGTGTATTAATTCCTCTGTTTTGCTTGTTGAAACTAGGTTTTACTTATCATTTTCCATATAATACTAAAATTTATTATGATAATTTACCTGTAAGACTTAAAACACAGGTTAATGAAAACTGGAGAACAACAGAGAATCCACGTTTATTAGTTGCCTGATGAACACATTAGACAACTGTAGTATCATTAAATATAGATTACATAATGTACATTCGAGTATTACATAAAACTGCTGTACTCGAAGCTTTGACCAATATGGAGAAACCCAAAGAGATATTGGTCAGACGATTACAAGAATGGCCCTTCCAGCCCAAGAGGATTACAAGGCCGATCCTTCTTGTTCGTTGAAGGGTTCCAGCGAAACCTTCTTGGTCATCAAAGGATCCCAAGAAGCCGCCCTCCCAGTCGTCGAAGGGCTCCAGTCCCAGCCTTTTTGGTTGTTGAAGGGCTTATAATGTCGCTCCCTCCCCGTCCTTCAAGGATTCACATGGCCAGATCTTTAAGGTCATCAAAGGGTCACATGGCCAGCCCCTCCCGGTCACCAAAGGGTCGCATGGCCAGCTCTGGGTCGTCAAGGGGTCACAAGGCCAGCTCTCGGGGTCGTCAAGGACTCACATGGTCAACCTTCCCTGTCGTCAAGGGGTCACATAGCCAGCCCTCCCGGTCGTTAAGGGGCCACAAAGCCGGTCTTCTCAGGTCGGAGGGTTCATACACCAAAGCTGCCGTTCTGGATAAGACACCAGAATGTCTTCATCGAATCTGAGGAGAGGAAAGGCTACTTAAGTGTGGTTTTATACTTACTGAATTTCATGTGAATAAAGGCTAATGTTATATCATCAGTGGGAAGAACCCTCACATATTCATTGAAATATTGCTTTCTCAAACATATAAACAAGATACTGCTTTAAACACAATCCAGAAGATCAACATTGGTCTATTACGAAGGTATAGATAACGCATTATTGTGCAGTATCTCAAAAAAGTAGCTGCCAGGATAGGTTCGATGACTTCAGAAATGCTACATGCAACTCGCGATGTCCCGGGAAAGTTGGTATGCGTGGCTCTATGTCATACTGATCCTACTAAATCTGGTCGAAATAGATAAACATTGCGTTACTTATGTTGAACTATATACTAAAGTAAATGCATGTCCCAATATCTATCATCCGTGGTCTCAAAATGTTTCACATAGTATGTGGACAGATGCTTTTTTTGAGATACTGTTCATTAATAATTTTAAGGTAAAAATTTACTTTCAAGAATTAATAAATTTTACACTACCCTTAAGAAACACAAGCATCAAAAACATTGCCTTTAGGTCTTGATATTTTGGTCAATAAAAAAGCCCTTAGACCCAAATTGTTGTTAGTGGTACACACGGTGAGCTGCAGGTTTTACTTTTTTTTTCTCAATAGATTATTCTATCTAGAGACAATTTATGCTGGGGGGTACTAAAATTTGACTGGGTGAACCTTAAGATTTATTCTGACATAGAGGTTTGCCCTTTCAGGGCCTGATTCAGGAGTGGGCAAAGTGGGCAGCTGCCCAGGGGCCTCCACAATCTGGGGCCCTCCACATGTGCGGTAGTAGCTATATCAGAGCTGGTCGACTTGAAACCACATGAATGACTCTAGTTATATCTCACTTTTGTGTGTGTGTGTGTGTTGGGAATTTGCACACTATCAATAAATTTACAGTTAATTAAAAATTTCTCAATGTTCTAATTTCCTCAATATAACTGCATATGTCTTCAAAATTCTCCAAAGAAGTGTTCAAATTTCAAAATTTTCCCCGGGAGCGCTGTAAACCCCCCGGAACTCCCAGATGTTTAGGCTCGCTTCACTCGCCACCCCACCCTCTTGGGTAGTTATAATGAGGGGGGCCTCCACAAAAAGGCTGCCCATGGGCCTCCACAGGTCTAAATCCGGCATGTGCCCTTTGATCGTTCAGGTCTTCATAGATACCAGTTTACTTGTCATTGACAAAACAAATGAAATTCTGGGCAACATTAATTACTTTTTGAACTGTTTCAGCTGTTTTATCAAACTGACTCTCAAGCTGTTGACACAATTGAATTAGTACTTGTATGATGTCGGGATTCGCTGCATCATTTAGAAAGTTTTCTTTCCTTTCAGATAAATGCAATTCGTGGTGTTACATCCACTTAGAGCGTGTAGTAATGGGAGCATGCCTACTTCATTTTCACAAACACTGTTGCAATCTTGTGGCCGGGAATCAATTATTCCTGAAATTGTATCCAGAACTCTTGTAGACCTTGAACTAATAAACGTTTAAGACATTTAAAGCCAGGATGATAATGTTAAAGTAATTTGAGCGGATAATGATCAATTTACATCTATTTAGCTCACACAGCTTTGAATGCAGGATACCATCACCTTGTGTGCTGGATGCCGAGTCGATGATTTAGTAAAATTGATTTCAGTGGGTCAGGAAAACCACCTGCAAGATGTACACAGTCCAGTAGGAAGAATCAAGTGGCTGGGTGTTTCCCAAACATTAGAAAGTAGTTGAATCATGTTATCTCTTTCTGATTATATTGGTTAGGACACCTTCCGAGTTGTCATTTGTCATATGTTTTTCATAAAAATTTACTTTGCTGTCTGCCAATCGTCTATTATGACAGCCACTTGCATCTTGATCACACCAACGAACAATTTGCTATTTGTTTCTAAATCTGTCAATCACTTGATTGACAATAATTATTTCTAGTTCTCTGATTTAATCAGAGATACAACTTAAGACACCCAGAGCTACTAAGACCACTCCCCATGCGCTCCTCTCAGTCCCAGACCTCCATAAAATATCATGGTGTGAAGGTAGTGGAACAACTTACCCCCACCCATCCGAGCAAAGACTACGCTTCCTTCATCTCTTAAAAAATATCTATTTTTTAAGTATTAATATTTTTTGTAACACTTAGTTTATACTTTTACGTTTATTGTACCATTAAATCCATTATATCATATATTGGCATGTGGATAGATGGAAATTACCGTTGCAGTAATTATATATTTACCGTCAAAACATGATCCCAACTGTTTCTGTCCCATTGTTTTACCTTATACAACCCATGTTGTATTGCTTCCCTCACTTCTAGATCAATGCATATTAACTTTACTGTAAAATATGTACTCCTGTATGTTCCTCAGCTTCACCTGGGTCATCCCTTGCAGAGCCAAGCTACTCTCTGTGATGTACATTGAAACCCTATAGGTAGAGGATCTCGGTGTTGGGGTGTGTAGATAGCAACGACTCATAGCAGTTCCACAGCCAATTCCCTGCCATCAATATGTTACTGCCCTTCGGATGTAAGAATGTTTGCTCACTGTTTCGTACTGCTGTATCAGGTCCTCTTCGGATATGTTGAGGAAGTTGTGTAGCGCCCTAAGCTTGGCATTCACCTCTCTCAAGGTCTGGAACCTTTCATCAAGAGAAGAAATGGCTGCATCCACTGCTACATTAGAAAATGTGATCGCCATTTTCTTGAGTGCATCACTGATAGGCTCATCTACAGACTCGTAACTAAAGTGCCTTTTTGTTGATCTTAACCTTTTTTGTTTTAGTACTGTTCCCACATTCATCTCTTCGCGTATCCCCTTAGCAGTAGTCTGCACCAGTAAAGCCAGTGTGTCTGTATCTGGTAAGGGAATCTCTTGTTTTCTTCAGCAGGTCCACAGCCACATCTAGTTGCATGGAGGTTGATTGCACTAGCTTGCTCACGTGCTGAATGCTGTTGAGGATGTCATACCACACTACCGAGCAAATAGAAAACCGGTAGGATCCATCCTCTTCTGCCAAAGAATTTTCTTCAACCTTAATGCCAGGATCTGCAATAGTTTCCCTCACCTCCAAAAGTGCTTGTCTGACTTGCTCAGCCTGGTATCTTACTGCATCTATGCCTTTTACTTCGCTGTCCCACTTGGTTTCTGACCATGATTTCAGAGTGGTTTTGACATGCTTTAAAAGGATAGCCTATCTTTGGGTGGAGTTGAAAACAGCGTAAAGAGTTTCATCAAATATCCAAAGTAGCCAGTAGCATCTGGAGAGCTCTTCGCAGCATCAGAGACCAGTAGATTTAAGGTATGGGCCCTACATGGAACAAATAAGGTCCTTGAATTCTGCTGAAGCACCCTGGTTTGAACACCTTTATTCTTGCTCCACATGTTGGCACCATTGCCATACGACTGCCCTCTGCAGAGCCCTTTAAGAATGAGGGTTGACAAACTTGCCCCAGTTGACTCTGCTGCCACAAGGAACCCAATGAAATGTTTCTTTATTTGTGGTGTGTCTTCCAGTGACTCAATCCTAAGTATAACAGAGAACTGTTCCTTGTGACTCAGATCAGGTGTTGTTACGCCGTCTCTTAATTTACTTTAATATCCAGGTTCTAGGCGTAACCAAAAAAAAAAAAAGTAAAGTAAATCAAAAGGGAATAAAAATAAATATAGTAAACCTTAAGAATTTAATTAAATTAAATTTTAACACAATAAAGAGCCTCGTAGGCTGTCACAACAAATTGATTCACTATCGAAACCTTTAGGACACAAATGATACTAAAACATCGAAACATCAAAAGAATAAAAATAAAGCATTGGATTACGTTAACACTGCAAAAACATATAAAATAACTAACACTGAAATTAACTATCGTGAAACAACACTGAATTACATAAATGTAACTAAGCAAGCACTGATGGGAACATAAGAGACATGAATAGGTACTCACAGAGATATACCACATTGGTGGCGACAGGAACAACACAGAAATAAAATAAAGTATAAGTAACAGGTGACAAGTGTCACTCAAAAGAACGTGAACTGAATGACAAAAGGACTGGACTGAACTCAGTCTGCTGGTGGAGTACTATATATAGGGTCGGCTCCCGCCAGTGCGACACGCCCGTGAAACATGGGTCGTTTATCGATGCAGATGGTCGTTAGAGAAACAAAAAATGCTTGTTACAATACTAAATGAAGAAATAAGATGGGCTTGAACAAATAATAACAGTTAAAACCTTAACAGCACAGGGTAAGGTGACTAGAATATATAATAGTAAATATAACACATCATTACAGGAATAATATGGAACAACATGGAAGTATGTTATACAAAATAATAGAAAAATAAGACACGGTCGTAACAGTGTGCAATCTAAAATGATGGATAAATACTTTGATTCTTTGATTTCTTCCACCATTTTTTTAATATCTTTCCACTGATGGCGTTTATTGGTTCATTTTGAATTCTTTTGGCAAGATAATGAGTGATTGCCTATTCCACTTTCCACCTCCTGCTTCATAACCAAATCAAATTTGGCCAAAAGCTCCACTTCTATGAGAAAATTGCCGTTGTGTGGTTTACTGAATGTGTCTATGGACCCCCTTAAAGCCACATTTCTCTCAGCTAAAGACTGAATTATTGTCACCAATCCAGTAAGGACTTGGCGCCACCTGTTCTTCTCATCCTCAGCAAGTGCCATCTCTTGTTGATCTATTGTTTTCCATTTTGCAAGTTGAACCTCGAGTTCCTTCCATGTTGCCATATGTGTAGTGTGTTTCCAGTTATTTTCATATGTCTTGAGCAGGTGGCTGGCATTTTTCTAATCCCTGAAACCTTCTTTATTCAATTTGAAATCCTTATGAGAAACCTTTTACAACAGAAACAGTAAACACTATGATTTTTCGTTGAATACATTAGCCAGTTTCTTTTGATTTTTTATCCATTGACTAAGGCTCTGTTAAAATACTCGTGATGCCATATTCTCAAATCTTTTTGTTTTGGAAAAGTGAAACTTTGCTTAATCTGATATGGTCCTCTTCACACAAACTCTGTTTTTTTCCTTAATAGACAGGAGAGATGGCCAGTCCACAGGGTCTATAGGTGCAGCCTTGTTGTACTCATCTGATTATCACCAGTCTGTGGAAGGGACAGGGGAGCTTGACACTGTGTCACTGGGCTGTATAGAAGTAGAAGGGACTGGGGGAGCTTGACACTGTGTCACTAGGCTATATTGAAGTAGAAGGGACAGGGGAGCTTGACACTGTGTCACTGGGCTGTATAGAAGTAGAAGGGACAGGGGAGCTTGACACTGTGTCACTGGCCTGTATGGAAGTAGAAGGGACAGGGGAGCTTGACACTGTGTCACTGTCCTGTAGAGAAGTAGAAGCGACAGGGGAGCTTGACACTGTGTCACTGGCCTGTATAGAAGTAGAAGGGACAGGGGAGCTTGACACTGTGACTCTGGCCTATAGAGAAGTAGAAGGGACAGGGGAGCTTGACACTGTGTCACTGGCCTGTATAGAAGTAGAAGGGACAGGGGAGCTTGACACTGTGTCTCTGGGCTGTATAGAAGTAGAAGGGACTGGGGGAGCTTGACACTGTGTCACTGTCCTGTAAAGAAGTAGAAGGGACAGGGGAGCTTGACACTGTGTCTCTGGGCTGTATAGAAGTAGAAGGGACTGGGGGAGCTTGACACTGTGTCACTGGGCTGTATAGAAGTAGAAGGGACAGGGGAGCTTGACACTGTGTCTCTGGGCTGTATAGAAGTTGAAGGGACTGGGGGAGCTTGACACTGTGTCACTGTCCTGTAAAGAAGTAGAAGGGACAGGTGAGCTTGACACTGTGTCACTGTCCTGTAAAGAAGTAGAAGGGACTGGAGGAGCTTGACACTGTGTCACTGGGCTGTATAGAAGTAGAAGGGACAGGGGAGCTTGACTCGGTGTCACTGGGCTGTATAAAAGTAGAAGGGACAGGGTAGCTTGACACTATGTCACTGGGCTGTAAAGAAGTAGAAGGGACAGGGGAGCTTGACACTGTGTCACTAGGCTGTATAGAAATAGAAGGGGCAGGGGAGCTTGACACTGTGTCACTATGTTGTATAGACGTAGAAGGGACAGGGGAGCTTGACACTATGTCACTAGGCTGTATAGAAGTAGAAGGACAGGGGAGCTTGACACTGTGCCACTATGTTGTTTAGAAGTAGAAGGGACAGGGGAGCTTGACACTATGTCACTAGGCTGTATAGAAGTAGAAGGACAGGGGAGCTTGACACTGTGTCACTGGTCTGTATAGAAGTAGAAGGGACAGGGGAGCTTGACACTGTGTCACTGGCTTGTATAGAAGTAGAAGGGACTGGAGGAGCTTGACACTGTGTCACTGGGCTGTATAGAAGTACAAGGGACAGGGGAGCTTGACACTGTGTCACTGGCCTGTATTGAAGTAGAAGGGACAGGGGAGCTTGTCACTGTGTCACTGGCCTGTATAGAAGTAGAAGGGACTGGAGGAGCTTGACACTGTGTCACTGGGCTGTATAGAAGTAGAAGGGACTGGGGGAGCTTGACACTGTGTCACTGGGCTGTATAGAAGTAGAAGGGACTAGGGGAGCTTGACACTGTGTCACTGGCCTGTATAGAAGAAGAAGGGACAGGTGAGCTTGACACTGGTCACTAGCCTGTATAGAAGTAGAAGGGACTGGGGGAGCTTGACACTGTGTCACTGGCCTGTATAGAAGAAGGGACAGGTGAGCTTGACACTGGTCACTGGCCTGTATAGAAGTAGAAGGGACTGGGGGAGCTTGACACTGTGTCACTGGGCTGTGCAGAAGTGGAGAGGGTGACTGTAAGTGGTACAAGATTTCCAGGGGGAGGCGGTCCAAAATATTTCAGAAGTGCATCTGAAAAAAAAAAAAACACAATAGGGCCGTGCGACCATTATGCATTAAATGATAACCAAGCAGTTGGCACTTGACAGTTGAACCCAGCAATAATCGCTATTCCGTGACATATAGTCTGTAGAATTATAATACAAAAATGACAGTTTGGCCCAGACTTTTTCACTTGACATTAGTGTTAATTATAATTTTTCTATTCAGGCTTATATCCTAAAACAGAAGCACAAACGAAATTAATCAGGTTTGGTAATGCCGTCTTGGCTGTGCACTGTTTCTACCACTTACGTTGTTTAGCCACGACTATTTTTCTGTATATCAATCCTTAATCCTTTCTCTGATGGTTAAATTTTGTATCTCTTACAGTCAAGAAAGTTAACGTTACCCACTAAATTCTAAATTGGCATCAAGAAAATATACATTACACTGACGAGTGACGCACATGAGGGCGAGGTCTGACAGACTGTCTGAACCCGTATTGCCAGGTCTCAATCAATATTTTTATGTAGATCCAAGCTCAATTTATAATTTTTTTTTCTTTGTGTCGTTTGGCGCCCCATTGCATCGATGGCGCCCTTAGCATTCGCCTATACGTCCTATACCTGGGGCTGGCCCTGCTATTATCAAAACGGCGTTCTCTGGCCAAGATGGCTATCTTTGGTATATCTACGTTATCACACATACTGCTTTGTTCGAATTGCTCTAATAATTTTAACAGTCTGGCGTTCTCCTGACAGATAACTGCAAAGAGCCCGTGTGCCTATCCTTTTTGCACACAATGGGCTCCTTACCCCATCCAGGGAAGCTATTTCTCCTGTACAAATACTGATTATATAAGGTCTTTTGTTGTGGTGGTGAAGCGATTGATATTTAGTTCATCGACAACACCATGCCTTGTTAAGAAAGCAAAATAATTGGTTTACGTCTGTATCCCTATTTGGTGCACGAGATTACGAGGATAAATGTGTTTGCTTTGGGATTTTATAAACGGTAAAGTTTCATCTCAACTCCTCACGAACTCATAACAAGAGGTTTTACTCACCAGGTCTAAAATTGAGTAATTGTGTCGGATTGATCATCCAAGTCCAACCAAAGTAAATTGGGTCACCACGGCCCTCACATGTCCAACTTCTTGACCAGCATGAAGGTGACATCCCACCCACATGCGCGTGGATTCCGCCAAATCATGTCTTGTTCGAGGTCTTGCTCCTAATACCCATAACACTGCACCTGTGAAAAGAATATCATACTTCAGCTTTTGAGAAATTAAGTCTTATGGAGTTTTTTATAGCGTTTTAGGTTCGTAACTAATGGTCATTTGACAAAAGAAGGAATAACTATTAAAAAGGGTAAGTAAGAGACAAGAAAAAAAACCCATGTTGTTGATCCAGTGAACAGGTTACCTAGATTTTGGTATAATGGTCATAACTACTGAAGAGAATCATGACGCCAAGAAGACGAGACCTAAAAGACGACAAGGGTGCAAAACCCTGAGTCCCCTACACGACCTTAACCCATCCCGAGTCCCTTACACCACTTTAAAACACCCCGAGTCCCCTACACCACCCTAACCCACCCTGAATCCCCTACACCACCCTAGTCCACCCTGCGTCCCCTACACCATCCTAATTCACCCTGAGTCCCCTACACCACCCTAACTCACCCTGAGTCCCCTATACCATCGCAATCCACCCTGAGTCCCCTACACCATTCCTAATTCACCCTGAGTCCCCTACACCACCCTAACCCACCCTTCATCCCTGCATCCCCTGTACTACACGTCTTCATAGACCACCAAAGCCTACCTCAACCTACTGTCTTAAACCGCCCACTAGTTTACTGAGGCTGTCGAGACCTACCTGCCAGCGGGAGATGGGGGGTTGCGGGTTGTTGAGGGAGGTGTAATCAGCGTGGGTGATACTGGACTCGTGACCGCGGTAACAGACAGAAGAAAATAGGGCGCTGGGATTTGGTGGTATAATCTCACAGCAGGTCTTGGTATGTCTTATACTTTCGCGTACATAATGGTGGATTAGAGGGTTCTATGGCCAGGGGCTCCACCACTAAATGCTCTGTCACTTCCATGCTCTCTTGGGTAGTTCCACCTACCTTCACACCTCCACCTTATGGCATCTCTTAAACTGTACACCACTTTCATGCGGTATCTTCTTTAAACCTACTTGAGGCACTTTTTCTACACCTGCTTGAGGCACTTGTTCTACACCTGCTTGAGGCACTTGTTCTCTACCTACTTGTGACACATATTTTCTAGCTCCAGCATGAGGCACTTGTTCTGGCATGTCCCAGTGTCCACCACCCACCATGAGATGTGTTCCTCATTTGAGCATTGCCGAGGTTTTCAACCAAGGCATCAGGTAGTGGTACAGTACATCCAGTGGGACAGGCTCCTGGCTGGTAACTACAATGTTTGAACCAGTTACTTCAGTAGCTTCTGTCACTTCAGGCCCAACAAAATTTGCGTCCAGGAAGTTGGAAGAGCGGAGGGCAAGTCCTATGGCGAGTATGGTGTGGCGTGTTGGTATGATGTAGCCGGCCAATTGAGGCACAAGTATACAGCAACAGCACAGCGTTTAGCAGTAGCGACCCGTGTACAACCAACCTGACGCCATTGTCTACACCAAACCTGCAAATATCATTAGTTTAGAAACTGTCCAATTTGTCACCAACAAGAAATACCTTTTAAAGTACCCATTTTTTCTCTTATACAAACGTCAATGAGTGCTAATTGAGACCAATTTAGCCATACCTACTCGTACATCAGCGTCAGCTTCCTTAGGGAAACTGGGAGATAAATAATTCTCGCATCTCGTTTAATACCCCTAGAGCACAGCAGTACGAAGTAGAGCATAATCTAACCTTACCTTACTTAGTTTAGAGTCTAAATGACTTAGATGCAAAGATTAATAACCAAATGCGTTAGCATAGGTTCGACCTAATTATCTGATAAAAGATATGAGGAGGAAACTTTCCTTCCTAGTAGGAGAGAGAACAACAGGTGTTTCATGGTGGTGTTGACGCTGCTAACGCTGTCTGAAATTTTATCCATTTATGTCTATAACTTCAAACTGATATCTTTCGTCATTCTGAAAATATCGTCTGAAAAAAATTAAACTAACTTTTGGTTATACGTGATCCCTTTCACTGTCTCGTAACTTTAGAAATATAATTTTTAATTCCTAAGAATATCGTAACAACAATGCCACACTAACATCAAGTTATGGAAAAGTGATTGAAACAATTAGGACCTGCTGCTGCGTTTTCAAACTTACCTTCTGCAGGGTGAGGATCACAGGTGAAGAGGTTTACACAGGTGTGAAGCGTCTCTCTTGTGCATGACATTCATTATTTGCAGGTTTTACCTATTCAACCTATCCGGTCGAAAGGAAGTTCATGATATCCGTGACTGTGTCTGTCCAATCACGTAAACAATATTTATAACAAATTAATTGTCAGTTAAGTGTATACAGGGGAGGGGAAATAGTCCCTATGAATCCTGGGGGTCTCAGGGTAATCGCTTGCAGTCCTCCATGCGGTTGAGTGTCCTTTTGGGTCGGTCTTTAGCACCTACCAGGCAAGCTCAGAGGTTCCTCCATGCAGTCCTCCAAGCTTGTGTGGGAGGACCCTCTAGGCAGGTACTGGTGGCTCTTTAGGCAGGTATTGAGGGCCGTTTAGGCAGGTACCAGGGATCTCTGGGGCCTTCTAGGCAGGTGCTGGAGGCCTTCTAAGCAGGAGCAGCAGGATATTGAGGTATTGAAAGCAGATGTTAAGCCCATTCATGACAGATGCTTGGTGGCCCTCCAGGCTGGTGTTAGAGTCTCCTGGAATATCCTGGGGCCCTTGAGGTAGTTGCCAGGAGCCCTTTAAGGAGATGCTGGGATCCCTCTGGACAGATACTGGGAGCCCTCTAGGCAGATGCTAGGGGCCCCTTAAGCAGGCTCTGGGGGTCTTACAGGCTGAAGCTGGGGGCCCTCCAGAGCTTGGGAAGGCTACTTGCAGAAGTCTTGGTCAGCGGCACACACGCCCCCAGGAGCCGCCAGGAAGAGCCGCCCGCTGCTACACACACACACCTGTATACACATACACGCGATTAATAATGTGACTGTTTATCACGTTTGTCTGACAAGCGTGCACTTACAATTGTTAAATACACCCTAGAATCATATATGTATTGGTACTTCATCAATAAGAATACTGTAATTATCACTGAAGCATTTTATACGCTTTCATAGCAACTGTCTACATTTTAAAGTCTTTGAGAAGTAAATTCACTACAAAGTTTATCATTACATTTGACCAAATAATAACATATCCGCAGTGAGAGAATATGACCAGGGAACAGTTACAAATGTGATGATGCTTATTTATGAATGATTGTACCAATTAATTCACACAGTCCTATTATCAACTTCTCAGGAGATCAACTCATTAATATGTCAAATCTGTTAGTATACTACAGTACCTGATAGACGTCAGGACGGGCATGCATGGGGTCGTTCGTTTGGATGGTAGAGGTCCTTAGCCCCCGCACGAAGATGTTGGGAGTGTCAAACTTGATCTGATGAGCACAGTAATAATGCAGGTGCAACTTGTGATAAATGTAAAAATGATTATAGATAGTGGTACAAGTATTTACTAATAAAGTATTAGTGATGATATATCAGTGAATAGGTACAATAGTGTCTGAGGTCAGCCAGTGGCCAAGCACTACCCAACCAGGAGACAGTGGAAACCATCCACCTGAGAAATAAAACGGAGGCTCTCAACATCAGGTTCCATCGCTTAGGGAAGAAGGTTTGGGACAAGCTCCTGGACGACCCTCACAGCCCAAACCACCTACGCGGGGAAGACATCATCGGAGGGAGACCCCACGCCTAGTGGCCCGGAGTCTGCTCGCACTACAACAACCCAACCTCCGACCCATCTATGTCCGTCACAACGATCCACCTTAGATTAAAACTCAGATGACATAAGATCATATTTAACAAGTCACAATTTGGAGAGTCTATAGCGTAATACCTGTAATCGTATTTTAATAAACATGTAATTGTAAAATCAAGAGAGTCATTGCCAGCCAAAGTAGCCATTGTGAAACCTCATCCTAAATCCTAGGTTTGCTTCGTTATCCAACAAACTCTGGAATATGTAAAACAAGGGGTGTCGTCCCCCTCCGTTTAACTCATTAAATTTCTTTCCAACCTTTGCCCCCACGACTATCTGTCCTGACTTCTCCATCCTTAAGGTGTGGCTGTGCCTTGAGCCTCAGCATGCCTTACATCCTTTCCCCGCCTTAACCAAGAAAAATAAAAGTAAATTAACGGTGGTGTTTGCTGCTGGTTGCTGATAAAGTAATAGTGAAGATGTGCGAGTGTACAGATGCAGAGGCATACAGACAGGTAAGGAAGCATTCAAATCTAAGTTACAACGCCTTGACCCTAAATATTCGTTCACACACACACACACACTAGTCTATGTTAGTGCTGCTCGCTGAAAGCATGTGCTACCGCTGGATCCTCCGGAAGCTTAGTGTTAAAACCTCTTCTGGAGGTTTGCTGCCTTCGCTGATTTGGGGCGACGTAAAGTGAGAGCTTAGCTCTGACGAGCTGATGATCAGTGTCGCAGTGGTCTGAACCACGCATGGCACAAGTGATGAGGACATCTCGGCGATCTCTTTCTCTGACAATGATAAAGAAAATGAGTTGTGAGTGTTTGGATCGTGGGGTTTGCCACGAACCCTTGAACTTCTCTCCCTGCCTAAACAAACATCTCTTTTACTATGAAAATAACACAAAACTCTTACACCACTCACACAAATATCAAATAACAATTACGGGAGTCAAACAATTAATGGAATCAAACAATTAAGGGAGTCAAACAATTAAGGGAGTCAAACAATTAAGGGAGTCAAACAATTAAGGGAGTCAAACAATTATTGGAGTCAAACAATTAAGAGAATCAAACAATGAACAGATATCTCCAACGGCGGTGGCCCTGTGGAAGGTTCTGGAAAGCAGTGATCTGCTCTCAGGGGGAAGGTCAAGGCAGCTTCCTCACTTGGCGCTGGCGGGCGATGTCTTGCTACACAGGAGAGACGCCAGGGCACGGACGGTGTGGAGGAAGTGGCGATGACATGGCAGCCGCTGTAGTAGCTGGGTGTAGGTGTCCGGAGATTGACAGCCGTATAGTGAAGGTCTGGGGGAATCAACACAGGAGTCCAAGATCTCAGATGAGAACACAACCAGAATTTGAACTATCAGCGGGGAAGTACAGCTGTGGTGCTGGCTGAGTAGTGTCTGATGTGTGTTGGTCCGACAAAATCTATGGCTACCCGAGAAAATGGTTCTGTAATGATGGGTAAGGGTTTAAGTGGAACAGGACGGACTCTACTCTTGGTGGACATACGAGGGCACTGATCACAACTCCTACAAAAGGCTCTAATATCCGCTCCCATACCTGGCCAGTAAAACTGATCAGCAACCTTCATATAAGTCTTTCTACGCGAACAGTGTCCTGCTGGAGGGCTCTGGTGAGCTACAGTGAGGATGTTGCTACGACAATCAGCAGGGACAACAAGTAAAAACCGACCTACTTTGGTTGGTTGCTTGGATGACACACAAGTCCTATGTAACAGACCATTAATACAAACAAACTTGTAAACAGACCCATCTCTAGCCTGATCCTCCTCCCCGGAAGTCACCTTCTCCCTTACCCGCGTCAGAGTGGTACACGAGGCTTGAAGCTTGGCGAACTCCTTGGGAGTCACAGTCAGTGGCAACAATTTCGGCAGAATCAGGGGATGCAGTCGTTTCACCTTCGCCGACCGTGTCTCCACAGCTTGGACCTTTGCTGGAGGCGAGGTGGCGAGGCGACGTCGGCAGGTAGCGAGGAGATATCGACAGGTGGTGAGGAGATTGGCACTTGTGGCGAGGAGACTGGCGCTGGTGGTGAGGAGAGTCTTAAAGGTTCCGGGTCGTTAAGGTCACGAACTCCGGGAACATTACCAATGAGAACACTACCGAATTTAATGGGCGCTCTTACCATATTAGACCACCCAATGAAATAGGGACAACGCAGGTAGCACCTAACAGCAGGGAACTGGTCAACACGGCCTAAATAATCGGCGACACTAACCTTCGAGCAGCTGGAGACGTCAGCCACAGGCAGGGCTTCCTCAGAGACAATAATGCACGAGCAGCCAGTGTCCCTGATGAAAGCAGATGCCCAAGACCCATTTATTGACACAATAACAGGGGCAGCTCCGGCCTTCGAAACAGAATCCGACCTTGTAGTTGGGCTGATGAATGTTGGTATACTTGAAGGCGTGGGGATTCCTGGGACAGCGAGAACGAATGTGTCCTTCTTCTCCGCAGTTGTGGCACCGCACGGCCGGTGAACTACGCCTCTCTACTCCTAGGAATGATTCCTCGGAGGTCGGAGGCTTCGTGTTCTTCACTGAGGGAGTGGGAGACTTGGGGTAGGCATTGCGAGCGGACGCCCAGTTGTCAACAAGTTCTACAGCTTCTCCAAGTGTCGCTGGCCGGTGTTCCTTGATAAAAATTCTCAAGTCTGGCGGTAGAGAAGACAAAAACTGATCCAATATCATGAAGTTAGTGAGAGACTCAAAAGTTTTCTCAACCTCTGACGCCTCTAGCCATTGCTGAAACAAGCGATCCAGGTGGATCGAAAACTGCTGATATGTTTCCCCTGCTCTAATCTTTCTTCTGCGGAAATCAACGCAATGACCATCAGAAGTTTTGTTAAACCCTCGCAAGAGAGCTTGCTTCAACGAAGAGTAATCTCTAGTGATGTCTGCAGACAGGGACATTTAAATCTGTACAGGTTTACCACTCAGTAGGGTACCCAACCTTACAGCATAGCTATCTTGGTCCACGCCAAGCAGCTCAGCTACCCGTTCAAACCTAACGAGGTAGGAGGCGATGTCTTCTCCTTCATGATAAACAGGCAGACTAGGTTTTACAACATTATCTTGTATATGGCCAGAGGATTCTGGTCTACTTGGAGCATTAATCCTAGCTAGTTCTATGTCCTTTTCTGTCTGCAACTTAGCTAGTTCTAACTCTCTCTCGCTGTTACGTTCCTCTCTCTCTCTCTCTCCCTCTCTCTCTCTCTCTCTCTCTCTCTCTCTCTTTTACGTTCCCCCCCCCCCTCTCTCTCTCTCTCTCTCTCTCTCTCTCTGTTGCGTTCATCTCTCTCGCGAGTCTGTCGGGTGATCACATACCGACCAACCTCAGCACCTGTCAGACCCAGGGCCACCGCTTGACCTTTCAACTCCACAAAACTAGACATAATGATACGAAAGGCCAAGAGCAAAAGTAACAAATTAACAACTTACCCCTCAACTAGCCAAAAGTAACTACTTAGTGGCTCAATCAAACCAATATATGATTTGATCCGGCTGGAGGAAACCTTGTTTTGCACCCAATCCCGTTAAATCACCTCAGGGAAAAGAAACCGCACCAGGTGAATTAACAACAAAATGCTATGACAGCATTCACAGTGCACCCCAACCAACACTAATAACTTCCCTAGTACAAGGGAGAGCAACCAAATTAGCACAACAGAAGGAAGGGACAAGCACGGAACAACACTTACTTCCGGGCCTCAGACAGCAAGCGGCGCGCACACGGTGACTTACAACAAACACCGGAACGAATGTTAGCTCTCAGAAACCAAGGTTAGAGACAATCCTGACAAGGTTTCCACTTGTAAGGGCCTGGGCCTTAGGGATATGAATCCCTTGCCAGCCTAATCAGGATCTTATAAAAGGAAAGTCAAGAACCATGGGTTTCTGAGGGATAACAAACAACCGTTCGAGATTGATATCTCTTTTACAATGAAAATAACACAAAACTCTGACACCACTCACACAAATATCAAATAACAATTACGGGAGTCAAACAATTAAAGGAGTAAAAAAAATAAGAGAATTAAACAATTACGGGAGTCAAACAATTACGGGATTTCAAACAATTAAGGGAGTCAAACAATTAATGGAATCAAACAATTAAGGGAGTCAAACAATAACAGGGGCCAAACAATTAAGAGAATCAAACAATAAACAGATGTCTCCTACGGGGGCAGCACTGTGGAAGTTTCTGGAAAGCAGTGATCCGCTCTCAGGGGGAAGGTCAAGGCAGCTTCCTCACTTGGCGCTGGCGGGCGATGTCTTGCTACACAAGAGAGACGCCAGGGCAATGACGGTCAGGAGGATGTGGCAATGTGGCAGCCGCGGTAGTAGCTGGGTTAGGTGTCCGGAGATTAACAGCGGTATAGTGAAGGTCTTGGGAATCAGCCCATGAGTCCAAGACCTCAGATGAGAACACAACCAGAATTTGAACAATCAGCGGGGAAGTACAGCTGTGGTGCTGGCTGGGTAGTGTTTGATGTGTGTCGAGGCGGCACTGGACCTTCTCACCTCCGTCTACCCCCCCAAGTGGGGGATGCGAACAAGCAAACAAGTGGCGGGCAACCATCCTGCTCGTTACAGCCCTGACAGTCCGTGTAAAAGGCCTCCTTGATGTCATCCTCTGCATCTAGCGTTGGGGTGTATGCACTGATGAAAAAGGCATGACGTGAGTGATTCAGTGGGACTCATAGCATCATGAGGCACTCGTTGATCCCAATAGGCATTTCAGTTAGCCTGTGTAGGATGCGTTGGCTGATGGCAAAGCCAACTCCATAAATGCCGTTTCTCTCAGCTGCAGGCTTACCCTTCCAGATGTAGGTATCTACAGACTCCCGTTCTGTGAGTTGACCCTCGTCTAGGTGCCGGGACTCACTGATGGCTGCCATGTCAATGTTGTACCTAGCCAGCTCTTTTGCCACAAGGGAGGTTCTTCTTTCAGGACACTCATTTGTGCCAGTATCCAGAAGGGTCCTTACATTGCATGCAGCGACCATAAGAGGTTGTATAGTTTGTATTTGTTTGGATCTGTGATATTGATTGCATTTTCGACTGCATAAGGTTGACCTTACTGGGTGTGGTTGCCCAGTCAGGGTTTTTTCTTAGGCAGGCTATGTTTAGGGCACCTTTTCTAGCTCCCTCCCCATGTGGGGTGAGAACAGTGGCTCCTCGAAAGGGCAGCTCAGTCGCACAGACAGGACCTGATTGCACTGCTGCGTAGATCCCAGTGCATAAGCATTCATCTTATCTGTGCCGCCCATGTGCAGAGTTGTGATTAGAGACTCCAGGCAGTCATCTCTACCTGTCCCCGTCGCCACTCGTCCGCCACCATAGGACTTTTGAGGGTATATTGGTTTTGATGATGATGAGCTGGATGATGGCTGCGTGTGAGTTGATTTATGTGGTGAGGCAGGAGTGCAGGCTGCAACCATACATCTTGGCTCTCCCTTTTCCTGATCCAGTGGTGCAAGTGTTGCAACGACTGGAGAGAGGGAGAGTTGCAATGGACTGCCGATAGCACAGTTTGTTGGGTTTCGCCTATGGCTTTTTTTTTTTTTTTTTTTTTTTTTTTAGGGGATTAGCCCACCCAAGCACAGGTCACTGACCCACATTAGGGCCCAGGGGGCGAAAATTTTATAATAATAATAATTCATAGTAAAAAAAAATTATAATAAAAAGTAAAATAAGATATTAATGGTAATAATAATAATAATAACAACACTGTGATAATAATAAATACAAAGAAATGCAAGAATGAAAAAATCAACAGTGAGAAACGCTATATATGTATGTTGTTTTGTCATGTAATAGAAACAATTGAGACCCTAAAATTGTGTGTAAATGAGGCAGAAAGTCAGATCAGCAACCTGGGACTTGGTCACAATTTTCGTGATGCCATATGGCAGCAGGGTCTACCATTAGACAACACATTATGCTGCCAATATCTTCCCAGGCGGTAGTACCTCCCAGTTCCGTAGCTGCCTACTACCTACTACCTACATGTAGTCGTTGGGTACCCATGGTGGTCACCTCTTCTGCCTATACTGCCGTTGGGGTCTTGTGGGAGCTCTGTAAGCATGTCTGCCTGATGCGGGGCTCCACCTCAGTTTTTTTGTTCGGGGTTTACTCCCGTAGCCTTAAACCTACCAAGGTTAATCTGCAAGGCAGCGGGGCAATGGTTGGTAGGTGCCAGGACGTATCCACATGTCAGTGGGCCTATGCGCCGTCCCTCTGGGGCCCACTGCTACTCCGAGATCCCCAGCTGGTCTATCCTGGGCCCACGAGGCACCCAGTTACCCTGTTTTGCCACGAGGAAGGACAGCAGGAGTCTTGATGGTGAATAGGCTGTGTTGCTTCCCCATTCGGTACGAGGGCTAGCCCGCTGCGGTAGGTGAAAGCGAGAGGGAGGAAGCAGTGCTTGCACCTTAACACTAACATAAAGCTGTCGCACTAGACGCATTTCACCACCCTGTGCGCGAAAACACACACACACACATGCACCCACACACACATACACTCACACACACACACACACACACACACACACACATACACACTGTTACGCGGTCTCTTAATTTACTTTAATATCCAGGTTCTAGGGGTAACCAAAAAAAAAAAAAAATGAAGTAAATTAAAAGGGAATAAAAATAAATAAAGTAAACCTTTAAGAATTTAATTAAATTAAATATTAACACAATAAAGAGCCTCGTAGGCTGTCACAACAAATTGATTTACTATCGAAACCTTTAAGACACAAGTGATACTAAACATCGAAACATCAAAAGAATAAAAATAAAGCATTGGATTATGTTAACAATGCATAAACATATAAAAACTAACACTGAAATTAACTAACGTGAAACAACACTGAATTACTTAAATGTAACTAAGCAAGCACTGATGGACACATAAGAGACATAAATAGGTACTCACATAGATATACCACATTGGTGGTGACAGGAACAATCACAGAAATAAAATGAAGTATAAGTAACAGGTGATAAGGTCACTCAAAAGATCGTGAACTGAATGACAAGGAGGACTGGACTGAACTGGGTCAGTTGGTCGACCACTATATATAGGGCCAATTCCAGCCAAAAACCCACCTGTGAAACATGGGTCGTTTAACAATGCAGATGGTCGTTAGACAGACAAAGAATACTTGTTACAATACTAAATGAAGAAATAAGATGGGCTTGAACAAATAATAACAGTTAAAACCCTAACAGCACAGGGTAAGGTGACTAGATTATATAATAGTAAATTTAACACATCATTACAGGAATAATATGGAACAACATGGATGCATGTTATATAAAAAAAAATAGAAAAATAAGACACGGTCGTAACAACACACACACACAAACACACACACACACACACAAGGATATATAAGGAAATTACTTGTGCATGAATATTACCATATATATTGCATCCATGCAACTGCAGGCACGAGGGCACTTTTAAGAAGGTAAGCAGTGCAAGTATTCCTAGACCAGCGTTATACCATTGCACTGTCCTAAGTGGTATTCACTTTATCCACGAAAACTGTGTGTTACTCTCCCTCTCTCTCTCTCTCTTACCTTTCTTCCATCACGCGTTACTCTCCCTTCACAACACAACACACCCCTCTATCTTCACAACGTACTCTTCCCTCTTTTGGTGCACTCTATTTACAACACATCCTTTTTCTTTACAATGTACCCGATTCTCTCCATAAGAAACCCTCATTAATCACTTTCCTCTTACAACTCAACTTTCTCTTCACACTACGCACTCATCTCTCTCTCGCTCTCACTCTCTCATTCAATTTATCACACTTCTTTCTCTCTCCTCTACCACATACCACTTTCTCTCCCCACCACATGTATCCCTCTCTTTTATCACCACACACCATTTTCTCCCCTCACCTTATATTCATCCCTCCATACGATACAATCTTCTTCCATCCCCATCTCCTCACCATATATCCTTTCCCTTCACCCTTATCATACACACCTTCCCCTTATTGTATGTCTCCCTCCCGCTACACACCCCTTTGTCTCCTTAACCGTAACCTCCCCTTACTATACGTCCCCCCTTCTCTTACATACGCCCTTCCCCCTCAACAAACATCTCTTGTCCTCACTACTCACTCATCTGTCATCACCCTATAACTCAGTGGTCCTTTGTTTGAGCTTTGAATAAATAAAGATTAAATATTTATGTCATAACAGTAATCGACAGATGTGACTCGACGGGACATTACTAGGAAATGTTTTTTGTATATGTTGGTTCACACCCCAGGGGGATTATGAGACGTTTGTGAGAACCTACAGGAGTGACCTGACCTCCTACCTTCCCCCTGATGACTTTGGGTTGTATCCACCTTTTTGCACTCAGTAGCTACATCATTTCCCATGTATAGAACCAAACACACAATGTGCCTCTCACCTCTCACGCAAATGTGAATAACAAAGTGTGTGGCCCAGCATACTGCCTCACACTGTTGTACTCACGCAGATGTGAATAAGTCATCCTTTATGTTCAGAACTAAAAAAAAAATATTTTAAATACTCTGTAATATCAAATGCCATAATACCCTGACCACTGGGGTCTGTTATACACACCTTTTGTGACCTATACTCTGTAATCCTTTTGCACTACCACTCATAGAATGAACATGGGCTGCACAAAAAACTAGCCGCTGTACAGTACGTGGCAAAATTCAAAATTCAGTTGCTATTGTCAGTGTAAGTGTCATTGTTTTCGTCGTTAAATTTGTCTTTTAAATAAAAACAAATCTAAAATCATTTCACATTCGGAAGCTTATCAGGAAGTTTATTTTACCTGGATCTCCACGAGGCGGGGATTCACAAAATAGACCAAATGTCACACCGATCTAGCAAAGATATGATTAGTACCAGTTTCCCATACAGCACTTAGGAGGGCCGCTTGTATCACAGCAAAAAAAATCATGGGTGGATGTGGCCTGTGACTGTGATACACCTTCAAGGGACGTAATGATGGTAACAAGTTCAGCTTCAGTAGATCATGCTCCATTTAATATTAGAATTAATAATTTATCACGAGGCAGATCGAAATCCAATATATTAAAAGAACTGTCAATGTAAATAAGCAAAGTCTGTCATGTTTCCTGATTCATGACTGTAGTACAATCTCACGAGGGAAGGGTTCCTGTGGTACCCTTCTAAAGGCAATCAATAAGATTAATGTTTATAAATAACTCGTTACAGGAAAGTTCAGGAGGAGGGAGTTCAGGTCTCGCAGTGGGTAACCATTGAAAGTTCTCGAAGTTGAAAGTCAGTTTCGTCAGCAGTGTTAGCTGGTGTGTGAAGACGTTTTCAATAGAGTGACTGTTATCTAAATACATCTCCTATATTTGGTCCTTTAAAAGAAATAAACAAAGTTCCGATATGAGGTAGACAGCCTTAATCAACCTTGAGGGACTAGGATCAAGGACTTCCGCTGCGAAAGCTTTAGAATCAATACAGGGCCCGACAAGAGACTTATGTATTATAAGAGTGATTGGGACTCACTCCAGAGACCCCCTCTTCTAATATAAGTAACAGGAACAAGTTTCCTAATTTATCCCGAAGATATTGAATTACCAGCTTCTGAGTCCCCTTACTGATCACCAGCACACCAAGACGCTATGTACTGTATGGAAACTACTGAGGATATCAACTTGACTTTCAGTCAATTCCTCAGTAAGTTTTGGGTAACTATCTACCTTGGTACGTATTTGTATTGCTTCTTCAGTTTTTATTATATGAAGATCCGGTATCAATTCCACATACCTGTGTTCTTTACCACAGACACTAGTAGCGTGACAGTACTATAAAATGTCCTGGTCTAGATTTTAAACATTGTAACACGAGAGGACGTGACCCGATGGTCCATATTGATAAGATATTTGTCAAAGAAGTACTGTAATCAATATAGAGGACACTTAACATAATAGCAGCAAAAGTAAAGTACTAATAACACTACAAAAGCTACAGCAAGAGAAATAATAACATGTTTTGGAATATGATTTATAGTTAGTGTATACAGTATATAATTTGTTTCCAGCCAGTGGCTTAACGCGTACATCTAGGCCATACTGTTATTTAAAGTGGCACACACACACACACACATACATTCACACACACACACACACACACACACACACACACACACACACACACACACACACACACACACACACACATCCGCTACAGGTCACTTCGCAACCGAGTCATCCGCGAAATACGCACTGCAAAGAAGTCCCACTACCCAACCAAATTACAACACCTGAAGCAGACCAACATCAGTCAATGGTATGGTAAGCTTAAAGAACTCTGTGGACTAAACAATAAGACACACCCCCTCCCCTTCCTTAGCCATCTCACTAGTGTTGACGCAGCTGAGCAAACAAATAACCATATCGCTACTATATGCCAGACGCTCCCACGGCTTGACACAACCACTCTCCCTGCTTACCTACCAGCCCCCCTTCCCACTGACTTAGTAGAAGAATTTGACGTAGCAAAACGCCTGGACAAACTAAAATTAAAACGCTCTACCACCCCCATTGACCTACCAATGAAACTCTTCAAGGAGTTCTCCCCGGAGCTTGCTAAACCCCTCTGCTCCATCATCAATGCTTCTCTCAGTCAAGCCAGATGCCCAGCTGACTGGAAGACCTCTTATGTATCACCAGTGCCCAAGTCAACCAGCCCACAATCCCTAAATCAGCTACGGCCTATTGCAATCACCCCAATACCCAGCCTAATCTGTGAAAGTTTTGTGTTCGACTGGGCTTATGCTGATATTGCAGGAGTCGTAGACCCTCAGCAATTTGGCAACATGAAAACTTCCTCCACCACTCACTGTCTTGTCAGCTTTCTCGATTACATATACCGCCATCTCGAGAAACGAAAAACGTCTGTAGCTGTCGCCTTCATTGATTTCACTAAAGCGTTCGACCTAGTCGACCACAATATAATCATCAACAAAGCTATTGACCTCGGGCTTCGAAGAAGCCTCATACCATGGCTTACAGACTTCCTCAGTGACCGACGCCAAGCTGTACGCTTCCGAGGGGCTGTCTCCACCTTTCAGTCACTCACCTGTGGCGTCCCCCAAGGCACCAAGATGGGACCACTCTGCGTCCTTATGCTCATCAATGATGCCCTAAGAGAAACCCCTGCTCGCTGGAAATATGTCGACGACTCCACCATTGGGATCAGCGTCAACAATTCTGCTCCCAACTATACCGCCCTTCAGGATTTATTGAACAGTCTCCAAAACTGGGCTACCAACAACCATGTCACCATCAACCATACCAAGACCATGGTTATGCACATCAACCTCTCCTCCGACATTGTCCCACCTCCTTCCATTACTCTAGGTCCGAACACACTCCAGGTTGTAGATTCCACGAAGCTCCTCGGCGTCACCATAGACAACAAACTAAATTGGAAACCACACGTCAATGAAGTTGTCAAATCCTCCAGTTTCCGTCTCCACCTCCTCCGCCGACTCAAGTCCCTCGGAGTTCCTGCACACGAGCTCCTCAGTGTTTACACAACATACATACTTCCCAAGCTCACCTATGCCTCCCCCACCTGGTCTTCCTCCCTAAATGCCACACAACGTAAACACCTAGAAAAAGTGCAAAAGAGGGCATGCAAGATTATTCTCTCCCCCTCCTACTCCACATATCAAGAAGCGCTCAACACACTGACCCTTTCGACTCTCACTGACCATCACCACGACCTCATCTGCAAATTTGGTAAGAAGCTTCTACACCATCCCCGACACCGGCTCCTACTACCACCCGAGGTCCCTTGTCCGAGAATTGCTGTTCGACACCACAACCGCATCCAGCCCATACGTGCACGAACTGATCGCTATAAAAACAGCCCAGTCCCAACCATTGTAAAAATTATCAATGACTTGTAATACTGTAACACTGTCACTATGTTGAAATGAACTGTAGTTTGAGCTTTTCCCCATCTAAGTTATTATATGTCTTATTTGTGTCACTTATGTTACTTGTATATTATTTGTAATTCGTAACCCATTCCCCAAATATGTAACTGTATATTTTCAGCCTTCTGGCTGCCAAGCTCTTTCAATAAACCGTTAATTATTATTATTATTATTATTATTACACACTCACACACGAAAATGTTTAAATCAAAATGCCACCAAGGTTTGCGTTCAGACACAAATTTTCTACTGCGACAAATAAACGAGTGCCTTTAAGATATGGAACTTTCCTTCTACCAAATTCTCCCTTTGAGAAACGTGGGACCCGTATTATGGTTTGAGCCCACCACTTGGCACAGCTCGTCGGTGTACGTTGGGGCCAAGTTGGGCTCACCTTCCACCCTCGCTCAATATGCGGCGAGAAAGATTCTTAACTTATTGCAAACTGTAATACTAAACGTGCCAGGAAATACTCTTAACTTATTTGTGTAGTGTTATTATTCGTTAAGGTATAACCTGCTATAACCTTTCGGGAAAGTCATATTTGTGTAAAGAGCGACGGTGAAGGAAAAGGTGTAACCTCTTTTAATGGTTGTAGTGTCGAGGGATGCGGCTGTACCTTCTTTTGTAATGTCATATTTGGTAAAGTTTACCTGCTGTAACCTATCTGGAAACGCTGTGTGTGTGTGTGTGTGTGTGTGTTGGAGGGAGAGGGTGGAACTAAGTGAAGAATATTTCAGATGTTGACTATAGCTGCTATAGCCTACCCATGAATCATTATGCGTTTGAAAGACGGTGTAACATAATGGTTATATCTATGGGTGGGGGGATGTAACTTATTGGAATTTTCTAATTTGTTAAAGTATTAATGCTATAACCAGTCTAGCGGGTTGTATCAATGCGAGATAGACGCAATAACCTCCCTAAGTGGCCGTATGTGACAGGGGAGAGGCTATAACAACTGTAAAGTACTAAATTTTGTAAGCTATAATTGTTGTAACCTATTATAAGGTAAGGCAAAAGATATACTGTATGGGCTATAATGTTTAGGGTACAGTTTTTTTAAGAACTAAATTGTTTGGTTACAGCCTGTGTAACCTATATGGAAACTGTATATCTGAGAGGGACATTTTTATTTTATTTTTTGTAGTAGCTCTGTACTGATGTCGGGGAAAGCTGCTGTGGCTTACTGGTAAACTCTTAATGTGGCACTACGTGTAGATTTTGTGTCCGGGCAAGAGGCTACCGAAATATGTGAGATTATTTTTAAGGGACAGAGGCCGGCCGTAACTTATTGGTAAATGTAAACTTTGTTTAAGTGCAGTTTCTGTAACGTACCAAGAAGCTTGTATGTTTGTGAGGACGACATAGTAATCTAATACTCTACAAATTTGTCGAGGGAAAAGACTGTAACTTATCGAAATTTTCAATATTTGTTACGGTATACAGCTACTATAAATTGTGGATTTTTTTTGAGAGAGAGAACTGTTATCGCTGATAAGAAAAAATCGGTTGATATTTAAGTGTTGCCAAGCGCAGAATTCTATGTTAATTCTTTTATAGGGAGATAAAGCAAAAATATAATAATTTTTAGCATTTCACTCGGAAATACGTGATTATAGTTTTCCAGCTATTTGGACTTTTTTATTTCCCCTAAATATAACAAAAATTCTCAGGGAAATCCATTGTTTGCTTACTACTCAGCCATTCAGCAGAAGTATGGATGTCACGTGATACTTGTGAGCCAGTTATCGGAAGACTGGTGAACATTAACAAGCTCTGAATGGAATTTGAAATGGATAATTGACTCCAGTAGTTGCAAGGTGGCGTGTAATCTGTAATTCAGCTAGTTTTTGAGAACGAAGTCACAGCTATTGACATTTTAAGGGGTAATGGCGTTCTCCCCTCTTCAGTCTAGTGTCCAAAGTGTGGTTCAGACTGTCAGTACCGTGAAGTTCGGCTTACTTGGTACTGCAGTAAGAGACAGACACTTCTCAAGGTAAGCTGTTACACATGAAGATCAGTCCATACTGGTTTCTGTGGTTAGGAAGTTTCGTTTTGTAAATTTTTTGTGTGTTTTTACACCACAGACACCATCTCGCAACTGCACATTTCAAATTCAGGAGCTTGCACATACAAGTCTTCCGCTGATTGGCTCAAAAGTTTTACGTAACATTCAAACTTCTACTGATTAGCTGGGTAATAAGTAAACAATGGATTTCCCCAGCTTTACACGTCTAATTGTTACCAGTTACACACTTTTTGCATTTATATTGGACAGGACGTGTGTATTTCCCCAGTGAGAAGACTGGCTCTCTTGGCCAGGTCTGGGATAAATACACATGGCCTGTACACGACAGTTGTATCAAGTTATTACATATATTTTAATTAATTTCACTCTTACAAAGCATCCCAAATAATTTACAATTTTCGAATAAACCCTAGCGGGGTCCATAATATGATTGCTCTATCCTGTATCTCCCGATATAAGAATTTATATAGAGTTCCGTGCTCAGCAATTTCTAAATATTAATCTTTGAGACGTTGTAGCACATTATGGTAGGTGTATATTTATTTACCATTTAATCAGCTTACTAGCCGTTCGGGCGGTTGGTCTATCCAGTGTTGGTACAGGAGGAAACCGGAGTCCTGGAAACCTGTGATGTTTTGTAGGGTCACACAGTCACGTTGCATAACTTTCTTCTCACGTGTGTCCGGGCCAAGGAATATTTTAAAGAACTTGTAGTCTTACGGGAGTAATTCAATTCCAATTAGTTGGACGCTTATCCTAGAGATGGCACTGGATCGCTGTCTGTTTACATATTTTGCGCTTCAACTTGAGCTAGGCGGTGTGGCGGTAGATAAGAACATGGCTCCAAACACCGGCCACCGTTGTGTTGTTTGTGGGAAAAAATTACAGGTGGTCCAAAATGAAGCCCTAAGATTCGTCACAGGTGAAAGATACCCCTTCACCAGAACCACAGCCGAAATACAAAGAGACCTGAGAATGAAACCCATCAACCAGCAGCTGCACACCCTGGCCAGCAGAATATGGCAAAAGATAGAACGATCAGAGCAAGAACTCCTTCAAAGACTCCCACCAGATAACGACAACAACCATACATGGTTCCCAAAAAGTTACAAAATCTCAAAAGGTCCATTACCAACCCCGATCTACACGGCCAGGCAATAGACAACCTCCCTAGACCAGCATTCGCCAGTAGGGTCGGCGGAATATGAAATAAGGCCCTTAAAACACCCATAAATGGGACAGGGTAGGCTGTCTAGTGCCTGTACCGACAGACAATAACTAACCCATGACACAACCCTAACACATTATTAGCTTAGCTAGATGGTCAGCCCGCCCTCTCTTACCTCCTCCTAAATTTCTTCAATTTCCGAACTATAATTTCCTTCCCCCACCTCTAATCTTCCTTCATTCCTCCTTTCTCTCTAAAAAAAAAAAAAAAAAAAATAGGTGGCAGTGATGCTGACGACTTTCATCTTGAGGACAAGTCTAAGAAGCAGAAACCTCAGAAGTCAGGGTCTCCAGCAGGGGGTACGGCTCCCTCTCGCACACCATCTGGGGCTGTAGAGGGTGACCTCCTTCTCTATAACGATGTTATTAGGAAATCCGACTGCGAGAAAGATTTAGGAGTAATGATAAGTAGGAATCTTAAGCCAAGTAAACAACGTGTTATTGCTCGAAACAAGGCCAATAAAGTACTTGGGTTCATACAAAGAAGTGTTAGTTACAAGACTAGAGCTATATCTTGCGCTTGTTAGACCTCACTTGGATTACGCAGTTCAATTCTGGTCACCGTATTACAGAATGGATGTAGAATCTCTAGAAAGAATTCAGAGGAGAATTACAAGACTAATCCCGGGCATTAGGTTAAAGCATCTTAATTTCACTCCCTCGAGAGACGTAGAGTAAGGGGCGATATGATAGAAGTGTATAAATGGAAGTCAGGGCTAAACAAAGGGGACATATCAAAGGTACTCAAACTATCCAACCAGGAGCGAACTCGTAACAATGACTTTAAATAAGATACATTTAGATTTAGGCGCGAGATAGGTAAACATTAGTTTGGTAATAGAGTAGTGGATGAGTGGAATAAGTTACCAAACATCATCATTAACTCGAATACGCTAGATAACTTCAAACATAGGTTGGAGCGATAGGACATAAGGGATTCCCTTCTTCTCCCTGCCCCGTCGCACCTTTGTCGTCTCGCCTTCCCTCGGGACTTGCCTCTGAGCACACGGACGACCTGGTTCTTCCGTCACTGCTCTCCACTTTAGGACTCAACACTTCGCCTCCGCCGAGGTCCGACAGCCGTAATAGTCACCACACAAATAGATAAAGCGGTACACCTGCTCACTCAGGTGGGCTTTCCTGCTCCCCAGGGGGAAGTGATGCTGAAGTTCACCACCATCACCCCAGAAGCTCGTCGTACTAAGGTAATGGTTCGCCACACACCCTGGGAGATCCCTATCGACGATCTTCGCCCTCTTCTCCCACAACTACTCGACATGGAGCGCCGCATCAACCTGGTCTCCTAACGTCCATCCAACGAACTCATCGGCTGGTGGGTGGGCCCCCTCCACCCGATGGTGAATGTAGGACCTATTCACAACTGTCCTCTTGACCGATTTATCGGAACCCCGAAAATCTGTGGTCGTTGCCAATCGTGGAAACACCGCACCTGGGAGTGCACAAGGATGGTCGCCTGCGGTTTCTGTGCAGGTCCTCACGACACAGTGGAATGCAAATAAAAAATTCAGAACAAAATCCTAGTTGTTCCACGGTGTGTCAATTGCCATGGCAGTCACCAGGCCTGGAATGCCAACTGCCCACAGCGTCCTGGCACTCGCCCGGGCAAAACTTACCTTGTTCCACCGCCCTCGTCTCTGACGAAGCCCCTGTCAAGCAAACCTCACTCCTATCCACCACCGCCTCTTCCATCCACCAAGGATTTCCCATTGATCTCCTCTCCCCTACCGTCCCCCCTATCACCCCTACCACCCATCCTTTCTCCCCTCCCTCCCTCTCCCTACCGTTCTTGGAACAAGGTCGTTGCCGGCCCTGCCACACAGTCACCACCACCTCTTGCCCACCTGGACCCCAGCTGTCTCTCACCAGCACCACCACCTCTTGCTCACCTGAGCCCTCACCGTCCCTTTCCGTCACTACCACCACCTCCTGCCCAGTCGGGCCCTCGCCAATCCTTGCTCCTGCACAGGTACACCAAAGTGGTTCTATGGAAACAATCACTCTCCGTCTGGATTGCCACTACAAGCAGATCAACCTTCTCTTTGCCCAGGTCACCTCGTTCGTGGAGACAATTACGACTGTACAGAGGCAACAACAACTCATTCTGGACACTCTGATCCAACAGGGGCGCACTTTGCAAGCCCTGGTGGCCAACCTCCTTCCTTCTCCCGAGATGGAGGATCCATCCCTCGCTCTCCCACTCCTCCTTCTCCAATATCCTCAACAGAATTTGGCACCTCCTCCGGAGCCCCGTCTATCCCCACCGATTCTTCATCTCACACCGGAGGTCGTTCCCCCCTCTTCTTACAATGGAACATCCAGGGACTTAGATCTCGCCGGACAGACCTCGCCCAGTTTGTGCTCTCCCATTAAGTAGATGTCGCTCTACTATTGGAAACCATCACAGACGATGTTACTCCACTCCGCCTCTCTGGCTATACTGTTTACACCCTGCCTTGGTACCGTGGACAGGCTCGTGGTCTCCTCACCCTTGTGCGTAACACCATTCCATCTGTTCGTCTCCCTTCACCTGACTCACATGGACCCCCGTCTGAATTACTTTCTGTCTCCTTTACTCTTGGTGACCGGACCCTTCGTGTAGTCAATGTTCATTTCAAGAGTGATTCTCTGGACCCCTAGGCTCTTCACGACCTCCATGATGGGGTTCCCACTATTGTTCTTGCGACTTTAATGCCCGCCAACCCACTCTTACTCCAGATCATCCCACTCCATGTACCCTTAACGGATCACATCTCTCTCAGTTTCTTCTTGGGGATGATGATGTTCACTTTCTTTGTCCTGGCGATCCTACTCGCCTCCCCCATAGTTTCCTTGATGTTGGCCTACTATTGAACGGCCATACCTCCTTTCATCCTACCGTCTGCACCGAGCCTGCTCTGTATAGTGACCATCTTGCCGTTACTACCCATCTCAGGCTCTCCTTCTCTGCCCCGACATCAGCTCCTTATCGATCCTTCGCTTTCGTCTCACACAAGATGCTGTTCCTTCCTTTACCCAATACCTTTCTACCTGGGCGGATTCCTATGTCGTCCCTCAGTCCCTTGACTCTTACAGCGCTGATTTTGTTTATGCTGTGCCTGACCCTGTTAATCGCACTGCCCATTCACGCCCTCCCCGTTACCCCAGAAGTACCACCAACTACTGGTATCGTATCCTGCTATGAGACATCTCCAGCAGGTAACCCGTGATCTCCACTCTGCCATATGGAGGTCTCGCTCTCCAGCGGACTGGGAAGACTTAAAAAACTGGTGCTCCTTTGCAACTCAGGAGCGTCGTCGGATTCGTGAGGCGGACTGGCTATATTTCAAGGGGTCTCTATCGTTCCAATCGTCACCCTCCTATGTCTGGAATTGGATTAATGCTATACTGGGTACTCGACGGAGGCCTCCTCCCCATCCAGACCCCGCCTCCCCTTGCTTGCTATTTAATCGAGGACTGGGCTCGAGCTTCCTCCCCTGAGGCACTTCCAGATCCGATACAGGAGGCAGTGTAGGCTCGCATCGATGCCTGTTGTTCGTGCTGCTCTTACCTCCACTGCCCTCACTGATCATCCCATCACACAGTTCGAGCTTGATAGTGCTCGTCACTCTGGAAAAGACACCTCTCCTGGGGATGATCAGATAACCTACTCCGTCCTCAACTCCTGTAGTAATATTCCTAACGGCCCCTTGCTCGCTCTCTACAATATGTGTGTGAATACCATCATAAAATTAAGATGTAATTTTTACTACAACGTAGGTATTGTGTCTGAAAAAGTGGAGTTTGGGGATCGGGCTAGTCTCTATTGGAATTAATCCCATATGTTCTGTTGTTCACTTTCCGCTGTACCCTATGGGTTCAATTGACCGCGTAAATCGGGGTACTACTGTACTTGTGACACTTGTCAGATGCTTCTGGTGTTATTGTATATGGGTACCTAGTAACAGCACTAGGATCCCCCTTCCTTTATCAAGGAATAAAATATTTAAATTGAAATTGATTTGAAGAAAGATGTCTTAAAAATGTCTAAACATTCGGAAAAAAAAACATAGCTTCTAACACCGAGAGATAGAACAGTGCACTAATATAAAAAGACCGAAAGAACGGTGCACTACTGTAAATTGACCGTAAGTTCATAGTCATGTGGTTCACTCATAAGCAGTGGCAGTTAAATTGAAGTTTAATTATCATTTCACCACTTATATCTTACTAGCCATTCGCGTGGCAGGTCTTATTTGTTGCTGCTTTGTGAACTAGATTGTCCTATAGCACCCATCAAGTAATCCCATCTCCTATTATACAGTAGTTGTTTCTAGTGTAATTTTATCTCCTCATTTTGAATGTACAATTAGAAATATCGGAAACCAATAGAAGAAAAGCAAGAGCGCGGTTCCTGTATATTTCTATGTGTGATATGGGTTTGAGTTCTAACTTGGTCCGGTGTGACATTCCCAAATATCACAAGTCTCCTCTACTGACACGGGACAATATAGGGTGTTCAGTAAATACCTTTCATAAATCAGGGGGTGTATTCCTAAGACATAAATAAAGATAAATGACTAAATGACCAAATAGTCAATTCTCAATCTTTTCAGAGTTACAGCATATGACAGGTTTGGTAGTAATGTGATGAAACCTAAGGGCACCAGAAATAAATCTCCTTGATTTCTACCTGTGGGGTCACATGAAAAGCAAGGTGTATGTTGCAGAGGTCCCAAACAGCAAGTAATTTTGGCGCCGTGTGCAGGAAAGTGTGACAAACATTCGAAACCCTCGCGTCTTTGAAAGTGTGTGACACTCATTTGTGCGACGGGCCTGCATTGACCAAGAGGGGCAGAACTTTGAACATTTGCTCTAAATGTTAATCCCTTTACAAATCATATGGCATATGGCGTTGTTATTGTTAATAAGCGACACTAACAGCAATGGGTGTTTCATTTACACCCCATATACTGTAGGTTTTATCACATTACTACCAAACCTGTCATATGCTGTAACTCCGAAACTATTGAGAATTGACAATTTGGTCATTTAGTCATATATCTTTATTTGTATCTCAGGAATATATATCCCATGATTAATGAAAGGTATTTACGGACCACCCTGTATAGTTCATAACAAAACTAACAAAGAACAAACCTCGCGAACGGCTAATAAGGTGATAAGTGGTGAAATGATAAATAATAAAAATAACACTGGTCTACAAAAAAATATTTTTTTTTTCTGGCATGAAACCTTTTAACTGTTTTTTACTAACTTTAAGGTGCTGAAGATCAGATTTGCTCCATCACGTAACGTTTTTGCGCTATCGGTATTCCCTATTTTGATGGATTTCACCAAAAATTCCGTTTTCAGAGTTTTTTGCAGGTTCGTGTCTAAAAATTGTGGTGGTTAATTTATATAACATAGTTATTTTGAACTTGTAATAAATCTAACTCCTCTTTTTTATCATTTTCAGGTGAAAACTGATAACCTGGCAATGGCTTCAACATCCCAAAGACGGAATTGCTGCAATGACCCAGATATATTCTGCTACATCTGTGGAAGCTTTACTTTGAAAAGTCAAAGGCGCAACATCACCAGTTTTTTGAAGAGAGTGTACCTCGCTTTCTTTAAAGTACCACTTGGAGACCAGGACAAAAGTTGGGGTTCTCACAAAGTGTGCAAAACCTGCCTGGAAACTTTGCGATCCTGGTCTCAAAGAAAGAATGCTAGACTTCAGTTTGGCGTGCCTATGGTTTGGAGAGAACCAACGAATCATTCAGATAACTGCTACTTCTGCCTCGTCAATGTTAAAGGTTTCAATAAGAAAAACAAACAATACCTGCAATACCCAAATATCCCATCAGCCATACGACCAGTTCCCCACAGTGAAGAAATACCTGTGCCAGAATTTACTGAGCTACCAGAGATTGAGGATATAGACCGGAATTCACCTGTTTCTACTGATGAAGATGAAGAGACTGATCTTTTCAAGCCATCTGGTGAAGATTGTGAAAAGCCAACGTTGTTTACTCAGTCAGAATTGAATGATCTGGTCAGAGATCTAAATTTGCCAAAACAGTCTGCTGAATTGTTAGCTTCCAGGCTTCAAGAGAAACGACTCTTAAAACCTGGCACGAGTGTCTCCTTTTATCGCAACAGAGAAGAGCAACTGCGGAAGTACTTTCATTCATATGACCAGCTTGTTTTTTGTAATGATGTAGAAGGACTTCTTCTCTCCATGGGACTACCAGCATATGATAGTAAGGATTGGAGACTTTTTATTGACAGTTCTAAAAGGAGCTTGAAATGTGTTCTTCTTCATAACGGAAACAAGTATGGTTCAATTCCAATCGGACATTCTGTACAAATTAAAGAAGAGTATGAAAACATTAAGACTGTTCTAGAGAGGTTGCAATACCATGCTCATGAATGGTTAATTTGTGTGGACTTGGAAATGGTAAACTTTCTATTGGGCCAGCAAGGAGGGTACACAAAATACCCCTGTTTTCTGTGCTACTGGGACAGCAGGGCTACAGCAGACCATTGGGTGAAAAAGAATTGGCCACCAAGACATAGTTTGACGCCTGGTGACAAGAATATCATTAACGATCCTCTGGTTGACAGGAAAAACATTGTCCTTCCTCCTCTGCACATAAAACTTGGTATCATGAAGCAATTCGTCAAGGCTCTTGATCATAGTGGAGAGTGTTTCAGATATATATGCTCAACCTTTCCAAGTCTTAGCGACGAGAAGAAAAAGGCAGGGATTTTTGATGGACCTCAAATAAGAACACTACTCAGAGATCCACACTTCCTTGCAACAATGAATGAGGCACAAGCAAGAACTTGGAATGCTTTCTCTAATGTGGTGCGGAACTTCTTAGGGAACAAGAAAGCGGACAACTATCAAGAAATTGTGGAAGAGCTGCTCTTGAGTTTACAAGCACTTGGATGCAGAATGAGTATCAAGGTTCACTACTTACACAGTCACTTGGACGAGTTTCCAGAAAATCTGGGAGAAGTGAGCGAGGAGCAAGGGGAGCGCTTTCATCAAGACATTAAAGTAATGGAAGAACGTTACCAAGGTCGATGGGACTCGAACATGATGGCGGACTACTGCTGGAGTTTGATGAGAGACATTCCAGAAGCTGTACATAAGAGATCGGCCAAAAAGAGGAAGTTTATGTAACTGTAACTTGATCTTAATACTTGCACTATTTCTACCGTACATTAATTGTTTTTTTTCACCCTTCAATGTTACATTTAAATATTATATGTGCATTAACTTTCCAATTTGATATTAACAATTTTTGGTTATAGAAAAATACAAATTATAATGATGAAAAAATTTATGTATCAATTTTGATCCAAAAGTTTATGTTTCCCAGCAAAAGTGCAATATGGTATATCTCAAAAACCTGATGTGATAGACAAAAAACCAAAGTCATATTTGGATTCTGCACCCCAAATTTACTTAAAATCCGTTTAAAAACCTTGTGCCAGAAAAATTGTGTTGACCGGTGTAATTAATTAAGTGAATTCTCAAGGTAGAGACAGTAAAATTCACGGGAAATGTTATTTATTGCTATTTTTTTCTTAACGCCAATGACAATTTTCTATGATTTCTAGCTTGTCCAATAGATGGCACCAGTGTCGGGGCTGCATCACATATATAAGATGTTTTAGTTCCTTATGATATTCCTTGGTCTGGGCCAAGCAGGACTCGAACCCTTGAGAAATAAGCGTTGTACCTTACTTAGAAAGCTTGTATTACTATGTATAACTAAGTTGTATGTGTGTGTGTGTGTGTGTGAGAGAGGTTGTGTAAGTTACACAACCTCTCTCTCACACACACACATACAACTTAGTGCCGGAGTAAGCTTAATAGGGGCCTGAGGCACAGATCATCTTGAGGGCCCCCTACTCTACCGTCCGCACGTTACAATGGAGTCCCGGATCAGCTGAGTGTCGTCAGCTACTGTTGTCGAACAGACTAACAGTTGCCACACGCCACTACCGAGTCACTAAAATGTATATGTATGATCCAATTGGACACATTAAGAACGAAATAGTTAATAGTTTACTTACTAATTGATCATTTAATGGCATATATAGCTAAATATTTTTATCCTTAGAATCTGGGGGCTCCTAAGAGTCTGGGGGCCTGAGGCCAGTGCCTCATGGTTAATCCGGCCCTGTGTGTAACCCATTAGACGTACTGGTGAGAGATCAGCAGCTGGACCCTACAACTTCTACAAGTGAGGTTGTGTGTGTGCAGAAGAAACATTATAACCTTGTGTTGTTGCTGTATTTGTAGAAGGAAACTACTGTAATATATTAGAATTGATGAGCAAAACCTTGTACAAAATTTGTTAAAATAACTGTAGTAAAGAGGAAAAGCTAATTTTATCTACCAGGATGGTTTTATATTCGTGAAAGAGACATTGTACCATTTAGTATTACAATGGATGTACTTTAAGTTTAATGGGAGAGCTGTTGTATCTTACCGGGGAGGTGAAATTAGTTTGAGATAAATGACGTAATCGAGTGTGATCCTGAGGTCGATTGACAGCACTGGAGCCAGCAGGTGGACACAAGTGGACAGAACCTTTTAACGTACAGCACCTTTAAAAGTCAATACCAAAACCATTCATATCTATCTATTTATAATTTCTAATCTTCTACAGTCAGACAAAGAGACAAACGAAAAGCAACCCCATAGTCCTATACAGTCAAACAATACAGTATTGATGAAAGAGGACGTTAGGCTGCACTAAATTGAAGAGGATAAGGTGTTACATCATAACAAAACACCTGATAAATGGTAGGCGGAGGCGTTGGCTGGGTCTCTAGGGCCGCCCCCTTACGACTTGCCAGCACGCTCCAACAGCCTGACGCCTCTACACGTATTCCCAGCATAAACATTCTCCTCCAGGTTCTTGTGTGTTGGGAGAGGGTGTGTGTGTGTGTGTGTGTGTGTGTGAATACCACAGAACGTGTGTAACAATCAATGTTATCACAATACCCACTGGCGCCCTAATAACTCACCACACAGTCCCAATAGCTCACCACACAGGTGTAATAACTCACCACACAGACCTAATAGCTCACCACACAGCCCTAATAACTCACCACACAGCCCTAATAACTCACCACACAGTCCCAATAGCTCAACACACAGCCTTAATAACTCACCACACAGCCCTAATAACTCACCACACAGCCCTAATAACTCACCACGCCCCCAGTGGATTGGAGGGTAAAGTCGTGTAGACATCGGGCGGTGATGGTGCCTGCGCGTGACTCAAGCACCACTCCTTGAGGCGCAGTGATCTCAAGACTGCGCGTGAGGGACTCCAGTAGAAGGCTCTCTCTGACGGGCGCCGCCACGTGCTCCGTCTGAACTGAACCGCTAAACACCGCCCCGCCCTCACCTGCCAGGGACATCCAGGTGATGATTAGGATGATCATTAAGGTGATAGTTAAGGTGAAATTATTTAAGATTATTAAGGTAATGTAAGGTAATGATCGTAGTGATGGTTAAGGCGATTAATATTTAGTTCTAAGATAATGATCAATGTTAAATAACTGTTGATGATCAAGATAATTAAGATGATTATGAAAGTAATTTAGATGGTAACCAAAGGGATTAGGGTAACTGAGATGATTATGTAGGTGATCTAGGTAATGGCAGGTGATTTAGGAGAGTTTTGCTGTATGGTCTTTGAGAGGAGAGGTGACTTCCCTTCTTGAACACGATAGTAGGATTTTGTATATATTTGTGTATACTCCACCAGACGCTTCCCAGCCAAGAGAAGCACAGGTGGTAATTGAGACGGAGTTTGAGGCCCGCGGCAGGTGTGTGTGTGTGTGTGTGTGTGTGTGTTAGTGTCATGAGGTATTCGAAGGGAAAAATTATAAAAAAATGCAGGCAGAAAATGACGAATGAAGATTTACCAATGAATGGAAGCCCACAGTTTAATTGTGACAGGTTGTGAGTGAGTTACGGGTGTTGAGTGAGTGACGAGTGTTCAGTGAGTGACAGATGTTGATTGACGGGTGATGGGTGAATGGCGGTTTATGAGTATGTGTGACGTGTTGTGAGTGAGTGACGGGTATTGAATGAGCGACGGGTGATGAGTGAGTGAGGGGTAATGAGTGAGTGACGGGTTGTGAGTGTGTGACGGGTGTTGAATAAGTGACGGATTGTGAGTGAGTAACGGGTTGTGAATGTGTGACGCTTGTTGCGTGAGTAACGGGTGGTGAATGAATGAGGGTGTTGAGTGAGTGACGGGTGGTGAGCATGTGACGGGTTGTGAGTGGTGAGTGAGTGAGTGAGTGAGTGAGTTAGTGAGTGAGCGATGGGTAAAAACGGGTGGTGAGCTCAGGGTGGAGAGTGACGGCCATACACTACCTTTAACAGTTAGGTATCTGGCGCCTACTAAAACCTCCTCACGGGTGGCAGAGAACAGCAAGCGACCCTCCTTGTCCCTGATCACCAACCTGTCTGACGTGCACTCCATCGCCTCTGAGTCTGTGGGCGAGAAGCACATGATATAAACTGTGAGGGAGACCAGCATGGTATAAAGTGGAGAGGGAGACCAACATGGTATAAAGTGAAGAAGGAGACTAACATTATAAACTATGTGGAAGACCAACAAGGTATAAACTCCTTTGCTATTGCCGTGATTATTGGTTAAGTTTATCCTTTAGGTAGCTGTGATGTCAGTCCTGCTGTGATGTCTGTATAGCCACCTACAACTGCCCGTATTACTGGTGGTGGTGGTGAAGGTAGTGAAGCCCCTGACGAACTACTGAAGGGGGGCGACACGGGTCATCTTTTCGACAATTTATCATTCAAATGGATTTAGGAGCAAATGTGTCAGCATTTCCTGGGTATTTTCGCGAGATGGAAGGATATTTTAGAGATATTTACAATGTGTTTCTGGCTATTTTGAGACACCTGGGGTAAACCGGTGGTTATGTGAGAGCCATAGGTAGTCATTCACTTAGAAACTTGACAAAAGTGTGAATTATTCGTGTACGTTGACCGATAATTATGGTGCATCTCAGGACAATATCACGTGGCCATTAAGATGTTTGATGGCTGTGTCTATCAGGAAGCAGTATGCCTGCTATAATAATCATCAATCTGACTCCTCACCAATTTTGTGTGACGCCCCTCAAGGCTCCAGTCTCGGTTTTGTACTGTTCTTATTGTACATAAACGATATACTGTAGTAGGGTGTGTCATACGGAGGCGAATTTTTTTTTTTGAGCTTGAAAAATCGGCCCATGGTATTAATGGTGTAGTTCTATGTGCAGAATCATGTGATATCTTCAGATTTGAAAAGTTTTCATTTTTTGCTAGGTAAATTTTAACTTGAAATCTTATGAAAATTCAGTATTCCCACCCTTTTACCAACACCACTAAATAGCTTATTTAAAGTAAAGTAAATGTATCGGGTTAATTTATTAGGATGAAAATGATCCAGAATAGTGAAATGAATGATCTTGACACATTTATTAAACTTAATATTCCTTTAGAAAACAAAATCATCAAATACAAAAACCGGTTTTACTACTACGACCCGGTGTTGCTGCACACCATAGAGAACATGTCTTTCTTGCTTCTGTTTCTACTCCTCACCTCCCTGCTGACCACCTGAGCTCGGATGTAGCCTTCCCTCCTCTCCTGGCTGTACACGTGACTGCTGGCCTCGCTCACTTGCTGTACACAACACTCTATACTCTGGGTGTGCGAGGGCCAGGCAGGGACATGCATGGGGTTGTCCAGGAAAGCTCTGACTTGAACATTGGTGAGGCTGCAGGTAAGAGGGGGCTCACTGCCAGCCTGGATGTTATCCAGATCTATGAGATCAGTGAGGGTCTTGGCACCTAGATTGATTTCAGGAGTCTTCCTGACCCTGAAGGAATCGTCACCAACTGATTCGTCATGCCCAGATCCTCTCATAAGTCTCATATCCAAGATCTTTTTGACTGCCACTCTTCTCTCCTCCTCATCCTTACTGCAGAGCATTGTCTGCAGAACTGCCTCGGGATGAGCATACCAGGAAGATCTCCTCACAGTCTGCTCCACAATCTGAACAACCTTCCTTGGCTGACTCCTCAGGAGCTCAAGCTGGAAGAGAACATGCCTCGGACCTTCGGAGAACGATGACTTGACCTTGGTGTTGAACCAATTTGGCAAGTAGACACTCACGATGAATTGGACAATAAGTCTCAGGTTGTGAAGCTGGTTCCCTTTCAGTTTATGATGAGCGACCCAAATTCTGCAGAACCTGAGAGCCGTTGTGAGCCACCTAGAATGTGAGACTGGACCTATCTGCAGGTAAGCAAGTCTATCAGGCATGACCCCAGTTTTGATGGCACTGCAAATCATGTAACCATAGTACTGGTCAGTACTCAGGTCGTCAATGACAGTATGTGCAAGCTCAACGAGTGGAGGGCCAACTGTGATTTTTTCAAAGCTCGGATTTATTTCTAACTCAGTGGCAGAGTCCAGCATCTTGCCAAGAGGACCAGACCATCTGTTGTTTGAAAGAGTCTTGCCATCCAGCTCCTGGATCAGATGTCTGAGTGGCAACTCGTTGGTGTGGAGGTCACAAACAATCCAGACCAGCTTCCTCCCAATCTTCCGCTCTATCCACTGTATGACCCCCCCTTGCCACCCTGTGTTCGTGTTGGTGCTGTCCCCTCCAATGGCCTGCAGGGTCTGGTCTACGTTCCTCTCTCTGAGCCAGTTCACAATGTTATCTGCCACTATCTCAGTTGGTTTCCTGATGTCATCTTTCTCTGGAGTGAAATGCCACAAATACTTTCCTCCTGGTTCACTGCAGCAGGAGTAGTCTTCCTCCTTCACCATGGCAGGGAACAACTTGTCAGAATCTCCAACTTTCATGAACACTTTAGTGTCATCCCTTCTCCCATCAAAGAACAAACAATTGATTCCATTTTCTCTTATCCCCTTATCAAACTCCTCTTCCAGGTTACTGACAAGTTTCTCCTGAGCTCTCCTTACTTTGTTATGATCTATCAACAGGTGAACATCATCAGGTGTTATCAAACCACCGTCAATCCAGGCAGCTGTTGCTATCTCTGCAGTTTCTCTGAGACCAGTGTGGTGTCGCATGCTGGCCAGAGCTATGCTCGGGATATCTTTCCTATTTCGAATCTTATGCCTGGAAGGTTTGGGATCATTATTTTCTGGGTTAGGGACAAAGTCACCATTCTCCTGGTCAGCACTCGGATCAGCCATGGGGAAGTCATTAAACTCTGAATCAGCTTGACTCCAATCATCGGCCTTTTTTACCTCACCCTGGGCCTTCTCAAGTCTCTTTTCCTCGGCAACTCTTCTCCTCTTCTGTCTCTCTGTGGCAGCCTCCTGTCTCTTGGACTCCGGAATATCTTGGCTAGAAATCATGAGAGCCCCTATACTGCCAGTCTTCTCTCTCTCTGTGCTTTGACAAATGCCAGTTCGATCACAGGAATCTTCAGTTCACGCTTGCAAATACAGGAGATGTGGGCCTCGGATTTACAGTCACGATCGTATCCAAACTCAGGACAGAGAACAATTGGGCACTTGCAAGTAATTATGTCAAATAACTGGTCCAGTTGCTTGGCAAAGCTGTCCTTAACTGCAAGTTTTCCTCTCCCAAGAGAGATATCTCTTGCCTTTTCCCAACTGGCTAGCAGTCTCTCACTAATCTTCTTCTGACTTGTTATGACTGGAGGCTTGAACTGAGCGTTAGCCAGAGTGTACTGTGCCAAGACAGCTTTGGTCATATCACTGGCAATGTCTTTGTTTGTGTAAGTTCTTTGGTTCTTTTCACTGATCTGCCTGATTAAAACACCGTATCTCAAAGCATCTCTCAATGTAGGCAACTCCGACTTCAGGAGCTCTCTCCCAGACCCAAGATAGTGACTGAGATGGCTGGATTTTTGGTTCCTCGTCCTGACACAAGCAGCCATCGCAAATATTATCAACTTATAAATGCATCAGAATCTGAAACAGAAAAAAATATTGTTAGTTGGGTTGTTATAGAATGAAGTCAGAAAGCAATGTTCACTATTTAATTGGAATGCACTAATGCAGCTGTACGTTAGATTTTCGATAAATTTCACGCTAAAATTTACCTAGCAAAAGGTTGCAAAATATTGAAACTGAAATTATTTTCTGTTTATTTACACTAAAATCTACCAAAAAAGTGATGGGCCATTAGTTTTAGCCGATCTTCCCTCCTATGACACACCCTAATACTGTAGTCCACTCCAGTACACTCATAAAATACAACTTATTTGCAGACGATAGTAATCTCTATACCAGCAACTCAGATCTCCATTCCTTGATGAGAACTATGAACACTGAACTGACTAAAGTTAGGACCTGGGTAATACGTAATAAACTGACCTTAAACCTCGGAAAAAACCTCTACACAATCTTTTACGGAAGGAAAACCTACCTTTTGAGATTTGGACCCCCTGTACCTTGGTAATACAGACCTCAAACGCAAACAAAATACCAAATTCCTTGGGGCTATTGTTGATGAGAAACTTAGCTGGAGAAACCACACAGAAGCCATTGAGAGTAAAGTCAATAAACAGTGCGGTATCATGTATCACACTTGACAGTCACTCACTCTTACAACAATGAAAGAAATCTATTATGATCTTGTTTACCAACACTTGATACACTGTCACACACTATGGGGGCCTCTGGCTCTTCAAAACCACATCCCCTGATTACTGCAAAGACGAGATTTGTGCGGACAATGACCAAACTGAAAAAAAAAAAAGATCACACCAACGAAAAACTTTCAAAATTGAAAATGTTAAAATTTTAGGATATTAACCCCCACTGCTGTGCCCTATTTGTTTACAAATCTGCCAATCACTTGATTGACAAGATTTATTCCCAGTTCTGGAATAGTCAGAGATACTAGGACCATCCCCCATGCGCTCCTCTCAGTCCCAGATCTCCATAAAATATCATGGTGTGAAGAGGTGGAACAACTTATCCCCAACCATCCCAGCAAAGACTACGCTCCTTTCCTTTAAATAATCTCTTGAAAAAATATGTATTGTCTAAGTATTAATATTTTTGTAATACCTACTTATATACCTACTTTTATTGTACCACCAAAACCGTTATATCAGAAATTTTCATGTAGATAAATAGAAATTACCATTACAAAAATTATATATGTCGACTAGATATGATACTGACAGCTCTGTCCTCTTGTTCCATTTTATTACAACCCATGATGTACTGCCTCCCTCCCTTATCATATTTATGCATTAACGACACCACTGAAAAATATGTCTATACTTATAATATACAGTAAATGTAAAAAATAAATAAGATAAATAAAATAACTAAATAACGTGGTAACATTCCGATATGTTCCTCCTACCACCATGCTATGTATATTATTCTAGATCAGTGGTTCTCAACCTTGTTTGCCCCATGCACCCCTTTCACCATATGTCAGAATGTCATTCCCCCCTCCTTTCCAAGATTGTCCGCCTCAAAACGTGCATTCCAAATAATATGCATATAATACTGAAAATCCTTTATTTTTTTCCATATTAGTACAAATACATTTACAATTTTACATGGATTATTTTTATAGTGGAGTTTTACAAATTAAATGCCAATTGAAAATGTTGATGGATTTATAAAACTTGAATAAAAGTAAAATAGTTTTTTTATATTTATAATGAATTACTTAACAGACCAAACTGAAGCATAATGCAATAAACAAAAAGTTCAATAGAATACCAGGATATTGTAAATTTGTAATTAATTTTATTCAGATGAAGATTACAGTCAATGAGAAACCTGTGATTGTTTTTTCTTCGCCAATTCTGGGATATGCGGAGGAGTGCTTGAAAGGGCACAACGCAGGTCATTTTCTACCTCTAATCTACTACGTTGCTTCGTTTTAATTTGCAACAGAGTTGAAAAGCCTGACTCACAAAGATATGTCGACACAAACGGAAGCAATGCACGGATAGCTCTTTCTGCCACTTTTGGGTAGGAATCGCACATCAAGGGCCAAAATTCTGTGATTGATTTCTCATCGAACATATCTCTTGCTCCCGAATCAGTTTTCAGCTCCAGAAATTCATCTTGACAATCATCAGGAACTTTTTCAACTGACAATTTGAATGGATTTCGCACTAAATGCAACTCATCATCACTGAGTTCAGGAAAATATCGGCTGAATTCATTTTCCAGTGTTGTCAAATGCTGCAAAATTTCATTTTTTGCAAATTGTGGAAGCACCTTGTCTTCACCACCAACAACAAGAACGGATGACATTTTCTCAAACATTGCAACATTTTTTATATTGACCTTTCTCTTCCAATTTTTCAGCTTGCTCATGAAAGCTTTCAAGGCATCCATGAATTTTATGATGTTTGTATTCCTTCCTTGCATCTGAAGATTCAGTTTATCCAGCTGCTCAAAAATATCAACCAAATAGGCAAGGCGCATGATCCATTCCTCATCATCCAGCCAGGCAAAAAATTCCATCTTACCCTGAACTTCAAAAAATAATTTGAGCTCATCTCTAAGCTCAAATATTCGCTCAGTTACATTTCCTCTTGACAGCCATCGAACATTTGTGTGGAAAAGAAGCAAATAATGGGCTGCATCCATGTCGGTACATAACTGCTTGAAAAGTCGTGAGTTGAGAGCTCCTCCTTTGACAAAATTCACAATTTGAATTGTTTGATCCAAAACCTTCCCTAGCGGAGCTGGAAGTGTTTTTGAGGCCAGTGCCTGACGATGGATCATACACTGAATGCCTTTCACTTTTGGAGCTCGCTTTTTCACACAAACTTGAAATCCTGATTTTGTCCCCAACATAGCTGGTGCTCCATCTGTACAGCACCCACAGATATTATCCCACAAAAGATTTTCTGATTCAAAGAAAGATGAAACCTTTTCCAAAATATCCGAGGCCTTGGTAGTTGTTTCAAGAGGAGAACAAAAGAGAAACTCCTCTTTAAATGAACCTGAGTGAACATACCTTGCTAACACCATCAACTGGGAACACGATGCCACATCAGTCGATTCATCAAGTTGAATTGAAAATAAGCCAAATGCTGAAGACTTGATCTCCTGCACAACTTGATCCTTGATGTCAATGGCCATATCGCTGATCCTCCTTTGAACAGTACTGTTTGATAGTGGAACCGCTGCAAGTTTTTTCTCCAATCCATTTCCCAACACAATTTCCACCATCTTGAGAGAGCAAGGTTTGATCAAATTTTCCCCAATTGTATGTTAGGGGGCAGGGAAAAAACACTTTTATTTGAGTTGCAGGCTGCACTTTTCAGGCATCGTTTGTATGGCTGTAACAAACACCTGTGCAAAATTTCATGACATTTCATGCATACTTACCCTGCCGCATCGCGAATGACTTTTTGTCAACTTTTAGTGTATACCAAAAATTAGGTGTCATTTAATGTTTTCCAGTATAATGATAAATTTTACATGGGTGACATCGATTTAATTCACGTGTTATTTTACAGGTACACCGTATAGAAAATCATTACAAGTTCATATTGAAATTCTTTTTTGTGCGGAACTTGGCATCATTTTCCTAGACAATAATCTTTGCCTAATATATCCATCTCTCAATTCGTATCCCGTCACTTCAGTGAATGCTTCAGTCATCACTTTTATGCCTCTCTCGACCGCCTGAGTGCTGTTTGGCCACTTGGGCACCACTAATGGTGTCTCAAGAATGTCATTAACCTGTAGATTTGACAGAGAAGCAATGTAAGGAGGCTCAGTCTTGAGTTCATTCCTCCAGTTAATCATGGAATGATAGTTTTTTGCTTGCCACTTTAGTTTCGGAGTCACCACCTTTCTCATGTTGACTACAGGAGGCACATCCTCATTCCCATCTCCATCTTTACCCTCCTCATCAGTATAGTTTAACAAATTCTCGTCAACAGCAGCATCAGAATCTTCCTCCTCCTCTTCAGATCTGCCAGTGCATTCTTCCTTTTGCTGATTCTCCTCTCTAATTTTTCTTATCATTGAGACAGCTTTTTCTCTAACAGTCATGTCCTCATCTGCACACATACCAAGAAGAAGTTGATCTGTGTGGGCGAAGTATGCATTTCTCTGGACAGCCTTCTTCTATCGTCTCCTCCTCACTATTCAGGTGTTTCATATATAGCAGGGACTGGAATACGTTCCTTGAGCCGTGTGTTACGTAAGGGTGTATCTTGATGTAAAACCACATTGGAGCACTGAAATTTATTACTGTAATGACAATTCTTTTCAACTCATGGCTGGGTCTTGATGTTGCTACATACAGCCTGAGGATTCTACTCCATAAGGTGTTCCACCTTGACACACAGGGAGGACCTGGCTCAATAGCAGCCAAGTCATCTTCAACAACACCTGTGATAACTCCTTTACAAATCCTATACAGGTATTTCTGATCCCAGGACAGATCTTTCTCCACTTCATCATTAAACACAAGGAAATCAGGGAAACTGACTGGCTGGAAGGCGACAACTGGAAGCTCAGACAAAGACTCCTTGATCTGCTTTCCAATGGGACCACGCCAATGCTCAGGACCACTTGGTTTACCATCATAGTGATAAAAAACTGCGCGGAAAAGCAGCTCATTTCCGTGAAGCTGACATATGAAATAATGGAGCGGGTGACCAAGTAACATATCAAGATGATGAATGACTCCATTTTCTGAGCCTACATTTACATTGGTTCCATCACAACCAACACACACAATGGGCTGCTGGGTTAGATTTTTCTCCACCAGAAACTCGTGAATAGTTTTGGCAATCTGCTTTCCGTGTCCAGTCTTGGGAGTCACATGTGTGAGATATTCATTGCCAGGCTCAACCATGATGACATAATGATCTTTCACCATCATCCTCGAACTCCATTTCTCGGTCTTCTCATTCTTTATCATCACACGAGTGGCGGTCTTCTTACCATCAAAATAGAGTGACGTCAAATTATCTAAACTAGCCATCTCCCCTACATTACAGTACAGTAACACAACATTGAGAAATGAAATGAGAAAAGGCTGATAATCAATATAGACATAGCACCATACTCATCTGCAACAAGACAACTTAAATGAAATAAGAGATATGAAAAAAAAGTTGATAAACACTGAACAGAACATTGCACCGCCACAGCGGCTGTTTGGCTAGTACTGTAGGTAAATTTAAAAATTTCAGTAGAAAATGCGGCAGACTAAACCTCGACATATCAGTTTCAAATTTGGTATGGAGTCCTAGATATGTATAAGGAACAATGCCTGAAGAGTGCAGCTTTGAGCAAAATTTCACTGTCCCCTATAAAAAAAATGTATGTGGTTTTTTCTGCTTTGCTATCTCCAGTGCTACGACATAAGAAGCTTCAGTAACCTTTTGGTTTGTTTCTTTGAATGCCCCTGTTGAATCCAGCTTCATCTTTTTGAGAGCATTCCCATGACGTTCAAAAAAGTTTTGGTCCTTGTCCTTGTGTTGAGGATGAACATTCTGCAAATGTCGCTTCAACTTTGTTGGTTTCATAGAATCATTTGTCAAAGCTTTACTACAAATAACACATTGAGGCCTTTCTTCTCCATTGATGATGATGGATGTGAATCCATATTCAATATATGAATGATCGTACCCTCTTTTTTTGACACTCATGATGGGCTCCAAATTCTGTAAATAAAAACAAGAAAAAGTCAAAACTATAAATGGATATTTTCACAGATAAAAAAGTGAAATATTTATCTTTATTTTTTATTTAATCAGCAACATGGCTGGCATTAAGAAGTAAATAATGCCAGTGATGCACAAAAAGAATATGTGTGAAATGCACAAATATGGGAGATTATGGTCCATGTTAACACCACAAAAACTAGAGAAGCACAGTCACCAATGTGAGTGCGAAACCAACAAAATACTCACAAAAAGTGGCAAAAAACACAGGAGCTAACGGAGAGAAAACCCGGCGTGACCTCTCAGTAGCGCGGATCATTGAAGACTGCTCAGAACTGCAAGCATTGAAGTATGAGTCACACGTCATCTGCGAGAGTGGGGGGCCCGGCAGGGGTGCAGCGGCGTCGCTTCACCGAGGGGTAAGGGGGTTGTAGGGGTATCGAGATATAATGTTGTCTAGCACTCAGGATGGATGGAAACTCAAAGGTGGTTTTCTTGTATAATATAAGTTATATGATAGACAGTCTGGTGCTGGAGGTGCCGTGTGGTGAGGGGCTGCTCAGTAGAGACGTTCGGTGAGTAGCGTGTTGTAGGAGGTAGATGTGCAGGAGCTTCGTTAGAGAAGATGTTGCCTGTTGCTGGCCTCCTGGTTGAATGAATGCTCACAGCGTGGAGCTTGCTGGAGGAGGTGTTGCTTGTTCAGGAAGATGGGCAGAATGAGAGCTGGTTGGTGAGGAAGCTCAGAGAAGGACAGCTGGTGGGTCGCCATGCTTGCTGGCGGGAGCGAGGACCGGCCAGGCAGGCGAGGAGAAGCGAGGGGCCGCCAGGCAGCGGCGGAGGAGGAGGTGTTGCTTGTTGTAGAACTGAGGCCGGAATCAATCTCAATGGAGAGACAGAGCTTATATACCCAGCAGACGTGAGTCACCTATGAGTCACGTTGGGAAAACCCGAGAAGTAACGGGTCTTTGGCTCGGTTGCTAGGATACGGCAGCGCATCTGGTGACGCCGCTCGTTTGGTTGCTAAGGAAAGCGTCGCAGGTGGGATGCAGCTACGCAGTTTGTAGGGGAGACGTCCACTACAGGGTGTAGGGGGTGGGGGGTACTCGTGACAGGAGGCTAGGTCTAGGACTCTAAGCAAAGCGTAAGCTTTCGTGAGGGTACTTGCAGACGGACCACTCGGTGGCGCCTATATCTTTCCTTTGTGGCAGCCATGTCTATGGGTAATCTATTTTGATCCTTATGGTTCAGGAGCTTGTGGTGAACGGTTTGATAGGCTGCTTGCAGCAGGTAACCGATGCATACTGAATTTTGTGCCGCCCTGGGGAGCTCAAAGGCAATAAAAAGATCAACATTCTAACAATTTGAGTTTGCTAATCTGTGGTCCCAATTCCCCCCTTGAAAACCTGAAATCCCCCCCTGGGGGAAATTCCCCCCTGGTTGAGAACCCCTGTTCTAGATGATACTAAGTGTTACATAATAATGTACTTCCTTGAGATAAATGTACTGTATATATCAGGTGCCTTCAAGAGACCTCAGGCTCTTAACTGGCTCAGCCATGTTAATATTGTTATTTTTATCGACTCTGTATCTGTTTTTTTCTGGCTAAATAAACGTTTTCATTATCAAAAGGAAGATTTGTAAATACAGTTTGAAATTATATGTTTTATGGAGAAGCTTAAAAGAGGAACATAAGAACATAAGAATGGAGGAAACTGCAGTGGGCCTATTGGCCCACACTGGGCAGTCCCGTTTACACGCAACCCCTATAGCTCATATATCCATCCAACCTATATTTGAAGCTATCCAGTGTGTTCGAGTTAATGATGATGTATGGTAGCTTGTTCCACTCATCCACTACTCTATTTGCAAACGAATGTTTACCTATCTCGCACCTAAATCTAAATTTAAAACTATTACTAAGAGTTCGCTCCTGGTTGGATAGTTTGAGTATCCTTTGTTATATCACCTACATTGAGTATTCAATACATGTTTTGATAATACTTGCAGAACTAAAGGTCATTTATGTATGACTCGAGTACAGGTTTAGAATAATAGGAGAGAGAGAGAGAGAGAGAGAGCTATGACTGGTGGTAAGGAGTACCTGCCGCTTCTTCACCTGCCGTATTTTGCTCAGTTAATCAAGGTAATCGTTCCAACCCCAGTTGTGTCATATCCTCCTCCAATCACTCTGTGTATATATGTATGTATGTATGTATGTATGTATGTATGTATGTATGTGCACACAGGGTGGTGTAATGCGTCTAATGGGGCAGCATTATGTTAGTGTTAAGGTGCAAGCACTGCTTGCATTCCCTTTCACTTTCAGCTACCGCCGCTGGTTAGCCCTAGTGGCGAACAGGGAAGCAACTTACCTAAGTCTTCCCCAGCTAGTACACAGCCTCTTCACAATCAAGACTCTTGCTGTGCCTTCTCGTGGCAACACACAGTAACTGGGTGCCTCATGGGCCCAGGCTAGACAAGCAGGGGATCGCAGAGCAGCAGTGGACCCCAAAAGGATTGTGCATAGGCCCACTGGCATGTGGACTCGTCTTGGCACCTACCAACCATTGCCTTGGTGCCTTGCAGATTAACCTTGGCAGGAACAAGGCTACGGGAGTAAACCTCAAAAGAAAAATCTGCAGTGGAGCTCCGCAACAAGCAGACATGCTTACAGAGCTCCAATAAGACCCCAACGGCGATATAGGCGTAAGAGGTGACCAACATGGGAACCCAACGACTACAACCGGAGAATGAAGGCAATGCAAGATTGACAAAGTACTAAGGCGAAATCCAAAATTCTAGGCTATTGGCAACCCATTGCAACTCTCCCTCTCCCCAGTCGTTGCAACTGCATAAGCCACTGGATCAGGAAAAGGGAGAGCCAAGATGTGTGGTTGTAGCCTGCGCTCCTGCCTCACCACATAAATCAACTCATGCGCAGCCATCATCCAGCTCATCATACTTCTCATATCACCAAAACCCCTATACCCCCAAAATTCCCATGGCGGCAGATGGGCGGCATATATATCATGGTCGTTTATGCAAGGGATATAGGGGGCACTGCAACCTGGTCCTGTCTGTGCGACTGATTAGTGCTTTGGAGGAGCCACTCTACTCACCCCACATGGGGAAGGGGCTAGAAAAGGGGCCCTAAACATGGCCTGCCTAAAGAACCAACCTGACTGGGCAACCACACTCAGTAAGGCCATCCTTAAGCGGTTGAAAACATAATCATAATCAAGATCTAAGCAAAAAAACACATTATACAACCTCTTATGGTTGCTGCATGGAATGTCAGGACCCTTCTTGATACTGGCAGAAATGAGTGTCCTGAAAGAAGAACCGCCCTTGTTGTAAAATAGCTGTTCAAGTATAACATGACATACCAGCCCTTAGTTAGTCCCGGCTCCCATAAGAGGGTCGACTCATAGAACGGGGGTCCGTCTCTCATTTTTCTGGAAGGGTAAGCCTGCAGCAGAGAGAAACAGCATTTATGGAGTTGGCTTTGCCATCCGCCAATGCATCCTACACAGGCTAACTGAAATGCCTATTGGAATCAACAAGCGCCTCATGACGCCCCGAGTCCCACTGAATCACTCATATCATGCTTTCTTCATCAGTGCATATGCCCTAACACTGGATGCAGAGGATGACATCAAGGAGGCCTTTTAAGCCGACCTCGACAGAGTGCTAATCTGTATCACCAGAGAAGATAAGGTTGTGCTCCTAGGTGACTTCAATGCCAGAGTTGGAAGAGATGCTGACATTTGGTAGGAACCATGGGGAGAAACGGAGTAGGCAAGTGTAATCCCAATGGCCTACTCCTCCTCAGCAACCTGACAACCTAGCTATCACCGATACCTTGTTTAGGCAGACCGACAAGGGCTTGTGGCAACACCCATGATCCAAATACTAGCATCTCATTGACCACTTTATTATCAGAGAAAGAGATTGCCTTGATGTCTTCATCACACGAGCCATGCATGGCTCAAACCACTGTGACACTGATCATCGGTTCGTCAGAGAGAAACTCTCATTTCACGTCGCCTCAAAACGGCGAAGGCAGCAAGCGTCTAGAAGAGGTTTTAACACCAAGTGTCTGGAGGCTCAAGCGGTAGCACATGCTTTCAGAGAGCAGGTCGAACATGGGCTGATAAGCAACCCGACAACAAATAACCGAAATCCCAGTGCCGAATGGGGTATTCTCGACACTTTCTTTACAAAAACCTGCAGAGAGACACTCGGCCAGATTGAAAGAATACACCAGGACTGGTTTACTGAAAATGACCTGGCAATCGATGTACTCGTCGACGATAAACGCTCTGCTTTAATTGAATGGCAGAACAACCCCAGTCTAGGACCAAAGCTGATACCTTCCGCAAGAGTGTGATATGTTATACACTGGACGAACAGGAATATATTTATCAAAATAAAGATACGTATAGTGGGAAAGACTGCTGCAATGATACGTTGTTTGTTCATGTATGATATATATGGACACAAAGTAGTACCTTCAGCTGTGTATTATTTTATTACTCTTATATTACTCCATTAATTATGTATAGTAAAGTATTACAGAACATGTATTAATTCTATGTAATATTCCATTTATTGTGCACCATGTTATGTATATAAATTATCATATTTACATTGTATGTATTCAACTTGTGAATGCTGGCATCTGTACATCCCAGCGCGCAGTAATACATAGAGAGTGAAGACAGAGTACTCGTGGTGTGGAAACGCGAGCTTCTGCGTCCTACTGTATATATATCTCCCGTACGAGAATAGAACCTACTTTTAAGACAACAAGTGTTTGTGTATACCCTCAGTAGTATAGAACATTTTGTGGGTATCCGTGACACACGTCAGATGGCGCAGTGATTATTTCTCAGTGAGATACAGTGGACCAAGCCTTTCCGCCCGGACTCTGTTAATGGCTTCTCCTCTTAAGCTTCATCTTCAGCAAGACCACTACAAGCCTCTAGACTTACAGTGTTGTGAAGTGCTATGCTGTGTACAGTGCTGTGCTGTGAAGTGAAGTGTTTTGTGAAATGCTGTGTTGTGTATTTTAATCATAATTGTCTGTGCAAGTTGCGGTCAGATGACTAAGGGAGCGGCCCGACAGTACGTGCTCTCCCTGTCTCTGGTCTGAGGGTGACTGAGGAAACAGTGCTCGACGCTGCCCACCCGCTCCTACGTCTGGCAGCGCGCCAAGTCTCTCCCCTCCCGCCAGGCACACACACACACACACACGCATTCACCTTCTATTTTCTTGTGACTTACTTCAGACTTCTGTAATTCCGTGCATAGATTACGAGGGGATGACCCGGTCTTTTGCACAGATAGAGTACAGAAGCAGTCGGTATGTCTCACAGGGATCAAAACGATACCCTGGACGATGGGGTTACGAGTTTTAGTGTGGGAGACCTCTCCCCACCCACGCCCCACGCTCCCCACAGTGACAACGCCGAGTCACCCACAGAATCTCCTCGCTCATGGCGAGCCAGCTCTCCTGCGATGCAGGCGTCCACAGATCTCCTTCAACTGATAAAGTGGATGGAAACTTCTCGACGCCAGGACGATATTGCAAGGAGAGAAGAGGAAGAAATTCGGTACAAAGAGTCTGAAAGACGACGCCACAAAGAGGAACAAACACACAGAGAACTCGAAGACATACGTAGAAGTGAGGATGACCTTAGAAGAAAGGAGGATCAAGCCAGATTTGAAGCCTTGATTTCTCTGTTAGCCTCCCCACAACGATCTACCGAACAAGATTCGTCTGCTACTACTAATGTTGATGCGACTAGAGGTACTGGTACCTCATTTCCCAGAGTCGGATCAACAACACCTCAAAAGGCTGCAGCACAAACGCCTCCCTCTCTGAAGTCTGACGCTTCTTATCAGATGTTTCGGGAATGGCGTCGACGTTGGCAAGACTACACAACAATGGTTGACTTGTCAAGTTTATCACAGCCGAAACAAATGATACAGCTTCGTATGTGCTTGTCCTTAGAGACACAACGTACTCTCGAGCAGACACTTCAAGTGCCTCCTACGACAACTCTGACGGTAGAGGCCGTGCTCGACAAGTTGCAGGAACACGTCAAGGGACAGCGCAATGAAGGGCTCAGAAGAAGAGAACTCCTCCAATGTAAACAGTTTGATGGAGAATCTTTTGACGCATTTTTTGTAAGGCTCAAAAGGTGTTCAGAGGAAGTTGATGTTTGTCCCGGACTTTCTCAAGTCTGTGAAGAGACACAACTTAAGACAATCATTTTAACGGGTGTCCGAGATGAAGAGCTAGTTCAGCGTCTCATTTCCCTTGACCCCACTTCCTCCCTTCAAGATGTTGCTACAAAATGTCGAGCGTACGAGGCCGCCAGGTGTGCGACTTCAGCTTTACACTCACAACCTGACCAGGTGAGGGCAGTGTCTTCCTACAGAAAGGGTAAGAAGCAGCAAGGTAACCCCACCCCTCACCCTCCAGCTACACCTTCAGCAGCAGCTTTGTGTAACAGCTGTGCGAGACAGCATAATGCCTCCCAGTGCCCAGCTGCTCAAAGCGTGTGCAGAAGGTGCGACCGCCAGGGTCACTGGGCTTACACAGTCAAGTGCCCTGCTAGCAAAGTTCAGTGCAGACTTTGTGGTCGTGTGGGCCATTATGACAAATGTTGTCGTAAGAAGACACATAAAGGACACCACCTAGGATCCAAGAAGTCATCCTCAGGTAGTGCTGGCGCGCCCCCTCCTTCTGGCAAGCATCAAGACGCTGTGTCCAGTCGTACATAGTTCCACAGACACGACGCCCCAGAACATCAATGTCGTCATTTCTTAAGGTAACTCGTCATCCAGTCTTCAGATGTTACCTGACACCGGTGCTGATGTCTCAGTAATTGGTCCACAACACTTAGCAAGTTTGGGAATACCCGGGAGCAACCTACAGCCCCCTCCTCAGACAACGAAACTGACAGCTGATGGTTCCAAGATGGCTCCAGCCTTGGGATCTTTCTGGGCTACCCTTACCTTTGGTAAGCAGTCTTGCTCAGCCCGGATTGATGTTCATGATGGTATCCCGACTCCGCTTTTATCATATGGCCATTGTCAAACGTTGGCCATTATTTCCAAGGAATTCCCTAAACCTATTTTAAAGGTCACCCATGTCAACAGGTTGAAGGAATTCCCTATCTCTACTAACACGTCCCCTTCTGACGCAAGAGCTTACCTTCTCAAGGAGTTTGCTGACGTGTTGGTTAATAAGAAATCTTTAGGATCCACACCACTCAAGCCGATGGTGGGTCCACCTATGAAGATTCATCTTAAGGATGGTGCTACACCTTTTGCCATCCACACCCCTCGTTCGATTCCTCACGCCTACAAGGAGCTAGTTAGACAAGAGCTTGACTCCATGGTCGCTCAGGGAATCATCAAACCGGCCGGAGACGAACCTTCACCTTGGTGCCACCCTCGTCCCCGTCGCCAAACCTCGTGGTGGAGTACGGATCACCACCGATCTGACTTAACTTTAACAGCAAGTTTCCCGTCCAGCCCACCCTTCACCCACACCCTTCGCAGCTGTTCGAAGTGTGGACCCGAAGGCGAAGTTTTTTACAACTATGGACGCCTTATGTTGTTATTGGCAGATCAAGTTGGCCGAAGAAGACCAGCATTTGACTACATTCATCACACCATTTGGGAGATACCAGTATTGCAGAGGCCCCATGGGATTTGCCGCTACGGGCGATGCATTCTGTCAACGTGGTGACGCGGCCCTTCAAGGAGTCACGAATTGTGTCAAGGTGGTTGATGATATCTTACTCCACGACGAAGACTACTGTGTCCACCTCTCCCGGATATACGAAGTGCTCACCAGATGTCGAAAGTACGGGATTACCCTCAACTCTGACAAGTTTGTAGTTGCCGCTCCATCAGTGAACTTCTGTGGGTACACTCTCTCAGCATCAGGCATCGCAGGTGACCCGGAGAAAGTAAGTGGAATCAGGGATTTTCCAACCCCTGCCAACCTGACAGACCTCCGTTCTTTTTTGGGTCTGGTCAATCAGGTGGCTGAATTTACACCTGACATCTCCGCCGCAACCCAGCCGTTACGCCCCCTGCTGAGCCCCAGGAGGACATCCCTGTGGACCCCAGATCATCAAGAGGCCTTCCAGCGAGTCAAGCAGGCCCTCGTAAGTCCACCTGTCCTCGCCTGTTACGACCCAGCCCTACCCACCGTCCTCCAGACTGACGCCTCCAGACTCTACGGCGTTGGTTACGCCCTTCTGCAGGACCATGGCGGTGGACAACTCCGCTTAATTCAGTGTGGATCCCGGTTCCTGACCGACGCTGAGACCCGTTATGCTACGATTGAGCTGGAGATGTTGGCTGTTGTTTGGGCGATGGCGAAGTGCCGCTTCTACCTGATAGGACTTCAGCACTTCACCCTCTTCACGGATCATCGCCCCCTTATACCTATAATCAATCACTACTCTTTGGATGCAGTAGAGAATCCTCACCTTCAACGTCTGAAAGAGAAGCTCTCGCCTTATCTCTTCACGGCTGTGTGGCGTGCGGGTAAGCTGTTGTGCATCCGGACGCCCTGTCCCGTGCCCCTGTCAGTCGCCCCACCCCAGAGGACGAGATGTTGTGTTCTACAGCTGCTGCATCCCTCAAGTCAGTAGTCTCATTGAAGGCTGTCTTCACATCAGAAGAGTCTACAGCACCGGATGCAGACAAGACCCTTGAAGATCTCTGCACCGCAGCCCGGGCCGACCCTTCCTACATCCGGCTCGTCGACTGTGTGTCTCAGGGATTTCCATCTAACCGATACGACCTTCATGAATCGCTACTCCCGTACTGGAAAATACGCGAGGACCTCTATTGTGACGGAGACCTCGTCTTGTATGGTCCACGAGTAGTTATTCCTGCTGCCCTACACCGCCGTACCTTGACCCGCCTTCACGACAGCCATCGAGGAGTGGAGGCCACCAAGCGACGGGCGAAGCAGACTGTATTTTGGCCCGGAATCGACGCGGACATTGCAAGTACCGTCCGTGCCTGTGAGCCGTGCCAGATTCTGCAACCTAGCCAGCAACAGGAACCTTTAATGTGCAACGACAACCCTTCAAGACCCTTCGAGTCTGTGTCGGCCGATTTCTTTGCAGTTGCAGGGAAGTCCTTCCTCTTCATTGCCGACCGACTGTCTGGATGGCCTGTTGTCGTCCCCTGTGGTAGTGATACAACGGCTACTGCTACCATCCGGAACTTCAGGCATTACTTCAGAGAAGTTGGTGTTCCTCTCCGCCTCAGGACTGATGGAGGACCCCAGTTCACCAGCCAAGAGTTCCGGGACGTCATGGACCGTTGGGGAGTCCGTCATGTCGTGACCTCGCCCCACTACCCCCAGGCGAATGGACACGCTGAAGCCGCAGTCAAGACTGTGAAACACCTGATCCTTAAGGTGTCACCCTCAGGAAATATCGACTGCGAGGACTTCGATCGAGGTTTGTTGGAGTTACGCAACACCCCGAACTTCACCGGACGCTCCCCAGCCCAGGTTCTATACGGACATCATCTCAGGTCTTGTGTTCCTGCCCACCCAAAGTCTTTTACTCAAGAGTGGCAGGCCAAGACTGAGGAATGTGACCGCCGTGCAGCAGAACGAGCCGCAGATGTCGTTGCTCGGTACGACTGTCATGCCCGCCCCCTTCCCAGGTTGAGTATCGGCCAGCAGGTCAGGATTCAAGATCCGGTATCTCACCGCTGGAACAAGGTTGGGGTTGTTATGGGTATTGGCCGGTCCAGGGACTACCAAGTGCGTCTTCCTAGTGGTAGAGTATGGTGGAGGAACCGTCGTGTCCTCTGACCCGTGGAGCTGCCTAGTGTTGACCCTTCCCCAGTTGAGTCCCCTGATGTTGATGTCTCTAAAGTAAATCCATCCCCACCTTGTGTTTCTGCCCCAGTACTCCGCAGGTCCGAGCGACTCAGAAACAAAAGGTCCGCTCAAGATGAAACTATGAGCGTATAGGGGGGAGGGAGGTGTATGATATATATGGACACAAAGTAGTACCTTCAGCTGTGTATTATTATATTACTCTTATATTACTCCATTAATTATGTATAGTAAAGTATTACAGAACATGTATTAATTCTATGTAATATTCCATTTATTGTGCACCATGTTATGTATATAAATTATCATATTTACATTGTATGTATTCAACTTGTGAATGCTGGCATCTGTACATCCCAGCGCGCAGTAATACATAGAGAGTGAAGACAGAGTACTCGTGGTGTGGAAACGCGAGCTTCTGCGTCCTACTGTATATATATCTCCCGTACGAGAATAGAACCTACTTTTAAGACAATAAGTGTTTGTGTATACCCTCAGTAGTATAGAACATTTTGTGGGTATCCGTGACACACGTCAGAGTTCACATGAAGGACCATGACTTGAGTAGACTTTGGTGAGAGAAGGCTGACTGAATAATGTTTTATTAGGAATTCGATAAAGTTTAGATTACTGGCTTGTGTAAGTTAGAGCTGTTCATCATTAAGAAAATAATAGTGGTAAGGTCGAGATATGACCGGATACCTAACGTAAGTCTTACCTGAGGTTACTTCACTTGCGAGGTCTCACTACCTCAGGTGTTGCGCTCAAGCTTTGTCATCTTCCTTGGCATATTGTATACATTACATTATCATAATTATGTTTATTATCATATTTATTTTCACTTAATTCCGGGAGACCTTTATTTAATTCATAATGAAGTTTTCGATTGCTTTGCTTGTGATCTGATATTATAAAATTTAAATTTCATATAATTACAAGCTCAAAAATCATATTACAAATATTATACAGCACTTTAAATCAGGAATTATTCGTTCGGCTCGTAGTGCAGTAAAGTGTACAAAATGAAGACGGGCTTGACCACACGAAAATAAACCGTTCCCAACAGCCAAATATATGTTTAATTTATGTTAGTTTACATTACTCATACAGAAATCTTAAATTGTGAACACATTTTGGGGTTAATATGGTTACAGTAAATTCAATATTATAATGCATTTAATATAAAAACATAAATTTCGACAAAATTTCCGCTTCCATGACATCTTATATCCCCTTTGAAAGTTTTATTGTAATGGTCTGTGTTGGGGAATGTGTCATGTATACATTACCCTGTACTGAGAAAATATAGCGTCAATTTTCGATTTCAAAGTCTGCTGCCTGTGGCTCCTGTCACTTTGTCACAGTAGTGTTATAGTTCTTAAGTATTCCTCCCACAGTAGTGACAGTTCTTCAGTCTTCCTCCCATAGACGGACAGACGGACATTTCAGAAACATGACATCTCATAATATCGCTCGAGGCATGATAATTGGTGTGTAAAAAAAAATGCTATATGATGCAATAAATAAAGCAATTTGAGGTGAAACTAGTAGAATTAAACACGGAACTGCTTATATAATATAAATAAACTCATAGATAGATGAGAAATACAAACTGATATAAAATACCTTCCCATCCTCTTATAATTCTTGCCACAAACTTATCGCTATGGAGGAAGTAAAGAAATTTTGGCGGGAGACGGCGAGAATAGCAAAGCCTGACTCAGCGTCTCATTCCCCAGGACGAACCACCAAACTCCCTGGCCAGATCAACCCAAAACTAAAAGCTCTATTCTTGAGCAAATCAAAGCAAGTCTGTGCTAAACTAGGTATTGCCGTCATTGTTTATGCTTTCTGATTTTTTTTTCAATATTTGGTTGATGTTAAGGTAGCTTTAAAATTTAACTGTATTTCTATAGCTAGGTTAAGTCTTTCGTTCAGGGAGGAATATAGCGGCCAAATTTACCGTCCGCTAGCTCGGTAATCCAATATTAAATAATTAAAGTTGGTGCATGACTCACACCCCAATAATCTTGTCTGATAACTTACCCTTCACAAGAAACACCCCCAAAAGTGCCCGTCAGCCCCGGGGATGTTGGAGGGGAGGAGATGGAAAGTGTGGTATTGGGAGTGAAGATGGATTAATGGGGAATACGCATGAAGAAGTGAGATAATGGGGAAGGTATAGAGGTATCGCAGGAAGACTGAGGAGGTGCGGGAGGAGGCTTCGATGACTAGAGGGTTAAAGAAGGAGGACAAGGGTGAAGAAAACATAGGTAGAGTGAGATGGGGAGGAGAAGAAAAGAAGGAAAGGTACTGTGTTCCAATATGCTTGTGAAAACTGGGTGTGTGAGTGTGTGTGTGTTGAGTGAAAGCTTAATTTAAACTTTATGCCGACAAAGTTTTGTATGAGACTTATCTTATTAAGGGGCAGTAAATATGGGTGGTGTCGGAGGAGGCAGTGTTAGGTGTGTTTGAAGGAGCGGTGAACACCAAGCAGGTGTGCCGAGGTGAGATGGACCTGTGGCAGTAGTCGGGATTTTATCTTTGATCAGATTTGATAATATAAAACTCATTGAGATATATAAAAATTATATATCTGTCACTATCTACATATAGAAACACACGCATATACAGTACTGTAAATCTGTAAAAAAAAAGAAAAAAAAAAAAAAAAATATATATATATATATATATATATATATATATATATATATATATATATATATATATATATATATATATATATATATATATATATAAATGACTGAAGGTGCGCGTGATCCATGAATATCCTGATAACCACATAGGAAACGAGAAAACAGGAAGTGTGTGTGATTGGTGTGTAATAATAATAATAATAATAATAATAATAATAATGATAATAATAATAATGATAATTAACGGTTTATTGAAACAGCATGGCATTCGGAAGACTGAAAATATACAGCTGCAAAATTGGGGAATAGCTCATTTGATTGACTAATAATATACAAGTAACATAAGTGAAACAAATATGATATATAATAATAAGGTGGGGTGAAGGTCATACTACAGGACATTTCAACATAGTGACAGTGCAAAAAGGTAAGATTCATTGGGAGTGAATACACTAGTTGATTACGAGTTGTTGATAACTTTTACAATGGTTGGGACTGGGCTGTTCTTATAGCAATCAGCACGTGCTCGTATGGGCTGGGTGCGGTTGTGTGTGTGTGTGGGGGGGGGGGGGGGGGGGGGGTTGGAAGTGGGAGTGTATGGGAGGTCGGGAGTGTGTGGGGAGTGTTTGGGAGTTAGGGAGTGTGTAGGATGTGGGGAGTGTGTGGGAGGTCAGGAGTGTGTGGGAGCTCGGGAGTGTGTGGGAGGTGAGGAGTGTGTGGGAGGTGGGAGTGTGTGGGAGGTAGGGAGTGTGTGGGAGGTCGGGAGTGTGTGGGAGGTGGGGAGTGTGTGGGAGGTGGTAGTGCAGGAGACAATGATAAAAATACAATACTGAAGGCAACATCTTCACGCCCCAAGCAACCAGGTTTCGAAACAACGCACTGGACCGACAGAAGTTCACTCTTAGGCACACTTGTTATAATTATTTATCACGTGTTGTCTTTCTCTCTACCTGCAATGAACGACTCGGAAAAATAATTGTTGGCAGGGAAACAAAGCAACGGCTGACCTTTATAGTTAACAGGAAATGTAAAATACCCGGCCATTTTAATTAGAGTCTTCATAATGGATGTTTCATTACCTGATATTAATAATGATTCTTTCTTGTCTATTTCACCTTTTGATAATTTTTTTTCTTGCTGATAAGAATTATATACTTTCTTAGAAGCAATATCCGATTAATGTATTGGAGTATATATTGTTGCGTGTAATAGACACACACACACACACACTACTACTACTACTTTGCTGTCACTAGGAATGGAGTATGACGCTCTTCCAGCTATGATACAATGATATGAGTTATTAAGAATGTCACCTACGTTGGTGAGTTCCGAGAGTGACGAAAGAGGCCGATACGGGACCAGCAGGATCGTTCATAGATGTTGAACATGTGGAGGCTACATCAAGTGTGGGAGGGGCTGCGGCAGCGTCTTTTCGCTGTTGGGAGCCGAAATAACCAAAAGTGAGAAACATTAGAGAGGGTAGAACCGCTGAGCTGGTTGGATGATTGAGGTGTGGCTGAACCAGGGACAGGCTGAAAGAGAATCTGAGTCTTAAGTACATTCACCTCAAGGCCAAAGTGTGCATCCGCATCTGCATAGGTGTTCAGTTTCTCCTGTAGGTGGCGTTCAATGTGAGCGACATGAGTGAGGTCGTCTGCATACTGATGTTCAGTAATGGAAGCTGCCGACACCTTTGTTCCTGCCTGGAGTCGTCTTATGTTGAAAAGACCTTTAATCCGGTACTCGATGTCGAACCTGCCAGTTAAATTGGCACTGGCATGAATAAGGAAGGCTGCCAAGAAAATGGAAAAGCGAGTTGATGTGAGTACAAATCCCTATGTCACTCCTGTTTGAATGAGGAAGAACTCAGACTGGGTGCCATTGTGCAGGACATTGCCGTTCATGCCATCGTGGAGTTGCTTCACAATGGCGATGATATTTGGTGGGCAGCCAAAATGGCTGAGGGTTCGCCAGAGGGATTTCCTGTTTACCAAGTCGAAGGTCTTGGTTTGGTCGATGAAAGCCAGGTATAGGTCATGAGGCTGTTCACTGCACTTTTCCTGTATCTGGCAGGCAGCAAAGATCACGTCAAAGGTGCCATGTGATGGTCTAAAGCTACATTGGTAGGAAGTTTTCCGCCTCAGGACAACAGCTAAATTCCGTGGTAGTTGCCACATTCTGACCGGTCTCCCTTGTTCATATAAATATTGACGATGGAGGCATCTTTAAGAGGTTGGGGGATTTCCTCCTTTCTGTTAGGTTCTGAATAATAAGTTCTATATACAGGAGAGAACACAAACACCTGTATAGTTTTGTAGGTTCGGTTTACTGGATAAGAGTATGTACACAAAGGAGAGCAGCGGTCTCCCTGGCTAGGCTCCTTGTCAACTGCTATAGGCGACGTATGGCAAGTGATACATTAGCAGCTTCCATACGTCGCCAGGCACATTAATTAAGCGTGTGGGGTATGGTAATAACATTGCCACACGCTGCTAGCTACATAAATGGAGCACATACATAATATACATACACGATACATAATCCAGCATACATAATATACATACACCTCCCTCCCCCCTATACGCTCATAGCAAAGTCTTGAGCGGACCTTTTCTTTTGGATCCGTTCTGAGCGTCGAGGGACTTCATCACTGGGAAGGGTATGGGACTCAACACTGGTGGCGGGGCCAGCAGAGGGCATTGTTACGGGGCGGAGAAAACGGCGGTTCCTCCACCACACACGACCACTGGGTAACCGCACCTGGTAGTCCCGTGACCTGCCGAGACCCATAACTACGCCTACTTTGTCCCAACGTAGGGAGGTCGGGTCCTGAACACGGACTTGGGTGCCGACACTCAACCTGGGGAGAGAACGGGCGTGGTCATTGTAGCGGGCGGCGACGTCCTGAACACGTTCGGCGGCTCGGCGATCACAATCCTCTGTCTTGGCCTGCCACTCCTTGGAGAAGGATTGAGGGTGAGCAGGGACACAAGAACGAAGGGGGCGTCCATACAAAACCTGGGCAGGGGAGCGTCCGGTGTAGTTAGGTGTGTTGCGGAGTTCAAGAAGACCCCTGTCGAAGGCCTCGCAGTCAATGTTCCCAGAAGGGGCCACCTTAAGGATGAGGTGCTTCAGGGATTTGACAGCAGCCTCAGCGTGGCCGTTGGACTGCGGGTAATGGGGCGATGACAACACATGCCGGACTCCCCATCGGTCGAGGAACACAGCAAAGTCCCGGCTTGTGAACTGAGGCCCTCCGTCGGTTCGCAGGCGTACAGGAACGCCCACGTCACGGAAGTAGTGGCGGAACTTGCTGATGGTGGCGGCAGACGTCGTGTCATTACCGCACTTGATGACAACCGGCCAACCAGAGAGACGGTCGACGATAACGAGGAAGGACTTTCCTGACACACAGAAAAAGTCGGCCGACACAGACTCAAAGGGGCGGGTGGGGTTGTCGTCACTCATAAAGGGTTCCTGCTGCTGGCTGGGTTGAAATACTTGGCAGGGCTCACACGCACGGACAACATTGGAGATGTCGGAGTTGATGCCGGGCCAGAACACAGTCTGTCGTGCACGTCGTTTGGTGGCCTCGGCTCCACGGTGACTGTCGTGAAGGCGGGCCAAGGCGTGGGGACGTGATGCAGCAGGGACAACTACACGTGCTCCGTACAGAACAAGGTCTCCGTCGCAGTAGAGTTCATCGCGGAGTTTCCAATACGGGAGCAGGGTGTTGTGAAGATCGTAGCGGTTGCTAGGAAATCCATTCCTCACACACTCGACGAGTCGGACATAGGAAGGGTCATCTCGGGCCGCTGTTCGAAGGTCCTCCATTGCCTTGTCGTCATCTGGTGACGGGTCCGAACGAAGGGATTGGACGGCATGGAGAGTGACCACAGTCCTGACGGAAAGAGCGAGGTCGGCGTCGAGTGCATGGTCTTCTGGAGTAGGGCGGCTGACAGGAGAGCGGGATAAGGCATCAGGGATGCAGAGCTCCTTACCAGCACGCCACACTGCAGTGAAGATGTACGCCAAGAGCTTCTCTTTAAGACGCTGGAGGCGAGGGTTCTCAACGGCGTCTAGCGTGTAGTGGTTGAGGATCGGGACAAGCGGGCGATGGTCGGTCACTAGGTGAAAGTATTGCAGGCCTATGAGGTAAAACCTGCACTTGGACATCGCCCAAACCACAGCCAACAGCTCCAACTCAATAGTGGCGTAGCGCGTCTCAGTGTCAGAGAGGAAACGCGAGCCACACTGGACGAGCCGGAACTGCCCTCCACCATGATCCTGCAGTAGGGCGTATCCCACGCCATACAAGCGTGAGGCATCTGTCTGCAGAACTGTCGGCAAGGCTGGGTCAAACGTGGCGAGGACAGGTGGACGAGACAGGGCCTGTTTCACTTGCTGGAAGGCCTTGTCGTGGTCGGGGGTCCACAGGAATGTCCTCTTGGGGCTCATCAGGGGGCGAAGTGGTTGAGCAGCTGCGGAGATGTCCGACGAAAACTCTGCTAACTGGTTGACGAGACCGATGAAGGACCTCAAGTCGGTCAGGTTAGCAGGGGTGGGAAAATCCGTAATGGCGCGGACCTTTTCCGGGTCAGCTGCGATACCATTCCCTGAGAGGGTGTACCCACAAAAGTCAACTGAAGAGCTGGCCAGAACAAACTTGTCGGCATTTAGGGTAATGCCGTGCTTCCGGCACCTGTTGAGTACCTCGTAGATACGGCAGAGGTGATCCATATAGTCCTCGTCGTACACGAGTATGTCGTCGACCACTTTCACGCAGTTTGCCAGACCTTGTAGAGCCATATCACCTCGAAGACAGAAAGCGTCTCCTGTAGCGGCGAATCCCATGGGGCCACGGCAATAACTGTAACGTCCATGCGGGGTGATGAACGTTGTGAGTGGTCGGTCTTCCTCGGCAAGCTCTATCTGCCAGTATCCACACAGGGCGTCCATCGTCGTGAAGAAGCGCGCCTTCGGGTTCACGCTGCGTATGGCTGCAAAGGGCGTGGGAGAAGGGTGCGCAGGACGAGACACCTGGTTGTTGAGCTTGGAAAGGTCAGTGGTGATCCGAACACCACCTTTAGGTTTTGCGACGACAACCATCGGGTGACACCATGGAGACGGGTCATCGCCGGTTGGTACAATAATTTCTTGGGCGACCATGGAGTCCAGCTCGTTTTTGACCGCCTCGCGGAAGGCCAGGGGAACCAGTCGAGGGGTGTAAATAGCGAATGGCTTCGCGTCGTCCCTCAGGTGGATCCTCATGGGGGGGCCTGCCATCTTCTTGAGAGGCTTGGATTCCAGAGCGGACTTGGTCACCAGAACGTCGCTGAATTCCTTCAGGAAGTACTTCCGAGCATCCGAAGGAGAGGTGTCACTGGCAAGAGGCAGGGGTAGGGCGGCAGCAGGGTCGTTGCTGCTCCCTTTTTGCACCCTGTTGGCGTGTTTTACCTCAAGAATAGGTTTGGGGAAGTCCTGGGAGATGATGGCCAACTCCTGACAATGTCTGTAGGACAGCAAAGGAGTCTGGACACCGTTATGCACATCAATCCAGGCTTGACACGACCTGTTGCCAAAGGTGACTTGTGCTTGGAGTGAACCCAGGGCCGGGGTCATCTGTGAACCATCTGCCATAAAGCGGAGATCCTTGGGGGGCGGTCCTAGATCACTTGGAGAGAGCCCCAAGCATTGCAAATGCTGGGGACCGATGACTGTAGCATCAGCGCCGGTGTCGGGCAACATCTGAAGACGGGATGATACACCGCCGTAGGTCACGATGACGCTGATGTACTGGGGGACTTTGGTCCTGGGACGCGGGGGGGAGCACACATTCCTAATGTGGCTCGAGCGTTGTCAGGAGTCGTCGTGCCTCTGATTGGAAGACTGTGGGCGGCCCTCTCTGGTGGAAGGGGGCTGAAGCTTCCGCCGACGCGGTCCCTTGGGTATGTTGGAAGGGCAACACTTGTCATAGTGGCCCAGACGACCACACACATTGCACTGGACGCGTTTGGCTGGGCACCGTACTGTGAGTGACCAGTGGCCCTTACGGTCACAACTGTTGCAGGTAGACTGAGCAGCTGGACACACCTGTGTTCCGTGCTGCTTACCACAGTTGTTGCAAAATAAACCGGGCGTGGACGTGGTGGGCGAAGGCGTAGGAACAGACTTCTTGTCCTTCTTGTACCGGGACACAGCGCGTACAGCTGTAGGGGGAGCACGGATGGCAGAGGTGGCACACCTGGCAGCCTCATAGGAGCGACATATCGTCAACACATCCTTAAGAGAAGAGGAAGAGTCGAGGGAGGTGAGGCGTTGGACAAGTTCCTCGTCCTTAACACCCATCAGGATCACCTGCCTCAACTGGGTCTCCTCGCACTGCTGGTGGTGGCCTGGACATATATCTACCTCTTCCGAGGCTCTCTTAAGACGCACGTAAAAGGCATCAAAAGACTCACCCTCCATCTGTCTGCAGCTAAACAATTCCCTCCTGCGCAGAGCTTCATTCTGCTGTCCTTTGATGTGCCGTTGTAGAACGTCCAGTACCTCCTCTACAGACAGCAAAGAGGTTGGGGGTACCTGCAACGTATGTTCCAAGACACGCTGAATTTCCAAGGACAGGCACATACGCAGCTGGATGAGTTGTTTAGGCTGTGACAAACTCTGGAGATCCACCATTGTAGAATAATCAGTCCACCGTCGCCGCCATTCACGAAAAGTCTGGAAATTCACATCAGGCTTCAAGATGGGCGGTGTTTGAGCTGCTGCTTTAGGTGGGGCTGGGGGGTGTGAAGGAAGCATGGATGGGGTATCTGAACCAGTCAGTACCGAGGCAGTGTTAGAGCCAGGGGCTTGGTTAACAGTGAGGCGAGATATCAAGGCTTCAAACCGTTCACTGTCTTCCAATCTCCGTTGGTGGTCTCGTTCTGCCTCTGCTTGCCTTCTGTGCTCATCCGCCAAACGTCTGTGGGCTTCATCCTCGCGTTTCTCATCTCTCATAAACTTCAGTAAGGCAATTATCTCTGGAGACAACGCTGAATATTGAGGTGAGGGACTGCGCGATGTGGGGGCTGGAGCGTCGTGGCCGGCCTGGTCATCCATCTCTGCGGGGCTATCACCCGCCTGGCTCATCCAGACGCTGGGTCCACGGCTACGTAAGGCGTGAGACATAACTACTTCCTCTGTGTACTATGTCTTAAATCAGTGTTGACCAGTCAGCCCGTCGTATCAACAAGATTTCAGACAAAAATTAATTAAATACACAGATAAGTAGGTTATATATATAAAATATATATAAGAAGCCGCGCGGTCAGCGAGTGTTAGTACGTGTGTGTGTGGTGTCCCGGGCGGGTAGAGTCTCGCCCCAGCTGTGAGGGGGGGTGGAGGCGGCGCTGTGAGGGGGTGGAGGGAGAGGCGCGGCGACTCCCAGTCAGCCCAGTACCCTCAGGACGCGGTCAGAGACGGGTGCACTGAACTCTACTCCTTACAAATGCCCAGAACGTGCCGTATACCTTTGGGAATCCTTTAGAACAAGGTCACACATGAATGGCACGAAACACACAATGCACTAAACACTTCACAGAAAATCACTGTCACTGACACTGCTCAAAGTTGCTGAGATTCTTCGAGGAGAGCTGACGCGCGGGAGTTGACCCAAGCCAGAGTCCATAGCCGGCTTTTCACAAACTTTGCACTATCACTCGTAATTATCCAGTAAGATCGGATCACTGCGCCATGTTAGGTTCTGAATAATAAGTTCTATATACAGGAGAGAACACAAACACCTGTATAGTTTTGTAGGTTCGGTTTACTGGATAAGAGTATGTACACAAAGGAGAGCAGCGGTCTCCCTGGCTAGGCTCCTTGTCAACTGCTATAGGCGACGTATGGCAAGTGATACATTAGCAGCTTCCATACGTCGCCAGGCACATTAATTAAGCGTGTGGGGTATGGTAATAACATTGCCACACGCTGCTAGCTACATAAATGGAGCACATACATAATATACATACACGATACATAATCCAGCATACATAATATACATACACTTTCTTCCATCTATTCTCCAGGAGAGAGTATAGACGGCTGGTAAGCAGAGGTCGTCCTGCCTTATACACCTCGGCTGGGATTCAATCAGGCCCTGAGGCTTTGTTATTTTTCATGTGTTTGATGGCCGAAGCTACCTCATCCAGGGATGGAGGATAGCTGAGGTAGGTCAGCTGTGGATACTGAGGGACTTGCTGGGTAGTCAGGACATCCACATCAGTGTTTTGATTGAGCAGCGAATGGCAGTGCTCTTTCCAGCGTTGAAGGATGCCGTCTTTGTTTTTAATTAGAGAGTTATCGTTGAATGAGGAGAAGGGGGGCTGCGCCATGAATGTTTTACCATTACAATGTTTTAGTGGGATTGAAATATTCGTGCAACTTGTGTTGATCTACAAGTTTTTGCATTTCACATGATTTATTTTTAAACCAGTCATTCTTTAGATTGCGAAGCTCGTGCTGGGCCTTCACATTCTTCTTGCAGAAAGTATCAGCTTTGGTTCGAGACTGAGGGTTGTTCTGCCAGTCAGTTAGAGCAGCACGTTAATCATTGATGAGTACATTGATTTCCTGGTCATTGTCATCAAACCAGTCCTGGTGTATTCTTTCGACCTGAAGGTTTTTGTCATGACAGTGTCAAGAATACCCCACTCGGCACTTGTATTTAGGTTGTTTGTTGTCAGGTTTTTTATCAGCCTATGTTCGAGCTACTCTCTGAAGGCATGTTCTACAGCAGGATCCTCCAGACGCTTAGTGTTAAAACCTCTTCTAGAGGCTTTCTGCCTTCGCAGCTTTGGGACGACGTGAAGTGTGAACTTGGCTCTGACGAGCCGATTATACCAGTGTAGCAGTGCTCTGAGGCACGCATGGCTCGGGTGATGAGGACATCTCAGCAATCTCTTTCTCTGAAAAGAATGTAGTCAATAAGATGTCAGTGTTTGGATCGTGGGTGTTGCCAAGAACACTTGAAATAGTCGGCTTATCTAAACAAGGTATTGGTGATAGTCAGGTTGTGTGCAGCACAGTTGCTGAGGAGTAAGCAGTAAGGATTACACTTGCCTGGCAAATGTCAGCATCTCTGCTAACTCTGGCATTGAAGTCACCCAGGAACACTACCTTATCTTCTCTGGGGATAGAGGTTAGCACTCTGTAGAGGTCAGCGTAAAAGCCGTCCTTGATATCATCCTCTGCATGCAGTGTTGGGGCGTATGCGCTGATGAAGAAGGCATGACATGAGTGATTCAGTGGGACTCGGAGTGTCAGGAGGAACTCCTTGATCCCAACAGACATTTCAGTTAGCCTGTGTAGGATGCGTTGGCAGATGTCAAAGCCAACTCCATATATGAGGTTTCTCTCCACAGCAAGGTTACCCTTCTAGAAGAAGGTATATTCAAACCGGCTCCCGGTCACTTGGCCGACAGACGTTTGGCCAACGGAAATTTCACAGACGGACACTTCACTGACGGACATTTGGCCGTACGGACATTTAGCCGAATGGACAAATGGCCGAACCCAACCTAACCTAACCTAACCTAACCAAACCTGGCCTATACAAATGTGCAAAAAATAATTTTCTATCATGCAAATGTATCACACTGCAATTATATTATCTTCTTATCCTGTGTTTTGTAAAGCAAATACATTACAATGAAGAAAGAAAAAATTAAAAAGGCCATATGTCCATTCACCCAAATGTCCATTCTACTAATTGTCCGTTCGGTTTATTGTCTGTTCGGCCAAATGTCCGTCGGCCAAATGTCCTTCGGCCATCTGTCCGGCAACGAGTCAAACCCCCGTTCTGTGAGTCGACCCTCGTCTGGGAGCTGGGACTCACTAATGGCTGCTCTGTCGATATTACTTATACCTAGCCAGTTCTTTTACCACAAGGGCGGCTCTTCTTTCAGTTTACTCATTTGTGCCAGTGTCCAGAAGAGACCTGACATTCCATGGAGCGACCATAATACGTTGTATAGTTTGTTTTTGTTTTTATCTGGGATTATGATTGTGTTTTCGACCACATTAGGATGGCCTTACTGGGTGCGGTTGCCCAGTAAGGTTGGTTGCTTAGACAGGCTATGTTGGACCGGATTTCATTGCTGCCTAGATTTCAGTGCATAAAGAACCATCTTAACTGTGCCGCCCATGAGCAGAGTTGTGACTAGAAACTCCCGGCAATCATCTCTGCCTGTCCCCGTCGCCACTCGTCCGTCGCCTTAGGACTTTTGGGGGTATAGGGGTTTGATGATGATGAGGAGTATGATGAGCTGGATGATGATTTTTTTTTTTTTTTTTTTTTTTAGATTTGTAGGAAGGAGGATGACTGTGCGTGAGCTGATTTATGTGGTGAGGCAGGAGAGCAGGCTGCAACCACACATCCCTTTTCCTGATCCAGTGGCGGAAGTGTTGCAACGACTGGGGAGGGGAAGAGTTGCAATGGACTGCCGATAGCCCATTTTGTTGGGTTTCGCCTTAGTCGCCTGTCCATCATGCATTGTCTTTGTCTGCCGGTGTAGTCATTGGGTTCCCATGGTGGTCACCTCTTCTGCCTATACTGACATTGGGGTTTTGATGGATCTCTGTAAGCATGTCTGCCTGATGAGGTGCTCCACCGCAGATTTCTTTCGGAGCTTTTTCCTGTAGCCTTATACCTACCAAGGTTAATCTGCAAGACAGCGGGGCAATGGTTGGTAGGCACCAGGACGTGTCCACATGCCAGTGGGCTTATGCGCCGTCCCTTTGGTGCCTACTGCTACTACGAGATTCCCTGCTCGTCTAGACTGGGCCCATGAGGCACCCAGTTACACTGTGTTGCCACGAGGAGGCACATAAGGAGTTTTGATGGTGAAGAGGCTGTGTACTGGCGGGGGAAGACTTATGTGAGTTGTTTTCCTGTTCGCCACGAGGGCTAGCCAGCGACGGTTGCTGAAAGTGAGAGGAAGCAAGTAGTGCTTGCACCTTAACATTAACATAATGCTGCCACAGTAGATGCATTATACCACTCTGTGCACACACACACACACACACACATGCGTAATTGATTCGTCTCCGTGTATCTCTTAGTGGACAACACTTAACAGCTTCCTCCACATAAATCATTGTCATAGAAATCTGGTTGGCGGCGAAAGTTTGTTGGAAATTATACTTTTATGAAAGGAAATTCCAGTAGAGATCTCTTTTAATTAATTTTTCATGTAATGAAAGTTTTTATATGCAGTTTCAAAAGGTGTTCGTTCTTTACTCCCGAAAAAGGTGTAACTAGTTATTGCTTCAGCCATACTAAATCAATGGGCCGCATATTCACTATCTCACAAAACATCTCAACTCAATAATCAGGACAGTGGGACGTTTGCCTATAGGTTCACGCCGGCCATGCATACGTGAGACGCCCTGGGGTGCATTTGGGTCACTGCTACTTTGTGTAATACTGTGTACTGTAAAGTGAAATACTGGTAATAAGATCTTAGCTCGGAGTTAAGGTAGTTATTTCTGCCCACGTTGAAAACAGTGACATTGAATATATTTTTAATTGTATTATTAGTCCTAACTACCAATCGTGAAAAGTTCTAATAACAACAGATTAATAGATTGTATAGAATATTGGGAGTACTTAGGTCAAGCGAATTGATTTTGAGGTCGTCGATTTCTGTGAGTACATGTACGGTACAAAAATGAGTGACTAAACCATATTATCAGATAAGCTTTAGCATTGATGAGTTACTCTCTCAGCTTGGTGTATGATATTTTTATAGTTTAGTATACATTCCATGATATATTTCTGGTGTCTGTATTATTATTCACACACGCACACACACACACACACACTGCCAGAGTCATGGTGAAATATTTCAGGGTGTGGTGTGTGTGTGGACCTCATTTCCTAGTGTCTCAGGGCTCCCTCAACCCCACAGCTCATGGTGTGGACGTCTCAGTGCTCTCTCGTACTCACAGCCCCAGCACGGTACACTCAGAGCTCTTCTGTACTCACAGCACCGGATGGGATGGTCTGAGCGGAGTGCTCTCTCGCACTCCCAGCACCGATGCAGTAGTCTAAGAGCTGTTCTTTGTTCCCAGCCCCGTTGAGGTAGTCTGTAGGCTCCCAAGTGGTGTGTGAGTGTGTGTGTGTGTGTAATAATTAAATAATAATAGTAATAATAATAATAATAATAATAATAATAATAATAATAATAATAATAATAATAATAATAATAATAATAATAATAATAATAATAATTAACGGTTTATTAAGATAACATGGTAGCCCGAAGGCTGAAAATATACAATGATGTTACGAACCCCTCCACCCATTGTCATGATCTACCTGCCCAGCACCACGAGCAACGCCATCTAGGGACGAGACACGAGTATGACTCGTCTTAGTTACCACTCCGGGGTTTCCCTTCTCCATATCCTGGTTGTTGCGTCACTTCCTCCCAGTCTTCTTTGTGAGCTCCAATTCGAGGAGAGAGGACTTGGCTCTGGGAAGTGACCACAGGATCACCTATCCTGGAAACCTACGGCACAGTGACTACCTACCGTCTTCTACAATACTCAGCCTTACTCGTCAGCCATCTCAGCTCCTCACTTAAGTATTTGTAATCTTGTATTGCCTCTCCCACCTCCACATTGCTTCACTATTGTTTTATGTTTTATTAGTATGTATATACTGTTAATGTTTAGGTTAAGTTTGGTTAAGGGTAATTTATAAGCTGATTATTTTGTTAAGGAATTCATGGTACTTTATTATACACAACGAAAACTCGCATCCTTTGTCTGCCCTTTTATAGTCCGATTGTCTTTGTTTTTTTTTGTTGTTACCTGTTGGGATCTGGGTAGACGTATAACTATATTCTAAATCCCCAACTCGTAACAAATGGCGACCGTGACAGGACACGACCTTAAGTACCATATTTCTTCCTCCCTTGTAACTCCTTGTTAATTATTCCTCCCAGTCACTTCTGTTCACAATTGCTTTACGGTGATTTAAAGTTTCCTTCATATGTATGTGCATATATTGGTATTATCGTTCAGTAGGAGTGACAGACGTAGGATATTAGGTTCCAAGTGTCATAAGGCTTACCTGTTATTACACGTGGCAGTCGTGTAGTAAGTCTTATCGAGTGTAGGGAAGAATCCGGATCTGTTTAATGCCCTACCCTCACTCCAGAGTAGGCTGTTCCATAGTCACTAGTTTAGGGTGAAGTGATATCTTGGGACGCCCCGCTCTACCAGGACCCCATAATTATAAAGCCTCAATTATTGTTCTTCTCATCATCTCATTCGGGGTCAATAATCAAGTATCTCAGGGTTGTTAATCCGGATCTTTATATTAATGCCGTAATACGCCCTTCCTCTTTCAATTATCTCAGGGTCGTTAATCCCGATCTTTATATAAATGCCGTAATACGCCCTTCCTCTTTCAAGTATCTCAGGGTCGTTAATCCCGATCTTTATATTAATGCCGTAATACGCCCTTCCTCTTTCAAGTATCTCAGGGTTGTTAATCCGGATCTTTATATAAATGCCGTAATACGCCCTTCCTGTTTCAAGTATCTAAGGGTTGTTAATCCGGATCTTTATATTAATGCCGTAATACGCCCTTCCCATTTCAAGTCTCTTATCCTTATCTAAGGATCTTCTCAGAAGAACAATATTCATAGGTGTAATTTCCCTAGGTATAACTTGGGTAGTTTCCGGGACTTTCTGGTTATCCACTGCCGTGATATTTTCTAGGGTATTCCACTTATCTTTTGACCATTAATTAATTTATCTAGGTCTTGCTAATGGCCACCTCAGGATTTGTTAAACTTGGTAGTCCTGGAGGAGTGGAAGAGCAAGATACCATTTCACATCTTGAAGCATGTGGAGGAGCGTGGAGAGGTTAATTTAGGGCGTGCAGCTGAGCTGGCTGATGAGTACGCCTTGCTGGTGGAGTCACTGTGCCGTAGGGAACGTGGTACTTTCCCACATGTTAGGTCCTCCTCTGATGATAACCTTGGGGACGTGAGTGGTAGGTCGAGAGGTCCCACACCTACCTCCCCTGATGCAATCAAGTTTACTTGTTCTTACTGTAAAAACCCAGGCCATACGATCCAGACTTCTAAACACCCAAAGTGTCGAATTGCTAAAAGTAGTTCCCCGAATCCCAAATCCAAACCAATAGCAACCACCAATGTGGAAAGGCCCCATCAGGATCTCTTCTCTTCATTCACCTATGAGGGAAAAATTTCAATCATAGAGGGGTCTCGTTCTTTCCCTATTCGTATACTACGTGATACGGGCGCAGCACAATCTATCCTACTGTTTAACGTCATTCCTGATATATCTACCGCATTTACTAATGAGTGTTCTAATTTCAGATCTCTCATCCCATTCTTCCTATCCTTTAGCTAAAGTGCACCTCCAATGTCCCTTGATTACTGGGGAAGTGCAAATAGCCATTAGGAAAGACCCAATGCTAGTGTGCGGCATTCATTTATTATTGGGTAATGACTTGGCAGGAGATCTAGTGGTTCCTAACATAAAGACAGTCGACTCTCCCTTACCTGTCAACTCCACCACTGACCTTAAAGAAACTATTCCTCTTCTTTTCCCATCTTGTGCTGTCACCCGGTCAGAGTGTGCGAAATGGGCCCCCTTCATCTAAAACCACCTCTAATATCTTCCTACCCACAGAAGATCTGTACAATAAGACCATTAGTAAGGATGAGCTCGTTAAAGCCCAACAATCTGATCCATCTGTGTTCAAACATGTGATGAAAGACCTAAGTGTGGACCATTGTACATCTTCGGCTTACCACCCACCGTCCCAAGGTTGCTTGGAACGGTTCCATCAAAACTTTCAAATCAATGCTAATAAACTATCTCCCCTCAACTATATAGTCCATACTCCTGATCGCCGAGAAGATTCACAACTTGTTCACATTAATCTCATGAAACTTTACCATTCCAGGCAGTCAGAGGAAGACATCCCAGAGGCTATAAGCCTACCTGTATTGCATACGGTTTTGTCAGGGCCAGAGCCGGAGACAGATGACATGGACCTATTGGAGAATTTAGACTTCCCTCTACCTAAAGAGAACCCTGCGAACAGTCACATACTCAACAACTTGGATGAGTATTTTTCTGTTCTGAATCCATCTCAAGCAAAAGATCTCACTAAGTTATTATCAACATTTCCTAAAGTCACATCAGACCTCCCAGGGTTTTGCAATATACTTAAACATGATATTAAGCTAATCTCAGATGATGTACAACCCATTAGGCAATCAGCATATCGACTAAATCCACAAAAAAAGAGATTATGAAAAAGGAGGTAGATTTTTTGTTAAAACATAACTTAGCTGAGCCTAGTACCTCCCCTTGGGCTTCACCTTGCCTTCTCATTCCAAAACCCGATGGCACTTTTCGTTTCTGTACCGATTATCGTAAAGTGAACCAGGTCACTGTCTCTGACTCCTACCCTTTACCTTTGATTGAAGATATAATAGACAGAATAGGCTGTGCAAAGTATATATCTACCGTGGACCTGTTGAAAGGATATTATCAAGTGGGACTCACGGATAGGGCAAAAATAATCTCGGCATTTATAACTCCATTTGGTCTTTTTCAATATTTGGTTATGGCGTTTGGCTTTTCTAATGCTCCGGCCACATTCCAGAGGGCCATCAACTTCCTAATTCAGGACCTAGGTGGGACGTTCGCCTACCTGGATGACCTGGTGGTGGTGTCGGACAGCTGGGACGAACATCTGGTGCGTTTGGAGATACTGTTTGCACGACTGCAAGAGACTGGATTCACCATAAACCTGGCTAAATCTGCTTTTGGCCGGGCCTCAGTGACTTACCTGGGACATATCGTTGGGCATGGTATGGTGAGACCCAAGGACGCAAACGTTAGAGCCATCTTGTCCTTCCCCACTCCAAGGACGAGGAAGGAACTCATGCGCTTCCTGGGGATGTGCGGCTACTACCGTCGGTTCTGCAGTAACTTCTCCAGCGTGGCCGGACCCCTCACAGACCTTACCAGTTCTGCTGTCCCTTACATCTGGAACCAGAAGTGCGACCAGTCTTTCCACCGCCTCAAAGCCTTCCTTGCCTCTAAGCCTGTAGTCCACCCCCCTGACTACACTTGCCCTTCCATCTGCAAATCGACGCTAGTGGTGTCGGAGTGGGGGCTGTGCTCCTACAACCCGACCCAACCACTGATGTCCTTCACCCTGTGGCATACTACTCCGCCAAGTTGAAAAAACATCAGACCAACTACTCGACCATAGAGAAGGAGGCCCTGGCTCTGGTGTTGGCAATAAAGAAATTTGAATGTTACCTCCAGTCTTGCCCACAAACAACCCTAGTCTTCACCGACCATAACCCACTCACGTTCATCCAAACCAACAAGACCTCCAACCAGCGAATCCACCGCTGGGCTCTCCTCACCCAGCCCTATAATCTACAAGTCCAGCACATAAAGGGGGTGGACAACCTGATTGCAGACTCCTTATCCCGAGCTCCAGTGGAAATGCAGCAGCTACTCTCCAGACGCACCAGGTGATCACCTCCTTCGCGCCCGCGCTACGGAGGTCTTTGGAGGGGGGGTGTGTTACGAACCCCTCCACCGATTGTCATGATCTACCTGCCCAGCACCACGAGCAACGCCATCTAGGGACGAGACACGAGTATGACTCGTCTTAGTTACCACTCCGGGGTTTCCCTTCTCCATATCCTGGTTGTTGCGTCACTTCCTCCCAGTCTTCTTTGTGAGCTCCAATTCGAGGAGAGAGGACTTGGCTCTGGGAAGTGACCACAGGATCACCTATCCTGGAAACCTACGGCACAGTGACTACCTACCGTCTTCTACAATACTCGGCCTTACTCGTCAGCCATCTCAGCTCCTCACTTAAGTATTTGTAATCTTGTATTGCCTCTCCCACCTCCACCTTGCTTCACTATTGGTTTATGTTTTATTTGTATGTATATACTGTTAATGTTTAGGTTAAGTTTGGTTAAGGGTAATTTATAAGCTGATTATTTTGTTAAGGAATTCATGGTACTTTATTATACACAACGAAAACTCGCATCCTTTGTCTACCCTTTTATAGTCCGATTGTCTTTGTTTTTTTTTTGTTGTTACCTGTTGGGATCTGGGTAGACGTATAACTATATTCTAAATCCCCAACTCGTAACAATGAACAGAGGTGATAGGTTACATATGGTGGAAGCGGGGAGTGGGTCACTCGATTGACAAAAGCTTTCAATACAAAAGTAAAGAAACATAGAGTCAACATATAGATTAACTATAGATCTGGTAATGTTTGAGCTGGACTTGTAAACATTCTTGTGACCTGATAGGGCGGCAAATTAATTCAGGACAGGATGCAAATGCATTACAGGAGGATCTAAATAAACTGCAGGGGTGGTCTGAAAAATGGCAAATGAAATTCAACACCAGCAAGTGCAGCGTACTTAATCTTGGAAGAACAAATACTTATAATGTATACAGCCTTAACAACATCAACCTAGAGAAGTCGACTTGTGAAAGAGACCTAGGGGTACTTAAGCCCGGACCTACGGCCTAGAAAACGGTGCGTTAATGTTCGAAATAAGGCAAACAGAGTATTGGGTTTTATATCTAGAAGTGTAAGTAACAAGAGTGCAGAGGTCTTATTGCAACTATATCTTTCGCTAGTCAGGCCGCAACTCGATTATGCGGTTCAGTTCTGGTGCCCCTATTATAGAATGGATATAAATTCACTAGAGTCGGTGCAGCGAAGAATGACAAAAATGATTCCGGGACTTAGAAACCTTCCATATCAGGATAGGTTAAAGAAACTTAACTTGCATTCCCTAGAAAGACGAAGAGTGCGGGGAGATATGATAGAAGTATTTAAGTGGGTGAAAGGAATCAATACAGGGGATATAGATAAAGTTCTTATAATATCCGAGCAGGATAGGACTCGGAGCAACGGATTCAAGTTGGATAAGTTTAGGTTTAGGAGGGAGATAGGAAGAAACTGGTTCACAAATTGGGTGGTGGATGAGTGGAACAAGCTTAGCAACTCTGTAGTAAGTGCGGGAACTCTGGAAAGTTTCAAAAAGAGGCTAGATAGATTCATGGATGATAGAGAGTGGTAGTAACTCTCGACAGGAGCTGCCATGCACAGGCCAGCCGGCCTATTGCAGACTTCTTATGTTATGTTGGCGTCCACTGTCTAGACGGCCCATGCGTCATACCTGGGTGTTAATCCGCTACCTCACTACAGCTGCAGATGGTCCGGGTAGGTCCTCCAGCTCAAAAAGGGTTTTGGAGAAGGTTCTTGTTCCCCATGTGATGAAGTTAGGAATTCATAGTTCCTCACCTGGGTGGAGAAGGGAGTCCTCAGTTCTCTCCTGATGTAGATCGGAGTCTTTCATTGCTTCTCATCCAGTGTTGGTGGTGGCGAGTGTATGGTGGACAGGGTGTGTCTGGTCCGGTCAGGTCAACATTGACCGCTAAGCACTGATTGTCGCTCTAACAGTTGTTTCTTTCTTTAGAGTTGAAATTGTCACTTTTGTATATCACTTGTGGATTGATGATCAAATTTTGCACTGCACTGTTGGTAGGAGGATGTTGATAACTCCACATGGGGAGGAGGAAATGGCGAAATGGAGTGCCCGACAAACCAGGCTGGCAGCTGTCTCCATGGTCAAGAGACCACGGGCAGCGTCGACGTCCTCACCCTATGTATGTGTGTGTGTGTGTGTGTGCGCTTGCACACAGGGTGGTGTAATGCACCTAATGTGGAAGCATTATATTAGCGTTAAGGTGCAAGCACGACTTGCTTCCACTCCCTTTCAACCATCGCCGCTGGCTAGCCCTCGTAGTGAACAGGGATGCAGCTTGCACAAGTATTCACCTGCCAGTACACAGCCTCTTCACCATAAAGACTCCTACTGTGCCTCCTCGTGGCAATACATGGTACCTGGGTGCCTCGTGGGGCCCTGGAAAGACCAGCAGGGGATCTCGGAGTAGCAGTGGGCCCCAAACGTAAGACGCATAGGCCCACTGGCATGTGGACAGGTCCTGGTGCCTACCAACCACTGCCCTGCTGCCTTGCAGATTAACGTTGGTAGGTATAAGGCTATGGGAATAGATCCCAAAAGAAAATTCTGCGCTGGAGCCTCGCATCAGGCAGACATGCTTAGAGAGCTCCAACAAGACCCCAACAGCGGTATAGGCAGAAGAGGGGACCAACTTGGGAACCCTACGACTACACCGGCAGACGAAGGCAATGCATAATGGACAGGCCATTACGCTGAAATCCAACATACTGGGCTATCGGCAGTCCATTGCGACTTTCCCCTTCTCCAGTCATTACAACACTTTCACCTCTGGATTAGGAAAAGGGAGAGCCAAGATGTGTGGTTGCAGCCTGCCCTCCTGCCGCACAACATAAATCAACTCATGCGCAGCCATCATTCAGCTCATCATACTTCTCATCATAATCAAAACCCCTATACTACGGGGACAGGCAGAGATGACTGACGGGAGTCTCTAGTCACAACTCTGTACATCGGTGGCATAGATAAGATGGTCGTTTATGCACTGATGATGTAGGCAGCAGTACAGTATGGTCGTGTCTATGCTACTGAGCAGCCCTCTCGAGGACCCACTCTCCTCACCCCACATGGGGAGGGGGCAAGAAAAGGTGCCCTAAACATAGCCTGCCTAAGGAACCAACCTAACTGGGCAACCACACCTAGTAAGGTCATCCAAATGCTGTCGAAAACATGATCATAATCACAGATCAATGCAAAAACAAACTGTACAACCTCTAATGGTCGCTGCATGGAATATCAAGACCCTTCTGGATACTGGCACAAATGAGTGTCCTGAAAGAAGAACCGCCCTTGTAGTAAAAGAGTTGTCTAGGTACAACATTGACATAGTAGCCATTAGTAAGTCCCGGCTCCCAGTCGAGGGTCGACTCACAGAACGGGGGTTCGGCTATTCTTTCATCTGGAAGCATAAGCCTGTTGTGGAGAGGGATTGCATTTACAGAGTTGGCTTTACCTTTTGCAAATCCATCCTATATAGTTTAACTGAAATGCCTTTTGAGATCAAAGAGCATCTCATGACAGTCAGAGTCCCACTGAATCACTCATGTCATGCCTTCTTCATCAGTGCATATACCCCAACACTGGTTGTAGAGGATGACATCAAAGAGACCTTTCATGCCGACCTTGACATAGTGCTAATCTCTATCCCCAGAGAAGATAATGTTGTGCTCCTGGGTGACTTTAATGCCAGAGTTGGCAGAGATGCTGACATTTGGCTGAGAATTCATAGGGAGAAATGGACTAGGTAAATGTATTTCCAACGGCTATACCTCCTTAGCAAGAGTGCTGCACGCAACCTCACTATCACCAATACCTTGTTGAGGTAAGCCGAATATTTTGACGGTTCATGGCAACACCCACGATCCAAACACTGACGCCTCATTGACCACATTATTTTCAGAGAATAAGATCGCCAAGTTGTCCTCATCACCCGAATCAAGTGAGGCTAAGATCACTGTGACATTGATCATCGGCTCCTCAGAGCCAAGTTCTCACTTCTCGTTGCCCCCAAACGGCAAAGGCTGCAAGCCTCCAGAAGAGGCTTTAACACTAAGCGCCTGGAGGATCCAGCAGTATCACATGCATTCAGAGAGCAGCTCGAACATGAGCTGATTAACAACCTGACAACAAACAACCCAAATACAAGTGCCGAATTGGGTATCTTGACACTGTCATGACAAAAATCTGCAGGAAGACCTTTGGCGAGATCGCTAGAATACACCAGGACTGGTTTGATGGCAATGACCAGGAAATCAATGTACTCGTCAATGATAAACGTGCTGTTCTAACTGACTGGCAGAACAACCCTCAGTCTCGAACCAAAGCTGATACTTTCTGCAAGAAGGAAGTGAAGGCCCAGCACGAACTTCGCAATCTAAAGAACGACTGATTTAAAAATAAATCATGTGAAATGCAAAAACTTGTAGATCAACACAAGTTGCACGAAGATTTCAATTCCAGTAAAACATTTTATGATCAGATCACTAATGGTGCATCCCCCCTCCGCTCATTCAAAGGCAACTCTCTAATTAAAAACGAATACGTCATCCTTCGGCACTGGAAAGAGCACTGCTGTTACCTAAAGACCCAGTAGGTCCCTCAGCATCCAGAGCTGACCTATCTCAGCTATCCTCCATCCCTGGATGAGGTAGCTACTGCCATCAAACACATGAAAAATAACAAAGCCACAGGGCCTGATTGAATCCCAGCCGAAGTGTATAAAGCTGGAGGACCTCTGCTTACCAGCCGTCTCCACTCACTCCTGGAGAATATATGGAAAAATGGAGGAAATATCCAAAGCTCTTACAGATGCCTCCATTGACAAAATTTATAAGAACAAGGGAGACCTGTCAAACTCTGGCAACTACTGCGGGAACTCGCTGCTGTCCATAGCTGGTAAGATTATCGCCGAGTTCTCCTAAACAGACTTCTTCCTGAGGCGAAAAACTTCCTCCCAGAATCTCAATTTGGCTTTAGACCATGTCATGGCACCACTAACGTGATCTTTGCTGCACACTACATACAGGAAAAATGCAGTAAACAGCGTCGTGACCTATTCATGGCCTTCATCAACCTAATCAAGGCCTTTGACTCGGTTAATAGGGAATCACTCTGGCGGACCCTCAACCATTTTGACTGCCATCCAAAATTTATCGTCATTGTGAGGCAACTCCACGATGGCATGAACAGCAGTGTCCTACACAATGGCTTCCAGTCTGAGTTCTTCCCCATTCAAATGTAGGTAAAACAAGGGTGTGTACTGGCACCAACTCTCTTTTCCATTTTCTTGGTTGCCTTCCTTACTCGTGCCAGTGTCAGTTTACCCGGTAGGGTGGACATTTAGTACCGGATGAAAGGTCTATTTAACATAAGTCAACTTCAGGTAGGAACAAAGGTGTCCTCAGCTTCCATTACTGAACTTCAGTATGCAGACGACCTCACCCTTGTCGCTCAGACTGAACGTGACCTAGAGGAGATCCTGAAGACCTACGCAGATGCTTATGCACACTTGGACTTTGAAGTGAATGTATGTAAAACTCAGATTATCTTTCAGCCTGCCCCTGGTTCAGCTACACCTCCACCATCCATCCAGCTTAATGGAACTAACCTCTCGAATATTACCGACTTTCAGTATCTCGGCTCCCACCTGTCCACCACAGCAGACATCGATGAAGAGATCAACATCGGATCAGACGTACTTGTCAAGCCTTTGGCAGACTCCATACCCGTGTTTTCAGCTGTAGAGAGCTGAAACTATCTACAAAGTTGCACTTATATCGAGCCGTGGCCCTCCCTACCCCGCTATATGGCAGTGAGACATGGGTCACATATAGGAGGCACCCCAAGGCACTTGAAAACTTTTACCAACGTAGTGTATGTTCCATCCTCCGAGTTCGCTGGGGAGACAAGAGAACAAATGCCAGTAGACTGCTAAAGCAGCTACTTTACAATCACCTAACGAATAGTAAACATTACTCTGGCGGGTAACTGAAAATATCTAAGGATAGTATTAAGACAAACCTGAAAACGTGCCAAATCGACCCATTCACCTGCGAGACGATTACTCCACACAGTAACGCTTGGAGGAGCACCGTACGAGAAGGTGTCAATACTTTCGAGTTAGCCCGACTGCATACCGAGGCAGACAAGTGCCAACGACAGAAAGAAGCTGACCCCGTTTCTCTCGCACCAGATGTAGCCCTCCACACGTGCAAAATCTGTGGACGACACTGCCGGTCCCGTATTGACCTTTCTAGTCACCTCTGAGCTCACCAACGAAGGTGACATCCCGAGTAACTCACGTATCATTGTCTCATAGCTTTATGATCGTTATACTCGATTCCGAGTGACAGCAAAGTAGTTGTAGTAGTAGTCGTAGTGTGTGTGTGTGTGTGTGTGTGTGTTCTTATGCATTTCCACAATTTTGAAGATGGAGTTGAAATTCGGCTGGGAGGTGCCGCTGGGCTAGAGAGGGGTGGTTATTATTATTATTATTATTATTATTATTATTATTATTATTATTATTATAATATATTATTATTATTATTATAATATATTATTATTATTATTATAATATATATTATTATTATTATTATAATATATTATTATTATTATTATAATATATTATTATTATTATTATTATTATAATATATTATTATTATTATATATAATATATTATTATTATTATTATTATTATTATTATTAATATAATAATATATTATTATTATTATTATTATTATTATTATTATTATTTTAATATATTATTATTATTATTTTAATATATTATTATTATTATTATTATTATTATTATTATTGCAATCCTTACCCAAAGAATTAATTTCCGAGAGCGTTACCAGTGTTATATTGAATGATTTCCGGTTAAAACTCTTCTTCTCTTACAGTGAACTTTTACTTAGTGAACAAAATTAATTCCAAGTATGTAATTTGTATATATGTGTTTTATTACTTCTCTACAGCGTGTCATGTCAGTTACTGTAATTATAGACGACGAATATTACTTTTTTTTTCCAGTAAGCGAAACCTCTACGACCACCTCACAAT